>CAJNDS010002080.1:1145595-1552339 GCA_905221605.1 Symbiodinium natans | reverse complement strand
GTTCGTGTTCCCGTATTGGGGAACATGCAATGGACAGTATGTTTGCACTCGAGCGTCGCTCCCAAGATGTCACGAAACTCAGCTACGCTGCTGTCATATTCACAGCGATGCGGGACATGTGCCAGCCCAACATGTGCCAGCTCAGTAGCTTTCCTGTACATCGAAAACACTTTTTTTCTGCAGCAGCGGCTTCAATGTTGGGTTTCGCTAGGGGAAACTTCCGAAACCGTCAGCGAAAGCAGCAAGCAGCCCTTCCATGCTTGAGGGGTCAGGAGGAGCCGGATACTGGATACCGAGATCGGAGCTTGTCAGCCGCAAAGAGTTTTCGGGCAACTCTTCCGCACTTGAAAGTAGTTGATTCATGCTGAAACCTTCCCTGCGACAGCGGACCTTGGGAAGCGCCTCATCCGGAAATGTGCCTGCACGCAAGTACTCACCTCTGCGACTGTAGAAGGTGCGAAGTCGAGCCTGTGCATCATCCGAGAGCCTGAGTGCCAATACGGTCCATCCCTCACAGATCCGCAAAGGCCTAGTCTCGCGGCCATAAGTGCCTACGCCACAGTTCCATTTTGCTTTCAGCTTCCTGATGAACAACGTGTTCCTGTTGTCGACGAATTCCTCAACCCACCCCGTCTTGATAGCTTCGGAGAGGGATGCAGCCTCTTCTTCAAAGCCTTGGAGAATACAGTCCTTTATCTGTGTCACCAGGCTGCTTTGCGTCAACTGAATCAACTTTCCTTCCAGCCATGTATGAAGGTCTGTGGCCACACTTTGTGTGCCTGTGTCGTTGACATCTCGGAAGTCAGCAACAAATCCCTGCACCTGGAGCAAGGCATGTTGAAGTTGATCAACGATCTGCTGAGCTTCTTGCACCGGACGACCATGCTCCCAACTTTTGTAGAGGGTTTCATCGGCCAGCAGTGCCATCACCATGTCCCCCATGAGGTTTAAGGGGCTCTGTGCCGTTGCCATGGCGTGGTACATGGGCTGATATAGCTCTGCAACACTGCGGGCACGTCGCCGGCAACAAGTACGTCTTTGGTTTCTCTCTTCCCTTTGCTGCAATTCGCTCATGCGATGGAGCGCAAGCTCAAAAGATCGGGTGACAGTTTGACTATTGGTTTGGATCTGAGAGAAGGCCAGTCGTAACTGGGTGTAACGCTGTGCCCCTATTGTAGTGGCAAGTGTACCGATCCCTCGCGTCACAGTCTCGAAGCTTGTATCAATGCTCTGCAACTGCCGCCGATAGTCTTGAGCAGCTTGGTCAGCCCGTCGGCGGCGCAGGTCATCAAGTGCCGGGCCCACTGCCAGGTCCCAGGCCCCCTGTACAAACGGCACGAGATGAGTTGCTATTTCCATTGATATTGCAGCGGAATCCACAGACACAGGCTTGGGCCTATGCAAGAAGCGGACATGCATGCAAGGAAGATCAGCTGAAGCACGTCAGTGCCATCTCCAAGCTTCTGATCAACCCTTCGAAAAGGGTCTTGGCCTGCAGGCTGTGGAGCGCCACGTGTCACAAGTAGTGCCTGCAAGACAATCGCAACAGCAAACTTGTCACACACGCAATATTGTCAGCTGGCAAGGAGGAATGAAAAGCGTGTGCGAGGCATTAAGCAAACCAGCTGTCCAAGCCTTGCTACAAAAGTACGTAGTTTCCGGCTCGCTTGGGCGTGGCGCTTGGCACACACCGAAGAACAAATCCCTCTGCAAGACTACATACCTTGCACCTTGGAAGAACCCAGGCTCGCACCTACCTGGCTTGGTTCTGTGTGTTCTAAAGGCACCGCGAGAAACTCCACCCGCGCCTCAAAGAGCCGGTGCTTCTTTTTCCATGTGACTGCATACGACTGGGTTCTTGTGACCCCATGCTACCTATGCCGTTCGACGAATGGCACAGGACTTTGAAAATCATTGCAGTGAGCAGGAGTCTGTCCACCAAGTCCACCAGGGCTGGTCTGCAGGGCTCTCATCGATGGCTGCATGCTGGATCTGCATCGAGGATATAGCATTCCACACCTCCAGCATCCATGGTGACGGTTCAGGCCCAATTACTTCAGCGCCATGGCAAGTCGCCAGAATCACGTGGCTGTAGCGTCCATCGTGAAGTGCCTGAGCCAACGCACCTGGATCTTGTCCGTGCTGCAGATGAAACACGTTGGAGAACGGCACGGGGCCATGCCCTAAGTCTTGAAAAAAAAAGTCAGCTTCCCCCATGTACGGATCTTCCACCACTGTGATCCCGTTCTCCGAGCCATGGGTCCCGGACAGGATTGCAATTCGGGCTTGAGGATGCCGTGCGCGTAGCTCTCGGATATATTGCCGGACCATGTAGAAGTTCGTGGGCTCGACAGGTGCATGAAACTGAACGCCATCGACTGTGGTTTCGTACCACGGCCCAACCTCGAAATTGTGGTGCGGCAGCGGCTGCGGCAGTCCTGTCTCCAAAGTGTCGGCCAGGTCCAGGGCAGTAAGTGGTGGCTGCGGTGGACCAGCCAGCTGGCCTCCTGTTTCTAAAACGTCAGCCACGTCGGTGCTAGAAATCTGTGTGTTGTGAGACTGGAGCACCGCAGGCCGGTTACGGCTGCTTTGAAGCCGATGTAAAGGTGCAAAGAGACTTCCTGCATCGAGAGGCCGGTTCGCCAGGCTCTGTGCGACTGCCTGGTCCAGTGAAGCCCGGCGCTGGGTTGCACGATCGCAAAGGTCCTGATTAGGATCAACGTGGTGGTTGATCTCATGCTCCAGCTGTCCAATTTCCATGGCTTGCTGAAACATGGCAAAGCCTCGCTGCGCTAGCTGCATGGCCTGTATGGCCCTTTCTGCATTTTGGCCAATGCTGTCTGCGGCTGTTTGCTGCTGACTTCTTGCAGCGTTGCGATTTCTTGCAGCGCTGCTAGGCTGGGCTTTTGGCACAGGCCCTAGGACACGACCCTCACCTGGAAACCGGTGGGCATCTGCCGGCTCGGCTGTCGGCTGCGGATCGCGTCCGTTCAAGCTGCCCAACAAGCTGCGATGAAGCAGATTCCGCACAGGCTGGACCCATGTGGATTCCGATTCCGTGGATGTAGTGGTGCTGCTGGCATTGCCAGTCAAGCCGCGCAGCAGATTCCGCACAGGCTCGGCCCATGTGGATGCCGATTCCGTGGATGTAGTGGTACTGCTGGCAGCGCCGGTATTGCTCATCTCACATGCACCTCCCCGCTTTTGCGCTGACTAGGAGGACTAGGCTCACTCTTCATCGAGCCATATGACCAGCATGCATCCTCTAAGTTTGCAGAGCGAGCTAGCCATGAGAGTCAGACCCGTGAACTCGAGCACGCAAACAAGCTCATGGGGCAGCACGCGGCCAGCACCTACTGCATGGCAACAAGTAACATGGAAAGAAAGTCGCTCCTGCCTGCAAGCTGACTTCCTGGTTGAAGAGCTGCGACACCTTTCACACCAAAGCTGTTCCATACCGAAGGACCGCGTTCTAAGCGAAATGTCTTCCCCGGCTTACGATGCAAGTGGCCGTACTTGGCAGCAGGAGCAGGGCCTGGTGTCAAGTGTGCGAAAAGGCAAACATCTCCGGAAGCTCCTCAGGCGATAGCAGAAATACGAGAGTGCATGAGATGATGCCCAGGCTTCATCAGAAAGGTGCTTCACATGTGAACATGATAGACCATGCATGATGACAAGTGACGACCATGAATTTCTCCTTGTATTGGATAAAAAAGAGTTACCGAAAGGACGAACCATTCCAGAAACTGAGGTCGGACATCCTGTGATGCTCTGAGCCATTGAAGATCGTCAACCTGCAACTCGCAAGCTTGCATAAGCTTGCAACCGTCAGATCCAAAATCATGAGCTGTTCAGTCGCCATGAAGCTGCGGATCGCCTGTGCTACTGTGTTGCATGTTGCTGCAGTACAACGGAACTCCACCCACATGGATCCCGATTCTATTAAGTCATCCGTGAATGCTGAAACTCTGAGACCACTCTGCGCCCGACCAGTGAGCTCCGCCCAGCCGTCGAAGCGGCTGATTGCAGCTTGGCGATATCGGCCTTGGGAGAAGTTTTGGTGGGGTCCTTGTATTGTGGGGTCTTGCGGAAACCTACCAACCACAGGGGCATCTGCAACCAGGGGAGGGACCCATCACCTCCCAAACGCCTCAGTTTCCGCACTCAGCTTTCGCTGGGCTTCGTGGCTTCCCTCCGCAAAGCTCCCTGAAACTGACCGGGTCGAGCGGCCATCGCTGGCCAACACGACTTTGGCCTCGCTCGGCGCTTCAGGGGAAGGGGTCGTGGGGTCCCAAAACCACTCAAAAGACCTGCATCAAGAGGCGGGAGGGCCAGCCATATGGGGGGCAACGTGGGTGGGCACTGTGCTAGGCTGTGCCAGGCTGTGCTGGGCTCTGGCTGGGCGGGCCTCAGGAGGCACGATGACTCCGTAGCGCGTGGCAGCAGCTGCTGAGTGTGCTGCCCATTGTCAAATCAGCAAGCTAGATCTCGCAGGCGAACCCGCCTTACTAGCCTAAAGGCGGCGCGGCGCCACAGGGCTGACTTGCCAGAGAAGCTGCAAGGCATTTGGCAATGCTGCCGCATGTCTATATGGCGTGTGACGTGTGCGTAGATTTTGTGTGTGGGGCTCAGAAAACGATACATTTCCCAAAGGCCGCTCTCGACTCCGGACCTCGCTTAAACCTCTATCCCGATCCATCGATTTCAGAGGCTTCTTGAGGCAGCCGGAGTTTCGCCAAAGCTGACGGATCAGGACTCCAGGCAGGATATGTCTGAGAGTTCGAAAGACAAGCCATGTGAGCTACTGGGGATGGGATCGAACTTGGGGAGTTGTCGGTTGGTGATCTAGACGTCTTCTGGCTCAGCCAGGGCCGAAGATCATTATCAGGCTCGGGCCTGGACCCTCATCCCAGCTTTGCTGGGCTTGAAAGCATCTTCTGAAATGCTCCACTGCCGCCGAAAGCAGCCCCTCTAAGCGACAGAAGGCAATGCTTGGCTTTTCGTCACCCAAACAACATCCTGCCCGTCTCATGGTCTGATGGTTTTCCGGCTTCGGAAAGGAAACGGTAGTGATGCCACGCGAACATCCTTCGCGCTGGCTATTTATTTCTACGCTGTGGAAACCAAGAAGATCGTGGCCACCTATGTCTTTGGCCAGGCTCGGTCCCTACGTCAAGCTGCGTGCATGCACGGCCTACCTCAGCTATCCCCAACCGCACTTGTGCTACACTCACCTCCCTTCAGATCGCTTGATTTCCAGGTGCGTCCACCCTATGTACAAGCCACACTCAGCCGTCACATTTCTGGCGGCTGCCGTGCTTTGTAAAAAGCTCTTCGTGGCCTCAGCTGCAAGCACACTGGAGATTCATGTGCGTCCGACTCACTAGTGCCATGCCTTCGCAGCCCGAGCAAAAGTTCGGTTTGCTTCCACGCGGCTTCCCACGGCTCGAGCTGCTTTGAATGGAGTCGGAATTGCTTCCATCCAATCCTCGATCACGCCGGCACCAAATTCGCGCCTGTCAGGCATGTTCTAGTGTACCGGGCTTGTTTACCATGTGCTTCACGGTCCCTACGACTACCTGTCGATTTTCCATTCGTTTCCGGGTGTTTAGCAGGCGCTTGCTAGCCTGCGCGTGCTCAAGGATGGGGCCGTCGGCTTCTTCGTCTGTCTGATCGTCCTCCAGGCCAGGCTCCTTGCGAACCTCAGGATTCTGTGAGTGAGTCAGCTCAAGACATACTGAAACACTGAAACATGCTTGGTGAGCAGGCTTAAGCATGCTAAAGGAATTGTCGAAGAGATGCCATCGATACTCAAAGGCGGCACATCGGGCTTGGGAGCTCACCGCAGGCCGTAAGCTCGGACGCCAAGAGGCCTCATAACAGGGCACAGGAGAGAAAGTCGAAGTGCAAGGAAGTATGTGTCCATATGTGTCCATGCAGTCCCATGTAGATCAGCGTGTCTCTCCCTCCCTGTGGCCTCTGCGGGCTTGCCTCTGGACTCGTCCCAAACGATCCCATCTGCAGAGCTTGCATTTGGGTCCTTTGAGGTTTCTTTCTGAGTCGGTATCTCAGCCTTTCCAGAGCAAGTCGATGCAGTGTGAGCCAAGTGCCAGTGTCGGTCTTCCGCCGAGACTTCTGCTTCGGACACATCGTTCACGTCACCGACTTCACTTGCTGATTCTATCTGCGTCATGGGTGGCTCCACACATGTCTCCGCCATGACCGGCGAATTGGGAATCTCTGCTTCTCGGCTTCCTCCCGACTGCGGAGCCTAAGCCACATCATCCACAAGCGAAGCACAGATTGCCCATATCGCGAAGAATCTCGCCGCGGGGCTAAGCACACAGCAGGCTCCTGCTCCAGCTGGATGCTTAAGCTGCTTGCCCTTGTCAAAGAGTCCTGACAGCCTGCATGTCAAAGCGCTACACTATGCTACACTGCTACGGATGCAGCCTCATTTTCTGGTCTTGCATTTTCCCATAATTTTTATAATTTTACATCGACTTCAGTAGCCAAGCAATGTGTCTACCAGAATGCCACGGCGCGACAGCTTAACCCATCGAGCTTTGCTCTGACTCTGGGCCGAGGAAGCCAGCCACAATGGTGAATGGGGGGTGGGGTGACAAGGACACGGTGGACGCTCCTCTAACAGGCCGTGCGCTTAGAGACATGTTTTGCTTATTCTGGACAAGGCACGCGCGCGAAACCCAGGCCAAGACGCATATTGCAACCGGGACGCAGACTTTGCATGTGGCGAGACGACCAGGCAGAAACTCGAATTTATTTCAACAAATGCATGTGGCTCGAGCACCGAGGGGGCCAAGGTTTCGTTCACAATTTGGGTTCTCTTGCTACACTGCGAGCACGTTCTGCTGCTGATGGATGTGCAACCTCAAAGCGTGGTGTTGTGGTTCGACATCGTTTGGGACTTCATAGCTGTCGGGCTGCACTGGTGCAAAATGAAGAGTTTTAGGCTTTAGGGACATCAACACTCGGGCATGGATGCCCTTAAGACACCCCATAAGCAACCGCTGCTTTCCGCACCCGACCCAGACCTTAAGCCTTAAGCCTTAAGCCACAGAAAACACCACAAATGCCTGGCATCTCGGTGTTGCGCTACGACATGAGAGCCCGGAGCAAGCAAGCATTATAAAGGCATGGTGCCAGACAAGACTGCTCTCGACCGTGCCTGAATCAGGTGATATTTCCCGGTCAGGAGCATCCTCCTCTCCAGCCTGTGAGTGCAACAACAGTTGACTGGAAACACTCCAGGAATGACATTGAGACGTTAGCAGCAGCGCACCTCCTCACGGGAAGCTTCCAAGCCCTCTGGCGCCGGCCTCTATGGAAACATGTTTAACATGAAACTGTTCAATGCAGAATGCAGAGCCCCGGCTCTTCAGGTCTAGCGTCTTACCCCAGCAAGGCAACGCGCTCTTCAACAGATGCCATACAGCCTCAGGGTAGCAAAGGGGTAGTACCTGTTCTGGAAATGCTGAGGGCTACGCTCTTCGATCAGGTTGCAATCAGGATCACTTGCAGCTTCCTGCGCCGCACGGTCGTTCTGGCCGTTTGAGTCAAGCGCTTCGTCTTAAGCTTGCAGCTTGACCGACTTGGGATCACTTATTGGCAGTCCGTGAAGATGTCTGGAGCTGCTTCTCCAGCATCCGCGCTGGCTGCATCATCGCACGTGTGCAAATGCAGCCTGAGAAGTCTAAGGTCGGCCTCCCAAAACCTCACCATTTTGATTCGTTGAGAGCCAAGCCCTGAATCTGAATCATGCTGAACAGGTACACCTCGGAATTCAATGGAAGCACACGGTCATGAGCTGGTCAGCACATGGCTGAACACCACGAGTATGGGACATGCACCGTCTGGCACGACTTGCGCTGGGCCGCATGTTGCTGGCTGCGCGTCCTGTGAAAGGCTGGATGGATGCGGTCATATGCAGAGCCGAGTGCAACGACTAACCGCTGACATGATGCCTCATCATGGCCGGTGGCCTCTTTATATGTTCCCCTTATACTTATACCTTAATATAGCCCCTAGATCCCTAATAAAACCCCCTTCAAAATAGAAACCCTACTTAAAGAGACCACCAACCCATACAAATGATGCCTCATGTTCGGAGTCATCACCGTCGGGGCCGTTCAGCATCGACTTTGGCTCGTCGTCCTCACTGTCCCCTGCAGCACCACCCGATGCGCAACGCGCAGCATAGACTTCGAGTTCGGTGGTAAGATGAAGTAAGATGAAGTAAGATGAACAGCGAGAACTTGAAAGTACGTGAGAGGGAGGTGATTGAAAAGCATGTGCAGGAGCCCCCCCTCCCCCGCTCCCCTGTATTATTCAAGGTGCGAGTGATGCCGGTTAAACTGCGGTCTGCCCACCTTCACCAAGCGACTGAGCTCTTTTTTATCTGTTGATACTGTTGCTGGCTTTTCCTTCTCACCTCATAGATACGTGAACCCTTGGGGTCCACCAGCTCATGGTTTTCAGAAGCAGTTCAACTCTCGGCGAAATGCTTTATCGAACAGCAAGTTCGAAAAGCAAAAGGCAGGGCCCAGGTTTGTTGTCTATACTAGATGCCGTCTTCACTCGAGGGCTTGAGAGCTTGCAGTGCCTCTTTTTTCTTGTTTAACGCCAATGAGTTGCTGTCGCATTTCCGCTCTTAGGTGCTCGGAGCCATCTATAAGGTACATTAAGGTACACATCCGTGGTGTGTGGGCTGAGGGATGCAGAGGGCTTGGTCCCGGAAAGAACTCCACTCGACTCGTTCTTGCGGAGCTGAGCTTGCTGAGATAAACTCCCTACATGGGTAAGATACGGCAAATTCTCTACTTTTAGCAATCAGGTCCACCTGCAGCGCTCTGCAGGAACGCAGCTGCCGCCTGATGTGCCAAAGACATCACACGTATTTACTCTAGTATATTTGCTCTAGTATCAACTGCGACAATGCCGACAGCGAGACTCTGAAGCCCAGATGCTTGGTGGCATGAAGTGAACTGACGAGCCTGAATCTGCTTCTGGAGAGCAGCCCTCCACCGAGACGCTTCCCAGGCCTGGGCCAGGAGACCATGACTTGTCCGCACGATTCCGCACGTCTGCCCCTGCCGCTGCGCAAGCGCGCACTGTGCACATGCCATGCGCGTGTCCTGTCCAAGCGCGGAACGTCTGGAGCATCTGCTCCAGACTTTTTGGTGTCGGTGCCAAGCAGGGCCTTGACAGCCCGAAGCACCGATTGGCATGACCTCACTCAGCCATTCAGAGTGTGCCAGGAGGCCAGAAAGCAGAGAGTGTAGTCTGATTTAGTCTGATGAGGCTTCCACGGGCTTGACGGGCTTCCTGCGCAAGCGAGGAGGAAGAGCTGGTGCCAAGCCTCAAACTGAGGCATCTGCAACTGCGGGGGTACACTTGCACCTGCCAATGTTAAACAGTTCATGGTCTCTAGTTTTGATCGCAATCGAGTCTGAAGGGCCACGGAAGCAGCCAATTCTGAAAAAGGGAATGACGACCATGCAGGGGTCGTGACTATGACTACCGATGGCGACCATGCAATGGTCGTGATTACCGATGAAACGAGCTTCCAAGTGAGCTTCCAGCCCAGGCCGCAATCAGCAGCGCAAGGGCGTCGACTGCCTGATCCAGCACTCGCAGTGCTTCCTCTTGCAAACCAACTGAAACCACTTGGGCAGGATCATTCTCTGGCGATGCCTGCAGGAAATACGCCATGTGGGCACTACTGTGGAGTGTTCTTTCATTCTTGGGCTACGAAATGCTTACTATGCTGCATGCTCCGTCTGGTTCTAGCAGAGAGATCGACGTGCTGACACAAGTTCGCGGCACTTCACTCATCAGGACCTATTCCTCGCCTTGACTCAGCTGTTGAGCAGACCGGCAACCACGCAGACATGCGCTAAACCCTAAACCCAACAACGTCCGGCAGTTGGCATCCCATTTCGTGTCTTTTGTACTTCAGAAACAATGCATGCATCAAAAGGAAGCGGCGTAGGACGATGAGGACAATGTACCGAAGTGAATCTTGGTATCTCGGTACTGTAGTTGTTTGTTGAGGTCTGCACATCTGGTCGAAGGCAGTGTCCTGCGCTGCATGTCCTTCAGTCTATGGAATACACTGGTCTATGTACAGTCCTGTGCGGCATGCGAGAAGCAGGCATTTCCACTGCTTCTACTCTACACAGCTGGTACAGCTTCCTGCCCATCTTGGGCAGAAGGCATGCAATCCTTGCTCCAGTTCGGCACTTCGGAGCCCTCACTTGGGATCACTCGGCTGCTTGGTAGTGCCTGCACACAGTAGGAGAGGCCGCCATGGCCGAAGCGCAGTCTGTGCAGGCCTGCATCTGCCACGATCCGGGTCTGCCAGCACCCCCTTCGCAGGGACAGGTGTTTCTGCGCAAACGCAACAAAGTCGCCTCTGCAGGCCATGTGTTGTGTTGTTGACATAGACTTGGCCATAACTGCGGAAGGAAGGACACCGTCGGACCTCATGATGATCTGCGAGATGTAGGTCCGTAAATTCCTGAGGTCACAAGTCACAAGTGCATGGACCGGTGAAGCATGTGTGTTCTGGAGCAATGTTCTGTTTAGGGCTCCAGCAACTTGGGCCAGCATCTCGGTCTTCATGGTGGCTCGCTTGCTTCCCTCGCTCACATTCAGGCTGCAGAAGCAACATGGCCGACATAGCCAGCTCCGATTGTAACAGTAGCATCTTCCAGCTGCCTGGTCCAGCTCTTCTAGCAACGTTGCTGGCTGGCTGCTCAGCATCGCTCTGACCTGCAGACGGCTTACGCTCGCCAAGCTTTAGGCTCATGTCCAAGCTCGGCCTCCTTGAAGGTCTGTTCACTGTCCCTGCGTGGCTGAGCTTCTGGGATCTCGGGAATCATTCCAGGAGGGCAGTAGTTCTTGCCCCCCGACACAGGGGCACGAGTTCCTCTACTATCAGAACCGGTCGAAAAGTGAGATTTCAAGGGGTCTAGTGATTGAAAAAGCATCCTGGAAAGCACAATGCCAGTTTTCATATGCTAGCTGCGGCGGCTCTCTTGCTGAACTCTAGGCCACGCCAGTTTGCTGTTCATGGAACAGGAGTTGCAGCTCCCGGCAACTCGGTACCACCGCCGTTTTCAGACATGTCAGTTCATGGTCGAAGTCTCATGTTCATGATGTTCCTATCTTCATTGTGGAATTCTGACTGATGCTTCTCTCACGCGAGCTGTGGGAAGCTCTCCTCTGCTTTTTCACGCAGCGTAGGTGCCGAAAGAAGACTCGAGCGTAGTAAGCTGCTACCATCTGCTGCCCTTGGACCTTGTCAGCAAAGTAAGATGCTCTCAACGTCTACCAGGTCTACCACTGACAGGTTCTCAACCAGGAACTTCTGCAGAACCGAGGGTTCCATTGGTGGGTTACACAGAAATTAACAGCAAAGATCACAACAACTTAGCACTTCAAGACAAGGTGCAATGAATAGACTGAAAAGACCGAGAACCAGGAGTCCGGAGCATGCCGTGTGCCTGATGGTGCGTTTCTGCGTCCGCCACCTGCTGTAAAAGTGGTACAGTCCTCGGAACATGTGCACTGAGAGGCATGACCTTTGAATAATCGGTACAACTTGGGTAGCACGCCGCTGCTGAAAATTCGGCAAGTGGTCTCGGCAGCACGGATGACCTTTACAAACCATGATGTCTGCCAGCACATATATGTCATGCATGTCAAGGCAGGCCAGGGACACCCCGTCGTCTGTGCCGCCCATTTCGCTGGAAAGGCTTCCAGCAATCAGTTCGTCCATGACAATCTTTGTAATGTTGATGGAAACCGCGGCAAGTGGAAAATGCTGTTGATCGTCCTGCGTTTTCTTTGACGGTCTGACCGGCCAGCGTATGCTGGTGCCTACTTTAGATGCTACTACCTGCTAATTACTATGCGTAGACTTGAAGAGTTTCATCCGCAGCTTCGAGGCTTGGCTCGCTTCATAACCTAATAGCGGTCCTGAGAAAGCCGAAAGACAGCATGGAATACCTCAAAGAAGTGCACAAAGCAGAAGAACATGTGGATGACCTCGAAGCGACATGATGCAAAGACCCCTCCATCAATGCCTTGCGCGAGACAGCTCGGGATCCGACGTTCAGCAAACCGCCCGCACGATTGAGGTCGGTCTGCGGATCGGTGCCCTGGAAACCCAAAACCTGGACCAATGGGATCGTCCTGCTCAAGTTTCTGAGAGGCATGCGCCAGCCTCCCAATGGCTGCCAATCCGCGGGCAGACCTCGATCTCAGCTTTATCTCCCGAGGCCCCCACACAGATGTATGGATTCATTGAAAGCAACAAGATTACATCCAGGTTGCCTTGCAGCGCGCTAGCTTGCTGTACATCGTGTGCAGCATGCGGTAGTGCACTCTGTCGTTGAAGTCAAACCTGACCGTGTTGCAAGTTCTTCTACTGGTACACAGTGAGGACTGGTCACTAAGTAGCAGGCGGTGTCGCTTTCAGATGAAAGATGAACTCCTCGCCCGATCGTCAAGCTTGGCTCAGTGCGCAGTGGGCGCTAGACAATGCTGGACACACCTCCCGTCTTTAGGGAAAAGGCAGTCGCCTCACATGGCTGTCCGGGCTTTTCATCTCCAAGTTCTCCATCTGTGCGCAAGAAAGAAACAGGCCCTGATAGTGAAGACTCAGCCTAGCAGATCTGTGGAGTTCCGACAGAAAACGAGGCACCCGCCAGGCTTGGAGCCTGTTTTGTCTGAGGACGCAGAGGCCACGGCCTGTCTGTCGGGTTTGGCCATCGCGTGAAACGCGTGAAACTCCCCTGACGTGCGGGCGCTGCCTTCGTGGAAGCTATGTCCTGAAGCCATGCCTGAACCTGCTCTCGCATCTCTCACCGGATCTTGATGGCCCGTGACCATGCAGCAAAAGCCTCGCCTCCTTGTAGGAGATCGGCTTGCTGAGAGCCTGTGGCTGGATAGGTATGAGTAAAAGCTGGTGCAGATGGCCAACTTCCTGGCGGGCTTCGAGGCTCCGAGGACACCACGTCTTGCTGCGCGGCCACTTTGCCACGGCTTTCCCTCGCCTGACATTGGGCTTGTCTACGCGCGTTGCTGCCCTGAGGGCATACAGTATGGGGCAGACCTTGATAATACGAAATACATGTTACAGTTGTAGTTATAGAAGTTTTAGCAGTAGGTGCAGCGAAAGCTGCATCGGGCTTTGCCCTGCCTCTTTGGCAAGTTCCTCACTGCGACGTGCAATTTCTTCCCATTCCTTCTCGATTTCAGCATCGTCCTCACCTTTGGCCAAGCAAAGACTTAGTGATACTTACAGCCTACATCAGAACCTGCCCGCACCTTCAGGCTTTGTGTGCGGAGTTGGGGTATCAACCTTCGCTTGCCGCTCCTGTGCAGGGCATCTTTCATGAGCAGCTTGGCCTGCTGCTGGGACTTTACTTGGAGGGAGGCTGTGCTGGGACCAGGGCCGTTTCTCCACCGCAGTTGCGCTTGGATAACTTTGCGGCCCCGGAAGCCTCCGCTCAGATCGCGTGCCAACATGGGCGACTTACAAAACAACTTGCACCTGTTTCCTCTTGGACCCCGACTTTGCCGATAGCGATCCGTGCAGCCTGTCCAGTCACGATACCAAATTCGTCGACACAGAACGCACCCACAGCCGCGCTGCGGCAAGTTCAACAGCCTTCTCGGCAATGTCAGCGCCAACCACAACGCGTCCGCGCCTGAGCTTTGGATGTCCCTTGATGACATGGAGATGCAGCGTTTGTCTGGCCAGGCCGCGTCAAACATGATTTGGGGTCTGAAGGGCGTTTTCTACTTGTCTCAATGGTGCCTACTTCAGGCAGGATGCTGAGAAATCTAGTGGGCTTTCGTCTGCTGACTTCTTTGACTTTCCAGGCAACGAATCCGTAGCGGATGCAGCCTCGTTGCGCCTTGTTGATGCATCAAACTAAAGGCGAAACAGACAATCACCATCCACTCGGGACCCGACATTACGACATTAGCAAAACCGTGCAGTTCCCAGCACAGAAAAGCCACAAGCCCTGGCACTCGATGAACTTGGTTCGGGGGTATCAAAGGTCGCAGCAAGAATCAGACAGAAAGGGACGCCCTGTGTCCGCAACTGGAGCTCGCGCAAATGCTGTGGGAAATCTGGATGTTTACTGTCACAGGCAGAGGCTGTGGCTACAGGCCTGGCACACAGCAGCCAACACATCATGCCCTGCGCCTACCTTCCTGTGTCCACTCCTCGGCTCTAGCTCGCAAGAAAACCCTGCAGCAACAAAAGCGCGCCGACAACCGTGAATGGCGAAGGTGATGGAAAAGCCGTACGTGTGCAGCATGTTGTCACAAGCAAGCGACCCGGCAGCCAGCTCTGTCATGGACGGACAAGGGCTGTTCGTTCGGAATATCATGCCACACGGCCCGCAGGCCTCACCGGGGCACCAATGGGAGGAGCAACGCAATCAAAGGCCGCCCCAGCGTGCACTAGGGTCTTCACAATCCCAAGGACCTGCTGTCCCCTGTCCTGTCACCAAAGTGCAACCCATCAGGCCCTCTACAACCGCTCTCTCATCCGCAGGAGAGAAAGCATCGACAGGGCAAGGGGCTGCCAGATACAAAACATGGTTAATCCCGAGATACTCCGGATCTGAAGGCAGATGTGGGTTTGGGTTCGCTGTGTTGGTACACTTGCTTCGCCCTCTTCTGGTTTTGCACCCCTGTTCTGGGCTTGGGGCCTATAAGGCGAAGTTGCGGGGGCTTGGCTCCGGCACGCCGAGTAGGGCGCAGGGTCAAAGCGCAGTTGTTCCGTGAGTGAGTGTTCCGATGTTTCGGAGATCGGAGGGACTTTGCATGACCTCGCACTTCTCATTCCACAGGGCACTCATGCTCGAAATGCGATGCGCGCACGAAACTCCGTGTTCACATGCCGGATGTCTAGTTTACGGTTTAGGGTTTAGGGTTTTAGGGTTTTAGGGTTTAGGGTTTAGGGTCTAGGGTTTAGGTTTTAGGGCCCTCCACATTGTGCAACCTTTCCGAGCTTACGATGCACCATTAGGAGCTAAAGCTGCCTTCACCAATGAACAGAAATTATGTTTCTTTCCAACGACCAACCTCCTGCTACATCGCGTGATGCTGGGCATGGTGCGAAGGGGATGCAGTGGCTCCATTTGGGACCTCCATGGCCTGGCTGCAATTGGGAAAATATGTGCATCACATCCAGTCACATGTGCTTTCGTTGCCAGGTTCGGACTTAGAGTTGCACCTTTGGAATGATCCTCTCAGACCTGCCGAACCAGACGCTACAGACAGTTACTTACTGCCAAAGTCATGTACCGTCTGGGCATGGACTGGTTGGGCTGCCTGCCTTCCAGAGTCTGCCAAGGTCGGCGCTCCCTGAGTTTGAGCTGTGCCAGCTTGTGTTTCTTTCGTTGCAGGTGCCAACCCCTTCAAGAATCACTCTGCAGGGGAACGCCAGAGTGGCAAGGCTTGCGAATACAACGCTACTTGTGCGGCAACATTGTATCCTTGTGCAAGGGCTTCTTTGACATACTCTGGCGCACTTCTCCGGACGTCTTGTCCGCAGCAGTGAAACATCTTCTGCTTCAGGCGCTGAAGCGTGCTTTTCTCAGGCATCGGAATGAAAAAGTCGCTCCATATGTCTCGACTCCCTGCGCTACCTTCATCTGTGAAAGAACCAGACATGTTGACTGGCTTTCCTGCATTTCGAACAGTCATGGCTGCAGAGAAGTCGATCCGTAGCCGCTCTCCACCAGCTGACTTCAATGTCCAGCGCTTGCTTAGAACTGCAGGCAATCCATTCTCCTCTGAAGACGCTATAGACTTCGACTGCTCTCGTCCAGCTGCCTTTAAGATCAATCGAGGGTCAACCGACATTTGACGCAAGGCTTGGCTGAGCTCGTTTTCATCCGGCGGAGCTGCTGCATCCCGTGGCTCAATGGCTGCCCCTGCAACAATGACAGTCTCCTTCTCGTTTCGCTGGGCTTTGCGAGCAATCACTTGCTGTGAGTTGTCTTTGGGTGTCCTTGCGCTCTCCTCCTTGGTTGCTCGCGCAGATGCGGCTGATGCGGCTGTGGTTTTCGTCTCTTGCGGACCATCGCGCATCTTTCTGATGGCGTCATCTGTTGACTCCATACGCTTCTGTCGCTGGATTTCTCGCCAGGCCTCCCACTCCTTGAAACTCGGAGGTGGGCGGGTCAGTTGACGTGAAACCTGGTGGGTGTCGTCATTCGGCTGTTTTCTGGACTGCTTCTCCAGGTTGTTCAAGTCCAAGACATCTGCCAAGGCGTTGGGCGCGCTTGAATTGCAGGAGCGCCTGGGAGTTTGGGTCGTTATGACAATGTTGCCGGTACCATCATCATTCAGATCCACGGCTACCTTCTGGAGCTGACCACCTTTCTCTTTGATCTTCCTGGGTACGCTTATTCGGGATTCTCCGAAATCCAGGACCGCTTCATGGTCCTGAGGAACTCTCCGCATGACGGCCTCGCCTCTGACACGATGCAGCATGATGAGCCGATCATCTTCGGGTCTTAGAATGGCCTTCTGACCCCGCGCTTCCAGGGCCACCTGGTCTTCGTCCTCGCTGTCCGAACTGGAGATATCCTCCAAGGCAGCCTCCGTGGCAAAGAGGGACGGGAGGCCTTGCTTCTTCATCGCCGCATCTTGATAGCCACAGAAGAACATCCCCTTATCACGCATGGCATGGAAATCGCTTTGCCCGGCAGCCTCATCCACCCCGCAGACCTTCTTGATGCCCTCCATTGACCAATGTCGACTCAGTGCTGCCATAGCTCCCGGTGGGAGGGTGCCTCGCAGCTCATCCTCGTTGGTGTCCGCAAGTGTTTGGAGAAGCTTGGCGCTAACAACGTTGTGGTCCTTCGAGCTTGTCACTACCTCTCGGAGAGAGGCGGTGAACATTTTTCCTACGTTGGCGATTGATGACTTTGACGTCGTTGCTTTTATGTCGGACGCCCCGACTACCGACTGCGCACGGTCGTACTGACGAGCAATATTCAGCAGGTTTTCTGCCGAATCCGGCCCCTCACTTTGCTTCCGTCGCAAATCTCGCTTTGTATCCGGGGAATATTTTGTTCGGATTGGGCTTTCTCTGAGCGCTTTCCGCCGACCATGGTCGACCTCCTTGTCATCCTCCTCGAGTGCGTCCTCCGCTGTGTCCGGCTCCGAGAACTGATCCACAACGTCCACAACTTCTGGCTGCGGCTCTGAGATGCGTACACGCGGTGCGGTGCCCGGCGTGCCCGGTACAGTGGCAGTTTCGGTCGGAGATGCCTCAACGGGTCTTTCGCCACGGTCGTGCTCAACGTGCTCTCTGTCCTCTTTGTGCGCAGCATCAGGTGGCTTCTGTCCAAACACTGTGAACCGCCCGGTCTCTCTCACACCAGAAGCATTGCCACCTCTTTCAGCCTTCTTCTGCGAGGTGGCATTTCGTTCACGATCAGCTCTTCCACCCTGCATACATCACCACAGCCCAAAGGAGGGCTGCAGGGCTGTCCATCCTCTAACCATCTGCAGGCGGCCACTACGACAACCGGACAATGACTCTTTAAACTTAAATTACTACAACACAAAACCACAAGTCGTGTGGTAGGTTGCAGTTGTCACCTTGCTGCATCTGAAGTACATGCTCAAGCCGGTGCTCAAAGCAGAGCCGGAGAAATGCAATGGGCTGCAGGCGTCGCAGGCGTCATGCTGGCTCTTGCCCCGACTCTCACTGCGTTTTTCGCATGAGCGCCTCAAGGTCGATGATGTCGATATTCAGCTCCACAACATCGGCCTCCTGGGAACCCGGCTTCTCAGAGTGTGTGGGCGTGAGAAATGCGCCATAAGTCTCAAAAATTCCCAACAGCTCCCCAAAACTCCCACTGAGGAGCGCGCCTTGGGCTGGGAACTGGCAGGGCTCGGCCTTGCAAGAACTTGGAGAAGCTTTGTTGTGACATCTTTTGAGGCATCAGGCGCCCTATATGGCACTCTTGATGGCAGCTTTGGCAGATGCCAGAATGCAAGCCGGGTCGCATAGAAACCTCTTGCATCTCAACCTCTTCTTCAGAGGTCTCCTCTTCTGAGTCCTCCTTGCAAAACGAGCCGAAGCAAGGCAGGCCATGTATCCTTTCCGATCCGTGTAGCCATGTGCAGCATTATTTTTTGCCTCAGCATAACGTGCCCCCCCTGCGTCGGGTACCAGAGGGGTGGCAATGTGCACCGCTGCCGTGTCTAATGACGCTTAGGCCTTAGGTTGCAGGGCAGCCTCATCGCACGAATGGATTGTGGCGCCGCTCGTCCGCAATGGTGGTATCAGGTCCATGCCCTGAAATTACTCGGACATCACCATCAAGGGTGAGAAGCTTTGATTTGATGCTTCCAATGATCTGGTTCCCGTCGGAAGTGCCTTGAAGCGATGGAATACCTGCCCAGTTCGTTCTGCCGACGGAGCCCTGGAACAACGTATCCCCTGGGCAGACGAGCTTGTGTTGCTCAAAGTAATAGGACATAGAGCCAGGGGTGTGACCCGGGCAGTGCAAGCATTTCACCGTAAGGTCCGGCGCCCACTGCACCACATCGCCATCAGCCAGGAAGTCGTCTGGTGGCAGCAGCGGCTCCAAGGGCGGTGGGACACGAAAGTCGCGGCACTGCTCCTGCGCGGTTCAGGCCTTGGGGGTTCAGGGCTTTAGGTATGTTGGCTTCTGTGGGGGTTTACTAGCCTTGGGATGGCTTCGGGATTTAGGGCGGGGTATGCAGGGCTCCTAGGTCTTCAAGGTTCAGGGACCGGAAGAGACCGCGAACTTGAACTAGAAGGTGATTCGGACGTGCGCCCTGTTATGAAAAACGCCTGAAGCCACTCACTCAGAAGGACACGGACTCATATCCCTGCATGGAACTCTACTCCGAAGGTGAACAAGCCTTGACCTTCTCATAGATGCTCAAGTCATTCTGGTTCATAAGGATGACGGCGCCCGTGAGCTTCTTCAGCTCTGTCGCCCCGATGATATGATCCAGGTGACCATGCGTGATCAGAATTCGCTTACAGGTCAAACCATGGAACTTGAGACGGCTGACGATGTGATCGACATCGCCGCCCGGGTCGACCACCAATGCATCCTTGGACTCAGAGTCCCCGACTATGCTACAGTTGCACTGCAGCGGTGGCACTGGGAAGATTTCGATTACGGGAGCCATCGCTCGGGAGGCAGTTTGCTTTGATCCTGCTGAAGCTGCATCAGAACGACATGATGCAGATACCAAGCGGCCCTTGAACGACAGCAGTATAAGCAACAGTTGACAGCAGACGCAGTCGTGACGCAGTATGCAGCCGTCGCCGCCATGGTGCAGAAACAAAGTGAGAGAGGGAGAGCGGGAGATGGGGAGGGAGGAGCGGGGGAAGAGGACGGAAGGGGGGGAAATTCAAAGGGGAGGTCTGGTAGTCAAAATGTCCTTGCAATCGCAATACGGATACCGGATGTCGCATGTTACTAGATGATGCTAGCCTCAGTTTACCCGACCTTCAAACTACAGCCATACAACTACAGCTCTTCCAGCCGTCTATCGAGTCTACCCAAGACCAGAGACAGACCTGCTTCACGCAGAATGACGCGACATACGACCAGCATGGGCAACAGCTTTGCGTCCTGTGGGTCTGAGCCATCTGGTTCTCTGGAAACCTGAACGGGGAGCATGTGCTAAGCCCCAGCAGTCCGTTTAAACCGAGTGGGCCTTTTCGGCCGGCGCTGTCCTGAGCTCACCTGAGCTGACCATTCCTCGTTTCACAGCGCATGCACTTGAAATCGGGGAGGCAATTGGAGGGAGAAGCGTGCAGATAGAAAAGCAGCACATATTCACCAATGCACAGACCTGCCCACGTTGCAATACTGGTGTCGACCACATGACTACTGGGACTGAACTGCTCAAGTCCTTGCCAAAGGGCCACCAGGTTGGATCATACCTCGTCTTGCCTGAGACATTGCCGTGTGAAGCGACATGCTCAGAACATCCCCAGCATCACATTACCGGGGGTGCAGCCGTCGCAGAGTCCGCTGTTCCAGTGTGGCAGCTGATGCCAAGACCTCCCTGAGCATCGAGTTGGCAGAGCATGAACATTTGCGACACGGCAAGCAGAACGAAGAAGGAGCCTTTCTTGCAGCGTTGGCTGATGCCAACGCCAATGCGGCAATCGATGCTGCAGATGTGGTGCCGTTCCGATTACCTGGCGCGCAGAGGCTTCTAACCTGATGCCTCGGGGTATGCACCTAGCAAGAGACTGTAGACATGGCATTGGCTTGCATTCTGAACGATGCAGGTTGAGAAGGTGTGCTATGGTTTTTTCATGAACATCACGACAAATGAGATACTTGTTACAGTTCGGCCTGCAGCTGGCGCAGCTGCACCGGCTGCAGCCCCTGCCTTCAATGTGCATCCTAGACTCTACACACCTCTACAACTAACATCTGTCAGTCTGTGAGTCCTGACATTTCAGAATTTCACTCCTGCTATGTCCATCGCACACAAAGTCGACGAAATCAGCGCCTCTGCCCACACTGCCTCCAGCTCCTCATCAAAGTCATGGTGGCCAGCTGCGGACTGCTCTGTCCATTCTGCCTCAGTGAAAGCTGCACGCATGAAGCTGCTCGGCGGCATGATCTGTTGCATCCAGGCAGCAGCTTCAGAAATAGCACCCAGCGAAGCCTGACACACACAGGCTGATGCAATCATCTTCTTGCTCATCTGTTGAAGGGCGCCTTTGGCTTGGGTCTTCTTGTTGAGGACTTTGCAACCTGAGAACTGAAGGTATACCAGAGTAGCGAGCACTGAGAAGTCTCAGACGCGAGCCTGTCCAGCTACCCCTTGTGTAGGCCTGGAATTGGCGTCACATGGGTGTGCAGGGTGCGAAGATTGAACGGCCCCATTGAAATCCGAGGGTCCTTGACGGCCTGCCGAGGCCACGCTGCACGCGCGACACTTCCGCCATGGGCGCTGCTAGGCTGTGCTATGCCATGCTTTGCCGGGGCGGTTCTTTGCTGCAGAACATGGAAGCATTGTACCCCATCTCCTACTGCTCGCCCGAGCCTGGCTAGCACAGTCTCTTGGGCCCCCTCTTCGAATGACTTGGTACACTGCCGACGATGCCCACGCCCGCGCATCTGTAGTGGCATCTCCGAAAGAATGCTACAGGCACCAAGAACTCAAGTGCATGATTATCCCTGCATTCATGAAGTATTGAACGTGTGCTGCGGGAGAATGTGCCATTGCAAGATAGATCCTCAGTTGGCAGAACCAAGACGCTGACTACTCTCTGTCTTCGTTTGTAGCTGCCAAAATATTGCGAGGGGTGACATGCAAACTTGAATTTGGCTCCCTTCCGAGCCCAGACTGCTTCAATCTTGAAGACAGCCTCTATGCTCCAGGAAAAGGGGCTTAACATACATTTTGCATAATTTCAATTGGCCACTACCGTTCTGAGCGTTTGTCCTCTGAGAATCTCCCTGCCTCCGCGTCTCAGTATAAATCCCAATATCGCACTGCCGGGACAATCGCCGCAGGACAGGCCAAACGGTCGGAGTCAGTGCCACGGACTCAGCGCTGAACCTGGCATCGGCTGTACACATACGGCGCCTGCGAAGCATCAAGGGCTGACTGGGTCTGGGTCATGTCTGGATCAAGCGCACCAAGCAGCAGCTTCGCTCTCTCTGCCCTCTTGCACACTCTGCAGCCCTGCACAACTGCGCCTGCGCAACGGGAAGCGGCTGGAACTTGGACCTAGTTGTTCAAGACATTCATTGCTCACTTTGGAGGTTGTTGACAACATGCGTACATATATGCATACTTACATACATGCATGTGTACATATACATATATGGGAACCCTCTCCTCCTCATGACGAGCGCCTGTCACTGTCGGAGTTTTGATCGGGCCATCAACTTTCCCTCACGCCCCCATCAAGTACAGCAACCAGAGTAGGCGCGAGCCATGGGAGGGTGTACACATATACTACATATAAAAGATATATGTATCTATGTATGTGTGTAGACATGCACCCGCCGAAGTTTAATTTGTTCAGCATTTGTCCATGTTCCCGGTAAGCTTTCATTTCAATGCCTGGTATGTATTTTCCTTATACGTACGAAATGCACAGTACACCAAAAGCACAGCAACGCCATAATACTAGCAACGAAAGTGTACCTTGATGAATGCAGCCTGTACAGCACTGCCCCCAAAACATTTTAGAGTTAAAGAACCACTAGTATATAAATTCATTAATGTCGTATCCTGATTAGTCTGGACCCCTCCAATAATGAAAAGTTTTCCAAAAATTATTCAGGAGACAAAAATTCGATTGCCCCCCCCACAATAAAGTAAAGTTTTTCGGGCATGGGTTTCGGAAGAGAGAAGCTGAGCTCATCTGAGCTTACCTGAGCTTAATTACCTAAGAGGAGAGGGAGAGGAAGAGGAGAGGGAAGAGGAGCGAAGAGGAAATGAAGAGGAGCCGGTGGGGGGGGGCCGGGGCCGAAAATTAGTTTGGGGGGGTCCCTTTTTTTTGGTGACACTATTGCGGGGGTGGATTTAGTTTGGGGGGGGGGGGAGGTGGGGGGGCCCCCCCCCCACACTAATCAGGATACCACATTAAAGCAGCGCTTGATTCGCTGAACTGCAGTTACCGGCGAACTTAGCGAAGGATTCATGGGCTCAACACGGGACACCGAACAAAAACCCGATGGCTGAGTTCACGCCACTGACTCTAATTTGTAACCTCAAACCAGGTACATGTGAGGAAAAACGAAGGGCAGATGCTGGGACAACTGTTGGGTCTCATAGGCTCCATGATGCAGAAGCTCGGGGCCCCCGCGACATAACTTGACATGCTGCCTGCAAGCCAATGCAAGTTGCACACAGTTCAGTTCAAGCAGTCTTGCCACCCCATGCTACAGGGATTCACCCCCTGACTCCTGAGGGCCACACTGGTGCAGTGGCTCCCTTGGCAGGCGCCCAAGTCCCGCTTAGTCCCGCAATCGCATCGTAGCCCGACGCTCAGAGCACCAGGCTGCTAGGAACAAATGGGCCCGTGCCTGCTGCCGACGCGCGTCCAGCGAGTACAACGTGGATTGAAGCCTGACTACAGAAATTTCAGAGCCACAGTGCAAGATCTGCTTGTCTTCCTTTCCTGTGATGTGCCGCTCCAGCACTTCATGATGCACCGCCAGCATGAACCCTTGCGAGTCTGGGGAGCGTGCTTGTTTTGAGCAGAACCAGACTCCCTCTTGACTCCGCCGAAATCGTTCACCAGGCCTTCGGCCCAAGCATTCTGCTGGCATTCGCTAGGCTTTCCAGAAGATGCGGAAACCGCACTGCCTTGCAATGATTCACCGATGTTGACCACATCCTGAACCATCTTTTGAAGCTGAACCTGAGAAGCTGCCGCAAGACTTGTGAACTTGCTTCCACAGGTGAGGATGCCTTGCGCTTCTCAAGCTGAGTGCGTAGGTCCTCACACGGCTCATAAGGCTCATGCCCCGAACCTCTGACACAAGTCCCTGACATGCTTGGGCAAGTGTAGTCCTGTGAGAGCTGATCCGTCTCACCTCTAAGTTGGTCTGCGCGATCCAGCACCTGACATAGCTTCGGAGAGCTGCGGACGACTTGCACGACCATCACAGCATGGTACAGTCATGTGCATGAGGCCAGCCAAGACGCTGTTCCCTGTAAGGACTCCGTCTTCTGGTTCAACGAAGACAGATCTTCCCGCATGCGCTCAGAGAACTGTTGCATCTCCTGGCACTGAACCACTTCTTCGCATCTCGACTGCAGAAAACTGTAATCCAAAAAACATCCCCCCCCCCCCCCCCCAAACCCGATTGCAAAGGAACGCTGCAGCTTCCTGGGCCGCTGCACGAAGCTTGGACTGCGATTGGTCAGCTGCCTCGGGAACTCAATAAACGCCCCCCCCCCCCCCCCCCCCCCCCCCCCACCCCCCCCCCACCCCCCCCCCCACCCCCCCCCCCCCACCCCCCCCCCCCCCCCCCCCCCACCCCCCCACCCCCCCCCCCCCCACCCCCCCCCCCGCCCCCCCCCCCCACCCCCCCCCCCCACCCCCCCCCCCCACCCCCCCCCCCCCCCCCCCCCCCCCCCCCCCCCCCCCCCCCCCCCCCCCAAATGCAGACAAAAGTTGAGGTTCGAGTCGGTTAGACCAAGAGGGTCATCAAAAGAGGCTCCGGCATCTGCGAGCTGAGCGAAGGCCGTCTCGTTCCGAACAGCCTGTGGAGGGGCCAATGGGTTTTATGTTAAAGAGCTGACATTCTAGACGGCATTCCCAGCCCAAGAATGGTCTCCCAAATGCAACGACAAGGCCGGCAAGGCCTGTTCGTTCAGCATTTGAATCTTCATTTTCAAATCCTGCCAAAATCGAGGCAGCTGCCTGCTGCCAGCTCCGAGGCACCAACTGTTTTGGGGCTTCAGCGGCTGCAGGGTTTAACAGTTCAGGGGCTCGGAATCCCAAGTCTGTGAGTCCTGGTCTGCAGCAGCATTGTTTCGCACAGCTGCAGTGATCTCCATGAAGACCGAGCTTAATGACTCCCGAATCCTGATGACAGCTGGAACCGGAGGGTGTGGAAGGTGTGGTCTTCCATATCTTGCCACAAGCTCGGGTGCTGACTCGTTGATTTCTGATTGCATTTGCTGCTGTATGGCCTCAGACAAACTACAGCACTGAGGCGCTTCTGTACTTCAATCTTTGACTTGCTTGCGTCTCTTTTGTATCTGAGCATTCAGCAGTGTTAAGGGCTTGTGTCCCCAGGCTTGGAGGGGTTTAGCTTCAGCAGCTCCCACTCGTCGATTCGATGCTTAGGGAAAGCAAGCGAGCCTCCAAGACTACACGAATCGAACCACGACATACGCGAGCCCAGCAGGTCTGGGGCGAAAGGGACCAGTCGAGATGTCAGCCGCACTTCGTGGCAGGTGCTCGGCAGAAGGTAGTCGTTCATGTTTAGATATTTTGGGATTCGCTTGCGTACCCTCGAGGCATACGACCAGAGCGATTCTTCCCTTGGCGCCAGACCGCCCCGTGGCGTTTGAAGTCCGCCAGGTCGCTATGGTTGCCATTGATGGCATTCTTGATCGTGTTGAGCTCGATCTGGCAAGAACCACTAGACTAGCCGATGACATCCTTCACACGAAGAAAAGCTACACATACTTGATCATCTCGCAGATGGATCTCTTCACCTACCTACGAGCCGCACCTGGAGTGATTTCTGCGAGTTGGAGCTTTTGTTTTTCAGCTCCATGACCTGAAAAAATTGGCCCCAAGTGGCCCCATGCCGGAGTGGATTGCAGACATCGGCAAAAGAATCTGTGCGGACCACCCCAACCACACTTGCATTTTCATCTCCGAGCATGAGGCCCACTGTGCAAATGCAAGCACAGTCACGTCCACATCAAGCATGCTCTCGGAGCCTCAAGGCACATGCTTTGCCGGTCTGCCAGATGCATATGAAAGCTGTGCCAAGGTGCTGGGACGCGTGCCGGCTGAGCTGTGCCTGACAGAATGCAACGGTCTGCACTGCAAACTTGCTGACATCTCCGAGCAGCACTGTGCTTCAGAAAGACGAAGTAGGCTGGACACCACTGATCTTTGATTGTAAACATTGAAGCCTGAATCTTTGGTTCTTGGAACACGGATTGAGGCCCACTACACTCCGAAGCCTGAAAACCTCCACTTTCCAGCCCGCACGCTAGAGCATGCGGCAACTGAGGTCTTCGCTGAGGTACAGGTGCAGCAGGAGCCACAACCGGTGCCGCTGCCTTGCGACAACTTCGCACTGCGCAGTCTGAAGCATCCCACTAGAATCCCTCCAGTTCCATCGCAATCCATGAGGCGCCGTATGTTATTGTAATTTTTTGTATTAATCTATACTATCTTATATTCGATTAGATTTTTCTTCTTAAATAAGTATAAATAAATAAATAAACAAATAAATAAAAAAATAAATAAATAAAAAAATATATATATATATATATTATATATGTATGATTATATCTTGCCTGCGGCACTGCGGAAGGTGGCGGATGTGCACCGGGGATCGCCCTCTCGTGCGGAAGGGGAGCTGCCTCTTCAGCGTCTTTCTGGAAATCCGCAACTCTGCGCAAAAGACATAGGGTTCAGGGTTTAGGGTTTAGGGTTTAGGGTTTAGGGTTGAGAACGAAGAGCCTCGCTGACTTCAGGTCGAGGGGCATGAGGCCTCATCCAAATTCCAAAGCCACATCACATCATCCTGCTCCTGCCCCGTGCCGCTCCCGCACAGTCCAAAGCAGTCAAGGTGCTGAGCGCGCCGATCGGATCTTTGTCGGCCCTGCGCACGTTGGCAAGATTTTCAGTCGAAGACCTTCTGTCTGCAAGCTCTGTTGGCTGCCGGTGCTACGTAAAGTTAGAGGTGCGTTCCGAATGCACTGCTAGTCTTCTTGTTTCGACAAACGATCACAGAAGCGGTCTAGTTTCACGTGCAGCGCCAGTGTTTCTGACAATCCCAGCATACCTCTTGTAGCGGGCAGCACAAGGTGAGCTGTACGTGATGGGCGCTGGATGTCCCACCAGAAGAAACGGTCCCCGACTGCCAAACTTAAAAGGAGGCAGTGGCTTCTCGACCGGTCTGGTCTGTACACCTTCGTGCCAGTCCAGACTGCAAAACTGTGAAGAAAGCCGCAAGAAAGGCTCGAGCTCTAACAGCGGTACCGTGACAAAAGAATGTACATCCAACGGAATTCTTTACATTGTATTTTACATGTTACATGCAAGCGTTCGCTTCTGGCACAGCCACCCCAGCACATGCGCGAGTGTCTCGGTTGGCACTTTCAACACACTCCAAGCACTGTGCGCCACACCAGGAGCCCCAAAAGCACGACCACTTGCAGTGATCGGCTCCATACTGCGCTGAGGCTAAGAAGCATCGGGCGCAGCTGTGGCTGATTCCCGTGCTGGCCGTTATGCAGGAGGTGAACGTGGAGTTATCGAGGCCATCAAACAAATTGAAGCTCTTGCTGCCACAAACCGACATGCGCCTCGGGAAAGTCCCCGGGGCGTTGCCCCCACCGAGCTTGGCCATCATCATCTCGTCTTCTGAGTTGCAGCCGGTGGCCAAGGTCACCTCCTGCGGCTCACCATGCCGTGTGGAACGCAAACGTCTAGGCATCTCGCCAGCTCCTGCCAGGGCATCAGCACTGGCTGTATGAATCCAGCAGGCCATGAAGGTAGCGCAAAGAAGCTTCGTGACCATGGCTGTTGGTAGTGCGTCTCCAGTGGCAGTGCTCTAAGCTGACGATCCTGAATTGCAATCAGGGGCCAACAACAGTAAGGATGCTGAGTCCCAGCAACCGGTGAGATACGGTGGGGTTGCTGGGGTGTATGACCGACTTTACTCTGAGCTCCCCAAACCCCAACACATCGACACAGGTTGGAGAGGCAACTTGGCTTGTCCTCTCCAGGGTTCCAATGGGGTTCAATCGTCCCAATGACCAAGCGTATGTCGGCAGCCCTTATTGACTTCGGGGCTACGTGGGAGAGCTTCGTGCAGGAGACCAGAGAAAGGTGACTGCACGAAATAGAGAGAGCTAACGATGGCCGTCTGCGGAAGTGACAGAAGATTCGTCTCACGACAGTGTGTACCCAAAAGCCACGAATCAGTTCACCAAAAAGATGTCTATTGTCCCTTTCCTCTGAAGAAATCTGAGATCCACAAAGTGGCACTCGCAATTCGCACCGGTCGGCAGAAAGCTTGAGCCTGCATCAGCTCGCGCCAAGCTCACCAGAGCAGACCTGGTTTCAGGATTTGAGTCGTAGTTTGCTCATGACCAGCCGTGTGCAGCTAAGGTGGTAGCTGGGACGAGCCAGGAAATCAATACAGCGTGGTGATTGAGTGTTGAGAGGCTTACGGTATCATGAGAGTGGCTTTTCACATCTGCATTGCACCAGCGCCAAATTCTATTTGTGCCCTCATCCTTGCGGTCAGCCTGCTGTCACATCCCCGCGTGGCCTAGGTGCTTGGGCCAAAGCTGACGCAGCGAAAAGATCATCAAAAAACAACTTGATAGCAAACTCCTACACCGCCGGCTGCCGCTCGTCCTGCAAATGTTTCGATGAGAACCGCATGATATGCAGAATGGTGAGACACTGTCATGTGAAACACGTGCACGTATGTCATGCAACGAGGTGGTTCCGTCACCTGATAAACTGCAGCAACACAGAAGCTCTGCATAGCCATGCGCCATGCATTGTGTTTCTACTTAGCTTGAAGGTGTATCTTCACACAGAGGCAATCCCACTAAGGTTTCATGGTGGCTCACCACTTACGTACAACCTTGTGTTGGTACTGTTGTCCTGGAGGTGTCGCGGTCTCAGATGCAAGGACGTAATACGGGCAAAGGTCTACAAACCCTCTGAAACACGTCGGCGATTTATCCCCGATGCACTTCTTCAAATACCAACCTGGAAACGACTACATATATGTATGCAAGTATATTAATGTAAACGGTATAAATAAATCAATATATATATATATATACATATATATTGTTATAGATATATTGAGATCGCGGGGAGTGGAGGGGTGGGTGGGTGGGGCGGGACCACATAACAACAAAAGGGAGAATGTGTGCTATCTGTATCTAGTACGAGTACCTACATCTACGAATGCATACATTGCATACATGTAGGTGCACATCGACAAATACATAGTCACATCACGTCGAGCGAGCTCTATACACAATACTGTACAAGATGCACCATGTGGGGGTTTCCGAAATTAGGGGCACCTTAATGGGGAGTCCGTTTTAAACGGGACTCCTACTATTTGGGGGACTATATTCCCTAAATCCTAAACCCCTAAACCCTAAACCCTTATTTTCGTAAACCCCCCATGTGCAAGAGTTCTTGTACTCAAGATAGCTGGCCGCGAGCAAAGGCTGGGGCCGGCCCATCAAGTCTCGAGCAACTGGCAGAGCAAGGCTTCGCAGTTCAGACTAGGGTTTAAGGTTTAAAGGGTTTAGGGTTTAGGATTTAGGGCCTGTTCAGGGTTTAGGGTTCTTGGGGGTACAAGAGGGCTGTCGATATAAACGCCTCCGGCCTCAAAACGCTCGGCGTGGTTGCTGGGGCTCAGGAGCAACTGCTCCAGAGATGCCTGGGCGAACCGAGCAAAATGAATGACCCACTGGAGGAAGTGCACAGCAGCTAGCATCCAGCCGTCATGCCTCCTCTGCAATCGTCGGCGGGAAGCCGAAATTCGGCAGCATGAACTGCAGCAGACCTGCCAATTGGTGCGGCAACATACTGCAGATTCAGCCGCATCTCTGTACCTCGCGCGCACCGCATGCTCTGCGTGCACCTTCCCAAATTCCCAACTGCCTGCATTTGCCAAGACCGGCTTCGTCGGCCCTTTTGCAGGAAGGGGAGCGCTCGAGTGGAGTGGCTTCGGCTTCGCTGTCAGGCAGAGCGTGGGCCTCACAAGTCCGACGAAGTTTCCGATGCTTCACACGCGCGCATGTGCACGTGCAGGCGCGTATGCTCTGTGCGGGTTCGGCAGGCCAGGCTTCTTCTTCGACCTTCGCGGCTTCGACGCTTCTCTCATTCTTCTGTGCAACTTCTGAACTTTCAATCAGCCCCTTTTGCCCCTTTTCCCGCTTCAGCACCCTCTGCTCCCCGCTTGCCACCCCCTCGCCTGTCGCTCGCGAGGTATGGGCGAAGCCTCCCCTCGGGTTCCTGGGAAACTTCGAAGAACTTCTCTCTTGTTTTGTTCTGTCAGTTCTATCTTTCTTGTATATCCGCTTTCTCCGAAAGGTAATCCCGGAGCAACTCTCGCCGAGGGCACATCACCTATCCGATGAGCTGGCACTGCAACTCGAGGATCGTCTGGCTCCTGCATCTCTTCTCACGAACTTGCCCCACTTCCACGCATGCGAAAGAGTCCCCAGTCCTCGAGGAATTGCACGCTAGCAAGATCATCCTCCGAAGACGCCTGCCAATCTTATCAACACCTGACCGCCCACGTCTTCTAAGCTCCAATCTCACACGCACGCGCACCAATCGATTCTGCTCTTTGGAGTGCGTTGCCCCAAAGCTTCGCTGGCCTCCCGGACAGAAGCATGGTTTGAGCTCATCGCACAGACCTCTGATTCGAAATTCCCCGGCCTATGTACATCTGCACCTCGGCGCCAGAAAATCTCTGCAGATCACGTAAGTGTTCGATGCTCACCCGCATGCCGCCTGTCAAGCCTGCCTGATCTTTGCCAAGATTCTGACTATATCGAACAATTGTTAAGTGTGTAAAGCGTTCCCTGGACCCACTCGCTGTCAGCACGACATAGAGCTGCTGTTGGCCCCTCTCCCAAGCCAGTGAACATCTAAGGTCATCTGTGCTTGTTTTTCATTTTGGTGGCGCGGCGGCGAGCCGCCCATCCGCTGGCCCCGTTCCTCTTCGGGTTCGGCGTCTTCCATTCTCTACATTTCCCCCCACTTGCGCCTTCTCAGCTAGATTTACTATGGAGCGATGAACCCGAACTTCCCACATCTCCTGACAACAGCAGTGCAAAGATGGTGTGGAAAAGGGATCGGCGTCTTAAGCAGGCTCTGAAACAAAATTAAACGACATTGCTTCTTGTTTCAAACGCATCTTTAACAACAACGAAACTGAACCTGCTCATGTTTCCCCAGCGCCGGAATGTCACCATACGCCAAAAACTCAATTACCATGTGGCTTGGTAAACTTATATTTGTGAGACATCATTTTGGTAGCAGGAAGTGGGACAGAGAAGAGGGGCAGCAGCACAGATTGCAACGAGTCCTACAATGTCCTTCCACAGGCAAAGCTCGTGGCCGGACAGTTGGCATCCGAGACTTTGGATTGGCGTGGCGGAGGCCTTGGTAGGGAGTCTCAAGAGCATGTACTGATCGTCAAGTTACGTTAACTGCTGGATGTTTCATCATTGTAGACGAGGATTGCGAGCTTGTCGTACGTCCGTAGGTCCTCCCTCGATGAGCTTCGATGAGCTACACCAGCGAGACATGATCCATAATCCATATGGCATCAAGTGACTAAGCCAGAGCTCAGAGATGCCGCCTAATTTAGGCATTGTGAGATATTGTGAGTGTGCGCAACGCGTTGGGTCCCGCCCTCCTGGACCTCCTTCGAGCCCATCCCAACGCGAGCCTCTCGAGAAGCTTGTGCTAAGGCAGAGGCATTGTCTGAGAAAAGTTGTTGGCCATCAGACCTGCAAACAGCGCCACGCAGAAGGGTTTCCTTCGCATGCGTCCCTCGGGAGACTCTTGAGGGCACCTCGCGGACGAGTGCGGCACTTGCCAGGTCTCGAAGGCGCAGAGTCCTCACCCGGCATGCAGCAGCAGACGTTGCCGCCAGATGTCACTGCACATGAAGACTGGGTATTGAGAATTTGCCAGACGCCAGCCTTTGCAGGGGCGTGGAACGGTCTCAGGGACAGGCTGGCAGCAGCCTGAGTGCCACGATCAGACGTCCCCAAACGCAAATACAAATGCGCAATCAAAATTCAATGCTGCGACAGCTGACACATGTGACGCTCAGGCTTGGGCCTGTCTCTCCTTGACGGCATGTTCTGGGTTCACTGGCTTGTGGAACACTGTCCCTGGCCAAACAAGCCAAGAAAGTACCAAATATCCTGCTTGAGCAAGCTTTAGCGTCAAGCTCAGACTCTCGCCTGCTTTGTCTATGCCCGGATGATTCAAGAATGGTCTGAGCCTGGCATGCAACATCGTGTGTCAAGCATCCTCTGAAAAAACGCCTGCAACCATTTGCCCTCTCTACACAACTTGGCATTGCTGCTCTGAGGGCGGAACGACGACGTCTGAAACACGTAATCTGCTGCGGAGCAAGCTGATGAGGCATCAACAAATGCTGCCATGACTTAGGCTGAGAGTGAGTGAACAACTTCAACAGGTCTGCTCTTCAGCATCATGCCTCTGTCACTGAAGCCTAGCATCTCACATCACATCTGAGTTCAGCAGATCAATAGCTGGAGTTTAGCTTATATGAGCTGTCAATTGCTGCTATTTGTTTGTCCATGCTAAATTGTTGAGGGTCCTCCTCGCAACGCCTTCATGTGCATATCATATGCTCCGGCTGTGTGCGACGACCTGGCGGCTGTCGGCCAACAAAATGGCAGCAAGTATCGAAACCGCTCCTTCGCCCTCTTCCCAAATACGAGTGATGGAAAGCTCTGCACCCCCAAATCCCACTCTTTCAGCGATCCGCTGTCGCTGGGCATGGTGCTGGGCATCATCAAACATGGCGTTCGCCATGGGCATGTTCTGGCTTCTGCACAAAAAACTTAGGGCCTTGGCATGATGCAAAGGCAGCGCTCCCAGTGAAACGGAAACTGCAGAAAGGTCCATGGCATCGCAAAGAGCCCAAAGTTATTTTTGTCAGTCGTGTTTACTAAACAGCGAGCTGAATTGCGAGGGCCCAGAGCTTCCTGCAGCTTTCCCCCTGTGAGCGCACAGTATGGGTGGATTCAGCATCCGAATTTTTGCCATGCAGTGCAGTTCGCCGGCATCTCGCATCAAGACTCAGCACGGAAAAACTGAGAAGCCACGACAGGCATCTAGGATCTGGGTGAGGCTGATGCTTCACGATCAGGTGAAAGCATCCGGTCCTTCTTCCTGCTGTGCCCACTCATGGCATCCAGCCGCTGTTGCCTAAGAAGCCAGCTTAACCCGCAAAGCACTAGTGGCATGGACAAGACAAATGTCGAGTGAACCGAGCTTGCGGCAGGCTCCCCAAATTTTGCAGAGCTGTCAAATGCCCATTTCGGGATCGAATCTGGCAGCTTCGCGCTGGATGGAGCTTCATGCGCAACTTAGATTTCGAACGCTGCACATGCCAGGCCTTGTCAAGGTGCGCAGCTAGCTCAGTGGCCTGGGATCTTGGGCACACAGGAAGCAACACAAGTACACAGATCGTGCAACAGGAGAAGTGACAGGAATCTACGGCCGCTAAACATCAAGGCCCGTGCCGCAGAAACCGGGTCGCAAGTGCAGCCACCTTGCGGTGCTGAATCCTCAGCTTTACGAACCTTGGCTGCATGGGCAGAAGATTCGCTCAACAGGGCGAGTGACGGCTTGAGGCGAGGACAAGGGCTTCTAGCACTTTGATCAGCGGTAACACGGCAAGCTTTCTAGAGTCGTTGAGTTTGCAAAGGACCTGAGTGCTGTGAAATCTGGCACCTTCCTTCAGCATGGGCTACGGCTGGGGTCCAAACTCGAACAAGCCCAAGGGTATCCTCGGCAAGCGAAGGCAATCACCTCCCTCAAGAGTGCTCATAGCATGGTTGTCGTATGCACCTGATGGTGCTGGGCTTTGCTTGCGACGGGTGCAGTCACTACAGCGCTGAGGCGACAGCGTATGGGCAAATCCAAACACCAATCAAATTTTCTGGCGAAGGATCTTCTTCAAAAAGGTTCTGACCTTAGAAGCTCTGAGGACTGAGCCGAAGACTTTGCTCACAGATAAACACAGGCGCCCTCTGCGAGGGGGTCAGCGGCCTTTGAGCGAAGAACCTTTTGGGCGGATCTCTGAGTATCTCAAGAGGCTCGCAGCCTCCTTAAAGCCTTAAAAAGAATTTGCACCACAAGACTGTCAGACCGTCCCTCACATCATGCCGAAAAAGTGGCTCCCAGAACCATGGGAGGTGGAGAACACAGGGTGCATGAACCATACAAATCATAGCTCCCACACTCTAATGCGCAGTCACCACAAGGCTGCCACAATAGTCAACTGTAGCACGAACCTGAAAGAGAGTAGCAACATGTAGCAACAGATCAAGGTGCTCAGACGAGCAGCACACTGCTGAGTCACGGTCACATTCATCTCGAAGGCCTTCAGCCCTGAGGGCACCCCACAGCTCGGTCCACATGCTGACCCACCTTGGGCATATTTGGGCATCACCCCGGAAAAATGGAGGCGCTTTGTCGGATCGCAGTAAGCCAAGGGCTCGCTGCAGTGCTCGTAATCAGCCAAAGCCTCTAAGAAGACTCGGCAAGGTTGTAAGACTTTGTAAGATGAAGCCTACTGACGGAACGTACCGCTTTCACTTGTGCGTCTTCTGAGGATTCAGCTTTCTGTACAAGGCAGTGAGCAAGTGTTTGGGGGTAGGTGTTCTCTTGCCTGGACGCAAGAACCCGCACAGGCCACCAAGATGCTGGACGCCACGTCACGTGCCTGAACTCGAGGATGTTGTCAATAATCGATGTTGCATCCTGCAGTTGTCAGGACGGCAAGGATGCTAAGCGATAAGACACGCGGGCCATGAGCAATCCTCGGCACTGCAGTCACGAAGTATCAATTGTAGCCTCTCCGCGCAAAACACTCATGTCTCATGCCGTGCCCAGAACTTGGCTGTCATACTGAGTACTGTTACTTCCTTGCATCTGGCACAGAAGCCCTAGCAACGGTTTGAGACTCGACAAGTTAACGGTGGCAGTGTCACATGGCCCAGTTTATGGCTTCGGCATGTGCCAACGTCACTCGCCTTGCCAGCAGGCTCGCTTGTCGAGCCGGATAGCTACCCATTGCTTTGGATACAAAGACCAACAGGCTTTGCTCCTGAGCAAGGAGACTTCAGGCTAGCTTTCAATACACAAGCAGATTTACCGAAAACTCTCGCTCCTGTGGCAAACGATGTTGCCTGTCAAGCAGAAGCGTGTCTGGAAAGGTTGTGTTGATGACATGGATAGCTCCAGCAAGGAACGCAAAGAGACACAAAGTCACGCTGGACAGCAAGTAGCTTCCTGTTTCGGGCTCCCAGATGTAAGTGCGCAGCAAAACGACTTTCTCTGCAAAAAACCTTCAAGAAAGCTTCTGGCGTACGCAACTCTTCGGACTGATTCAGACTTCTCATGGCATTGCATCGGTGATGATCCGCGCCTCATGTCCAACAGAGGGAAATGAATGACGTCAGATTCAGCCATCTTCTGCCACGCTGCTGCCGGATCCTGCAGATGATCCAGCACCAAGAGCCCCCCTTGGCCCCTCCGGGGTCCCCTCTTCCCTGGACTTTCGGTTTCAGCACGTGATCCTCGCCGCGCTCGTCTGCAGCAGCGGCCCAGGCCTGTCGGCAACGAAACTCGTCAAGATATGTTGAGACTTTTTCACACAGACATTGTGATGATTCGAAGGAAGCCACACTTGTCACTGCAGAACTGTCGCCCGCCTGAACGGCCTCGAAAACGTCCTCCTCCTTCGCCACGCACAAATCCTGGCTTGCTCGTCTCAAACATGGATGCAAAAGTCGGTGCAAATCAACACAACATTGGCTCACACAAGTCCAGGTAAATTCGAGGGTCCTCGCTTGTGAGAACTTCCATGAAGGTATCAGTGGGCAGCTGCCGGATGGCCTTTCCCAGAAGTTGCAGTACCATGCAGCAACGATAAACAATATTCAACTACACGGTCCTCTGGACAAGCCGCTAAAGCAGCTGCTCCAAATGACTCCACCTCAAGCAGCCCCCGAGTAAGCAGTCACTTGTCACTGATGTCGCTGATCGACCTCTCACACTTCGCCATGGCGAATCAACACCCCCGTGGAAAACACCAGACAGTCGAAGTCCTGTTTTGCCCGAAACATGCGCAGCAAACGAACGAGAGCTTTCAGCGAAATCCTCGTCTGAAGAACTTAGCTGATCGATCTGGGGGCCACCTCAACGAATCCACTCACAGACCGCTTCAGGCAGAAATTGGGACGGCCTTCTCCAAGCCTGAGTGTTTGAGTCTTTCCCGTGGCCAATGCATTGTGGTGGCCTCTTGCCGGCCGAACTGGTCGTATTTCGTTTCGCATGCTGGCAGCTATTCGTTACAAGCCCTTCAGTCCACACCGCCCCTCACCGACCCCCGCATGGACGGAACCGCAGGGAGAGAAGCGGAGACAAACTCCGAAAGACCCGGCATTCCACATCCACACCGGCCCCACACCGAAAACCTCACCATCCACACCTAAGAAAGGGAGACCAAAAAAGACAAGGGAGATGAGGGCTGACATGCTCCGAAAACCCCGTCTGTCACTGCGGGGACGAAGGGAACATGCCGACTCCACGTCAGGAGAGATAAGGAGAGACAAGCTGCGAAAACCTAGTCCCCAGCGATCCAAGCAACCCGTCTTCCTTTCAGCTCGGGGTCCAAGTTGCCTTGCCAGCAAAATTCTTGTGCTGTCGAGGTTGGTGGCGAAACGTCCTTCAGGGTGGCCTGTGCTTTCTCGAAGCGGCCCAGCTTCAGCCGCTGTGACATGAAACCCCAAACCCGTACACCGTAAATTCTGAAAGCCCTCCCACCCACCCCTTTCTTTTCTCTGCTGCTGTCAGTTTTTGGGCTCGCCAGCGGCCCGATGACTGAGGCGGAAAGGATTGGCGAACTTCCATTGCGTTGGTCGGCTTGCAACATGGCAATTCAGGCCTTGCATGTACCAGTGTCGTTCGGGCACTGTGCAGATGGCTTAGGAGGCCCACCCGGCTGCGCAGCGCTTGCGACCATTGAAACCACCTGTTTCCGAGCGCATCTGAGGAAGCCGGAGTGGCAGGATTACTCTCCTTTGTGCTTGTACAGCGCCAGGTTCCACGCTGCCCAGCTGCTGCAGCAGAGAAGAGACCTCACCAGCGTCGTACAGTCAAGGCACCGTGACCATGAGATCCTGGATTTCCAGGGGCATGTCGCGTCACCCAGGCGTTTTTGCATCTGGGGCGCCTGCCTACCGCCCCTGCTGCTTCTCTGGCCTCTAAGGCCACCCAGCGCCTACACTGCAACTCCAGGTCCTTCAAAGCAGCGCAGTTCAGGGTTTAGGGTTTGGGGTTTGGGGTTTAGGGTTTGCTGAAGTTCTGCTTGCAACTTCTGCAGGGGTGTCCTCAACCATGTACTTGCGAGCAGCATCGAGGATACCAAAGACGGTATCCCAAGTCAAAGTCACATCCATGTCCTGACAGCAAGCACATACCAGATACTCCCACACTTCGCAAGTGCAATTCTCAGGTTTTGCGATGTTCTGCTGCTGACCCCGAGAACTGGACATACACCCAACGATGTAGCTGTCGAAACGACTTCGGCATGATGTCTTCAACCCGTACCTCAAGAGCTTGCACTTGTAAACACGTTCGCTGCGCAAAATCCGCATATGGCACTGTGCCATTCTGAGAATGCCACCACGACGCGCGGAGAGGTTTCGTGCTGTTCACGAAACCCTGCCTCAAAAAACATCTTTGAGAAGACCTCCGAAGCTCGAGCATAGATGGCCTCGCAGCGAAAAAACAAAACCAGTTAGAGCCGACACAGCTGTTCAACCAGCTGTTCTTGATACCCAGGCGCCTTTAAACCAAAAATGCTCTCGCCATCTGGGCCAACCTGGAATTCGACGTCCTCAAAGCTCAAAGCTACAGTCTGCTTCTTTCACTGCGGTTTAGAGTTTAAGGTTTAGGGTTTAGGGTCCGCAGGAATGGATGGCCACTGGCAATGGCTACTCAAGTTACTCGGCCGAGGCTGTGGCAGAGTATGTTGCTGAGTTTTCAAGCATCACTTGCATTCGCTTGTTCTTTGCATCTGACCTTAGGCATACGCAATGCGAACCACATTGCGGCTCATGCGGCTCAACCTTCACGCAATACAGCATGGGCTGCAGACCGATTCATGTCGAAAGGGTCCCACGTGACGCACGTGTGGGTGAATTCTAGCTTCTGTAATCTTCTGTATCTATGTGCAGACCAGGCTTTTAGTAGGGCCTGCGACTGCCTGACAGGTTGCGGGCAGAACAGCCCAGGCCCGTTGAAGGGATTTCTGCGTGTGTAGCTTCGCAATCTCGATTGAGTTCTGCCACCACTTAAGTGCTCTACAAACCAAAGACGACTGGATGGCATTGGCTATAACTGAAGGGCACGTGCAAACCGAATACCTCCATGGTCATCCCTGCAAGCCAAGCAAAGCAGCGAAGCAGCGGCAATGCTACCATCATCCATGGCTGCTTGCCGCAGGCAACATTAAAAGAGGTGAAGCAAGGCATGAACTGCACTTGCATTGCCCGCGGCTTTTCTCAGCGACACGTGCGACACAAGGCTGCAAAATTGTAGTATATAGTCTCAAGGGCTCGCCGCGGCGAGCAGCCTTTGTCAGGAGAACAGGGGTTGAAAACCAGCAGACGGCACTGTTCGTGGCTACACAAATCCGAGCGGCTCCTCGATACCTTTGAGGCCTCTCTCTCGGGCCAAATCAAGTGCTGTCTTGCCCTCCTCACAGGTGCTTGGAGGGAGCGACGAGCACTCTACAGCCTCTTATAGACTCCTATAGACATGAGAATACAGGGTCCTTGTTGCTTTTAGTTGCGTCCGCTTTAGCCGCGAGCAGGGCAGCGATGGCATCGGCCTTGCAAAGGAGCGTGACTGCATCAAGCTCGCACTTCCTGCCCCAGATTGACACAAGCTCGTGCCAAGTTGTAAGGCTCTTGCGTTGTTTTCCTCCACCGACTTCATCAGCGCCTGCCAACAGCAGAGAACCAGCTGTCTCATCACGTGAGCACGCGAGCACAGGAACGCGCTCAGCTGCTGGCCGTGTCCCCCTCCATCGACACTTCATCGAGAGGGCAACCATGCTCCAGAAGCAGCTTCACCGACTCGGGCTTGAAAGATGGTGATTCCACTGCCTGTAACTTGGGAAACATGTGGGCCAATGATTGCTATGAAACTACGAACCCTAAAGCAGTATAGAGATGGCTTTCAACAAGCAGTCTGCATCTTAAGCTGGCAATGAAACAGAAATTATATGCCTTACTTCGAATACCTAATCCCCACCATGACATCTCCAAACAGCCAGACTGACATCACGCTCGTTGTGGCGCGGATGGTTGCGGTTGGGGTCTGGCGGGGCAACGCTGGGCGCGGATGGTCGCGGTGGGCTCCGGCGGGCAACGCTGGCGCGGATGGTCGCGGTTGACGACGAGGAGGAGGAGGCGGCGGAGGAGGACGAGGCGGGGTGAGGCTCACATAAATCTAACAACCCTCACCTGACAGGTGGGAAAAAACAAACGCATTGCCGCGTTGTTCATAAAACCGCAAGGATGCAAACAACCAGAATGAGGCAGCTCATGTTTCCACAAGCGCCCGTATTTCACTAAAAGCCATAGCAATTCTAAAGTTATTTGAGTTGTTAGTCCTTGGGCTGGGGGATGCGAGCAACACACCAGTTTGCTGACACATCTTTTTCAACCCAGGGGAGGGGGGTTGGTAAGGGGGGGGGGGGTAGGGGGTGGGTAGGGGAGCGGGGCTAGGGGGGGGGGTAGGGAGGGGGAAGGGGGGCGGTGACATGAAGCCCCCAGCACACTCAATCTCCCCAGCACGGAGCGCACCATCATGAGCGCAGTTCCCGGCTGCGCTTTCTTCGTAGCATCTGCTTTCGAGGTCAGCAGCATCCCCAACATGGGCACATCGCAGCGAAAAGCTGCTGGAAACCTTGGTTGCCCATTTTGGGAATATAAGAATATACGGATTTACTAATATATTGATGTAAGAATATCCAAAGATAATGGTACATACATACATACAGACAGACGTACATATATAGTATGTAATATATATATATATATACACCTTTGAAAAACCTATGATTATACGAACATACCAATATGAGAATATAGGAATATAAAATACAACATATAAGAATATTTTAGTAACGTGCAGTGTAGTCGAAAATGTAAACCATACCCATATAAAATAAACGTAACAGCATATCAGTATATTAATGTAGCAATATAATCATAGAGTACTGCAATCATCGATAATATAGATACTCTAAAAATAAACGACTATAGTAACACAATATAACAATCCAACAAGACAGCATAACAATATACTCATGTATTAATATGACGTAACAATGTAACAATATAAACATATGGGTAATGGTACAATCATCAAGTCGTCTGTGCCAGACACGTGTTTACCCCTGCTCGAGATCTTGCGGATGAGACTCAATGCAGTGAAGCCCCTGTCATCCGCCATGGCAATGTCTGCCCCAGCGTCCCTGAAGTGTATGGGAAGATTAAGCTCTCCAATTTCTCCAAAAGTAGTCGTGAGTGTATAGCATGCCCACAACACACCCTGGATGCAGCCAAGCATCAGCAAAGCTGCTGCAGAATCCAGGCTGCTTTTCTCCGCTGCCAGCATAAGTGCGGTCTTTCCAAATTTGGTCCTTAGCCACATTGGCCCCATTGGGGCACTTTGAGACTTTGCAGGGTCCCAAGCCTCGGTTCCAGGAACATTGCCTTAATTTGCCTTAGCTAATCCGAGGGCCACGCTTTGCATTGGGATTGCCTCGGCTTTCCAGCAGAACCTTGACCTGAAGGTGACGGATTTGAAGCAGGTGGACTGCCATCGCGATAGAGGATTTGATGGGAGTTGATAGGCTAAGTCCCGAGCACATTCGACGTTGGCCTTGTTGGCCGCCTACATGATATCTTACGCGACGACAATGTGCGAAGACCACTGTCGTCTAAGTCTACCGCCTACAACCTACAAGAGCTTGCCAGAGGCCTTCATCAGTGGAGTTTGCCCTATCTTGTTGGAGGCATCCACGTCAACGCCTGTCTCAAGCAACGTTGGGATGGACGCGCGGCATGCATGACCGACACCGACACTGCAAACACTTTACGCATCACTCTTTCGAAGGCACCAGCAGCAGCCCTCGGGGGGCAAAGGGTTCTGTGCTTGCGATGTTGCTTCAAGATATTTCTTGGGTTCACACTTTCGCCGAGCTTCGGAAGCTACTTGTAAGGGAAGTCGGAATATGGGATGAGGGCCCGCTTCAGGCTTGGGGAGGGTGGGCGGTGAAAGGCCTGCCTCGATCTGCTTTCAGAAACATCTGCACCTCACCGCATCGATCATCCAAGCCAGCCGGATCAGCTCCAAACATGCTAGGGTTTAGGGTTTAGGGCTTAGGTTTAGGGTTTAGGGTTTAGGGTTTAGGGTTTAGGGTTTAGGGTTTAGGGTTTAGGGTTTAGGGTTTAGGGTTTAGGGCATGTATAAGCATGTGCACGCCATGTTCAGGAATGGTTCATGCAGGCAAGGCACCACTTGCATGTGGTTTTGAGAAATAGCGACCATCAGCGGGCTGTCGCCATCCAGATCCGTTTTCATTAGATCTGCCGTCTTGTCCATTAGGGCTTGTACAATTTCCACTTTGCCTTCCCTGGCTGCAGCAATCAGCGGTGTTGTTCCTGCTGCTTCATCCGCTACGTTGGGATCTCCTCGGAAGGAAGTAAACCCCATTGCACAAAGAACTCCACTTGCAAACCTTAGCTCAGCCTTAGCCGTAGCGACCCATGACAGATCTCCTCCAAATTTGTCGTCGAGCATGTCGAGCACAGAAGCCTGGCAGGAGTGCGAAACTTAAATGACTTTTCCGAAGCGCAGACGCAGGTCCCTACTTCTTGTGTGTTCACTCGACCCTCCACGCCTGGCTTCCTGAGTCAATGAGCTCGAACAACTTCGGGAAGAGGCCTGCGTGGCATCATGGGAATCTGAAGTCTTCTCGCTTTTCTTTTGTTGGTGTTAAGGGTGTCCTGCATCCTCGCTTCGAGCTTCCGGGACCATTCCAGCCATGGCGTTAGGCTGTGGCTGACTTCGGGGGACCTCACCCACCTGCGCTGCTGCTTTCCATCAGTGTCATTTCTCCGTGCTCGAAGCTAAGACAGGAAGAAAAGCGCATGAGTCATGCGTAGGAAAAGACACTCTCCAAGCCCATCCCGGAATCCCGCCACGCTGCATGCAACATGCAAGACAAGCACTTCACCATACTTCACCGCTCACAACAACCATCCCGCAGTGGCGCCAGCATGGTTTTGGACCAGCCGCTGCCCCCATGTGGGTAGTCGGTGCAACTGCTGAAAATTGTTGGGGCCTCACACCGCCTCGGGCCCTAGGACTTCAAGACGATTTTGATGATGTCGTTGTCATCCTTGTAGAGTGTAGCTGTCGCACCATCTGGCACGCTGGAGTGGCCCTGGAAGTATGCAAGAGGAACCTCCACCTCGTTGTACTCAGCATCCGCAAGTACCACGATTTTCTCTTCTTTTCCAGATCCTTTTGTATACAGAACTTGGCACTCTTCCCTGTCCGGCTCTATCCTCGTGACCTTGGACGATGCTGTGAATTTGTGCAGCCGCTCCTTGCCCGTGTCTAGCTCGTCGTAGGTCACGTTATAAGATGCGGCTCCTCGGCCCTGCTTGTGAGGATGAAACACCTTCACCTCACCGTACTTGTCCTCGATCTTTATATACATGCCCTTGCGGACTTCAGTGACCGGTATCAGCGCTCGAGAAGAGAATGCGCGAGAGTTCACCGATCTTTGGGCCGCTGCCACACATCGCCCAGCTGCTGAGGCTCTCCACAACATGAGCATCGGCCTCGCGGCCTAATGGGGCCGATTTTACATATGCAAGGTCTATGTGTCTAGTGCCCCTTGAGCTCCACGCTTCGTCGAAATCAGCGCGGCATCTAACGCACACGCGGGCGAAGATGGGCGAAGCAGACGCTGTCATGGCATAAGCTCGCACAGCACCCCTGCAGGTTTTTCCATCATCTGCGCACACTGCGGGTTCAGATGCTGGAACCAATCTGGAGCTGCTACGTAGCCCTCCTGCAACGCGAATACATTATGAGACCTTAGCAATGCCAAAACTTTCCAGGGCTGGGAGTATGAAGTGGATGCTGTGTGCGGCACTTGGTCATACTTTTGCTGTACTACCACCGCCAGAGCTCAATCAGAGAGCTAGTCAAGCCCTCGCATGGGCACCAGCACCGAAAGCTCGACCTCAGCCATCGAGAGCATGTGCCAGACATTCGTCTTCTTCTGTTTAAAGAACCCTCCGACTGGGTTGAACTTGCAATGAGCTCGCAGTCTACTTCCTGGCATTTCTGTCTTACTGATGCCGCTTGCCTTACCGCTCTGTGCACGCGGCGTGTCCGTCAACCCCGAAGACTTGTTCAGCAGTGGCGTCGAGATCCACATCCACCTGGTATAAGATGAGTCAACGTAACGCAGAACCCTACTATACATTACTATACCTTAGTGCAAGCTTCATGGCTGGCCTCGTTCATTCCGCCTTGCCATTTCTTGGGCACTTGCGAACTGGGAGTGGCTTGAAAAGCCTTAAAAAGCAAGCACATCTTCAAGCATGCCGTCTCCCACGAGTCGTCCATCCCTGCAGTTGCACTGCCGCGTTAGGCTTCAGGCCTTCAAGTCGAACTCCTCTGGCCGTCTGTGCGAATATCCTTCCTGTGGGACCTCATACAAACTATGACAAACTCATGCAGACCAGGGCGACCTGTGCAAGTCCCACTGTGTCTGGGGCCAGCTTGTCCAAGTGATCCGCTAGCTTTGCTCTTGGGGGTAACTCAACCTGCATGGTGTGGCGCATTCTGCGAGACCTTCATGGACGAAGAGGAGCCCGCCTCATCTGTGGCAAGCAGTGCGTAGCCGCGTCTCTCTGGACCACCTCCACGCCTGAGCCAAATCAAGATATTCCTTAACCGCCTCTTGCAGAAACACATGGGCATGCATGGGCTCAGTGCGCTCCAAAACAGTACATTCCATAGCAGCCACAAGCGACAGCACTCCTGGCACAACCGCTTCTGTGAGCCCCAGGCATGTTGTACACATGTCGTCGGACCTAGAGATCATATGCATTGGAGATGAACTGGGAAGCACTGGCTATGGAAACTACGGCAGAAGAGTCATAAGAGGCTGCGTGGTGGGCGCCTTGATGGTGTCCATGACCACCGCGGTCACTTCGGGGTCCGAACCCAGCTCTAAGCTGGAGAGCCTGAGTCGGGGTATCGACAGCTCAGTGAAACTGCGCCATTCTTGTAAAACGTGCTTTTTGTGAAAGAGCTGGGCAGCAGGCAATGCGGAGTCCGGCACCACCTCTCCCCAAAAAGCTCGTCGGTCAGTACTCAGCACGCTCTCTGCTGCAAACCCTAAACCCTAAACCCTAAACCCTATAACCCTAAACCCTAAAGTTGGGTTCGTTTTATTGGGAGCCTCTCCGTTGACGGAGATCTTCGTTTGCGCATAGGGCAGATCCAGCTCCGCGGCTGCAGCTTCTGCCAGCATCGACACGGTGCAGTCGGCTGGGACCTCCGGCACACGGCTTCTCACCCTAAACCCTAAACCCTAACCTAAACTGTAAACCCTTCCACAAATCAAAGCTTCGGAGCTTCGCTTTGAAACTGTGAAGCAGCACCGGACTTGGGGGTTTACGATATTAGGGGTACCGTATTGGGGGTCCTTATTCTAAGGGGATCCTAAAGGTTGGGGTTTTATATTAGGGGTCCCGTATTTTCGTAAACCCCCACCTGCGCTACAAGGCCAACTTCAAGGCAAACCCCCTGCCCCAACCCCCGAACCCCTACCCCTCCTCTTGACTCAAACCTTGTTTAGGGACCTGACAACAATCCCTGCACAGTCAACACGCAGCAACCGAGCTTAAATCAAATGCAGCTGCCTTGAGGCTTCATACTAATTCGCATCCCAGCCTCGACCTCCTTCTCCGTGCCGCCCAGGGACTTCACCTCAGAAGCCGAAACACACGACTTGTAGGATTTCAATCAGATATTGGATGATCACTCCGCGCTCAAGGGTGCGCTCAAACGGGGCCCCGGCCTTCACGGTGAGCATCTCCATCTTTGGCCTTGGTCACACAGTCCCACACAAGCTTTCAGAGACAAAGGCGTCGGGTGTTGATCCAATTCCTTAATCGGGAAATGACCTTCTTCACGGCTACTTTTGGAGAACTCATGCGACATGTGACCAGCGGCAGCTCCTGTGCATCACCTGGGTTAACTTGTTGTTCAGACGTCAAACAAACCCTCTGTATGGGCAATCGAGCGAGAAGAACCCCCCCCTCACACGAGCATATGCAAAACCGCAGCGTGGAGATCCCATATGGTTCGGGGATTGTGGATCTTAGCTCTCAGCATTTCTGACTTGCTAACTGTTCCTTTCAAGCTCGCGGCGACTAACGAAAAGGATGTGGGCAGGATGGGAAACACCAAACATGCCCAAGAGACATTGCACGCCACGAAATACCGAAACAGCACACTCGTGCCGAGCCACTCAGGCAGTCTGCCAAGAACCTGAGCCGAAAAAACCTGCCGGCAATAACGCTCTTTTCGGGGTGCTATTGCAGCACTTTCGCGAAAGCATATTCCTGTCCTGAGCGTCCCTCCTTGTTGTTTTAATTTGTAGCTTCCCACAAAGGCCCGTCGACGAATGCTCGTGTGTCTTGGGCGTATGGGTGTACGGCGTAAGGAACTGACAATGGGACCTGCTTCTCCACGTGTTTGCCGATGCTCTCCTGGCTGGAGCCGGCTGCGCATGCTGACAGAAGAAAGTACGTGATGTCAACATTTGGGAAGAGTTGAACCTTCAAGAGTTCCCGGAACCAGCGCGCGAACTCCTCGCCGCTGCTGCCAGGCAAGAACGCCCACAAATTTTCTGCACGCCATCTTAGGTTTGGTGCCTCCTCAGAAAGAGTGCTCTTGTCTTCTCCTGTTCGTGAAGTCAAAGCCAGAAGGAAAGAACAACTCGAGCATCGCACCTTCAGCAAACTGCTTGGTGGACTCAGTGGCTGCCTGGTCGAACTTGGCCGAAGCACTTGACAGAAGATGCAGAAACCGTCGACGTCGAACCTTGATGCTCTCTTCATCAACGGGCAGCCCCATGCCTGTCACGTGTCTGGAATATAAGCAGGAGGTCTCGCTCAAGCAGATTTGATGCACGTTGCTTCTGAGCTTGAAGCTGTTATGCAAGTCCTGGCAGAGTTTCGTGGTCTCGTCCAGCCTTATGGGTGCGCAGACTGCCTACTCGCACAAACTTTGCAAACGCGTGGGTGAACCTGCAAACGCTGCACGATTGCGATGTTCGAACGTATGTGCTTAAGGTTGAAAAGAAGGATCCTTCCGAGATGTCTTTTGATCTTCCGCCTGTCGACGAGGACCCTCAATACTTTGGAGCCCGTGGCCTTTTGAGCCGAAGCCACTCCAAGGGATGAGGAGAACGCACTTTTTTTGGCGACGTACACTTTGGCAGTTGCTTCATACGAGGACTCCAAGCAAATACGGTCCTGTTTTTGGGGCTGGGCCACTTTTTCCGCTCGGTCTTTTAGAGGAGTGAAGTCCCCTGAAGGTCGTCAATGTGGTGCCCCAGGCTCGGAGGAATGGTCTCAGCAGTCCTTACGGGGTCTTGAGCCGGTCCCCCTCCCCAAGACCTAAGGGGTCCTTAATGCATCTGCGAGGGGGGTATTTCCATGTGGCTTTCCCTAGGGTCGTTTGAAATGGTGAGCATCATCGAGCCTGTTTTGGCATATGTAAGCATTGCTTCGCTCCTCGAAAGGGAATGGGGTCAACCTCCCCCAACCAGGACGTGGATACTGTACGGCAACGTGAAAGAATTCGGCCACAGGAGAGAGCCCTGGGAAGCATGGTCTTTTATTTTTACCCGCCCTTTACCCTGGAATCAGATTATCTGGACTCCCCTTCCAGACTTTTGTCTCTAAGATGTCCCTGGAAAAAGGCATTCCCAGGCATTGCACTTCTGAAAGGCACCCGCCTCCTCCCTCCCCCCAAGCAATCCCCACGATCTCGAACCGAACGGCCACGATTTGATGCAAACAGGGAGAGCTTCATAATAACCGAGCTCGCAGCTCCATGAGTCCGTCTTTGTTCGTGTCGTACTTGCGAAAATGTTTCCTTGTTGGCCAGCGGAGAGCTGCGCAGGTTCCAGCACAAACTCTTAGTTAGCCCGAAACCTGTGCGAGGCGGTGCTGAATGTCGAGGGCGGGACTTGCACAGGTCAGCGAAGAGCTTGTCGGACATCATCAAAGCAGCGATGTACCTGCAGTGCCAGCGCAAGTGAATAGAAATTGCCTCAGACTGCACTTCAGTCACAAGCCCAAACACCCACTGGAGGGGAAATATGCCGAGCCACTCTGGAGACCTGGAGCAGGCGAAGGTTCGTGCAAGCAAAGCGGGGTTAGCCAGTGAACAATTCGTGTATAAACAGCCGGTAGATGAGAGCGCAGCAGAGGAGTATCTGCAGGCGACGACGCCTGCTTCGTCACAGGTCTGCCATTTCTTAAGTGATGGGAATATGGCCTTGGCTTTCTTCGCGACCGGTTTTCCCTCTTCGTCAACACCTGCTTCCACATTGCTTGCGCGATGCTTCCTTTTGCTTCTCTGCTACAAGATGTGTGCCCCCACCACATTCCCGACACCGCCTAAGCGAGCTTGCTGCTCTTCTGTGTACACCTTAAGTTGGAGGTCTTGCATGGTGCAGCACTCTTGTTCAGTGTTTCCTTGCACGAATGCAGCTCTCCCCATCGTTGCATCGCCGTCAGTTGAGTTCACATCAGACAATGCAAACTGTCACTGCTGCCTTTGCAATAAGCATTTTCTATAAAGTAGGGGAGTTTTCTCTCTCAACAGCTTCGCCTCTCTCTGGCAAGCTCAGTGTGTCAAAGGTACCACAAGCAAGCACCATTTGGAGCCATGGCGGGCGTGTGTGTACACTCATAGCTTACAGGTCGGAAGTCTGCAAACTGAGGTCGCTGCTGCGGCAGTCCAGCTGCCCATGTTCTTGGTACCAGCCGGTTTTTCGATTTCGCCCCGGGTCCAAGCTGGCCCGATGGCCCCGCATAGCTTAGGAGGAGCTGCAGCCTCGCATGCGCCAGCAACGTGCGCTTGCCAGTTGCAACAACTGACACAAGAGACGGTAGAGTTGCGCGCGCCTTGGCCAGATCGGGAACCTTGTTGCCCGACTCGTCCACACCTTCTTCCAAGCGCCAGCTGAATGCACTTAGACGAACTTGTTGAATGTTCAGCAGTTCTCCAAGCCAGTGCATGCTGGCATACGGTAGCCGCAATGGCACACCCTAACTACCGCAGACTCCATCACTGGAGCGCGTGTGCCTAAGCGAGCTTGTTGCTCTGGAGTGTAGACCTTTGGATTAGGGAGAGCGCGTCTGTGTCATCACGTGTCATCGGTTGTTCTATGCAAGAGCTTCGATCCGTTGCGGAAATGTCGAGGTCGCTGCTGCAGCAGTCCAGCTACCTGCGAAGGTGTCCATGGTCTTGGTCCCAGCCGGCTTTTCGATTTCGCCCCGGGTCCAAGCTGGCCCAATGGACCCGAGTGTGGCCCCGAGCTTCGGAGGAGCTGCAGCCTCGGATGTGCCGGCAACATGCACATGCCAGCTGCAACAACTGACACAAGAGACGGTAGAGCTGCGCGCACCTTGGCCGGATCGGCCACTTTCTTGCCAAACTCGTCCACACCTTCGTCCAAGAGCCAGCTGAATGGACTTAGACGAACCTTGTTGAATAATCGGCAGATTTCCAAGCCAATGTAGCAGGCGCTAGCAACATCTGGACGCCTACTGCGGACCCCGATTCTATGTGGAAATGGGAAAAGTGGAAGCGAGGGCGCCTAAGCGAGCTTGTTGCTCTGGAGTGTAAACCTCAGGATAGGGGAGATCGGGTCTGTGTCATCGCTTGATTTGTGCAAGAGCTTCGATTCATTGCGGAAATGTCGAGGTCGCTGCTGCGGCAGTCCAGCTGCCCATGTTCTTGGTCCCAGCCGGTTTTTCGATTTCGCCCCGGGTCCAAGCTGGCCCGATGGCCCCGCATAGCTTAGGAGGAGCTGCAGCCTCGCATGCGCCAGCAACGTGTGCTTGCCAGCTGCAACAACTGACGCAAGCGACGGTAGAGCTGCGCGCACCTTGGCCAGATCGGCCACCTTCTTGCCAGACTCGTCCACACCTTCTTCCAAGAGCCAGCTGAATGCACTTAGACGAACTTGTCGTGGAAGGGGATGTTGTTCTAAACTCTTGTGTTTAAGCCTAAAGCCGTAGGTTTCCCTTGCACCTTGCCCTTGCGCCGCCTTGCGCAGCCTTGCGCTGTGTTAGTGTTTGGCCATGCCAGCAAGCACACGCCAATTACAAAACTTGGTAGGGCCCTCAAATCACAAACCTTGCTCTACACATCCCGGGCTTGGACGGCTGTCAAAGCTGTCCCTAGCGGAGCTTTCCATGTTTTATCTTCCTGCTTCATGGGAAACCTCTGGCTGCCCACCTCCGAAGATCCTCTACTAAGGCTCATGACTCCACATCGGCCATGCTGTCTTGCGCCAGCCTTGCGCGTCCCTTGCGCCACCCTTGGGCGCGCCACGCCCAGCTGACAGACTAAACTCTAAAGCCACAAAGCAAAACCCTTGTTTCTCCGCAGAAAAGACACTGTCGCTGCACTAGCCCTTGCGCCCGCCTTTGCACCCACTTGCGCTAGCCTTACTCTACTGGCAAAAGGCGGGTGTTTAGCATGGACGGCGGTTTTCCAAGCCAACACACGCTCGCATCAAGAGCAACATGTGCATTCCAATTGTGTGTGGAAATGGGGAAAGTGGAAGCGAGGGCGCCTAAGCGAGCTTGTTGCTCTGGAGTGTAAACCTCAGGATAGGGGAGATCGGGTCTGTGTCATCGCTTGATTTGTGCAAGAGCTTCGATTCATTGCGGAAATGTCGAGGTCGCTGCTGCGGCAGTCCAGCTGCCCATGTTCTTGGTCCCAGCCGGTTTTTCGATTTCGCCCCGGGTCCAAGCTGGCCCGATGGCCCCGCATAGCTTAGGAGGAGCTGCAGCCTCGCATGCACCAGCAACGTGTGCTTGCCAGCTGCAACAACTGACACAAGAGACGGTAGAGCTGCGCCCACCTCGGCCAGATCGGGAACCTTGTTGCCCGACTCGTCCACACCTTCTTGCAAGAGCCAGCTGAATGCACTTAGACAAACTTGTGGAATGTGCGGCAGATTCCAAGCCAATACACGCTAGCATGTGCAACAGCAACATCTGCACGAGTACTGCAGACCACAACTCGTGGAAATGGCCCCTGAGAGTGGCAGCGAGGGCGCCTAAGCGAGCTTGTTGCTCTGGAGTGTAGACCTCAGGATAGGGGAAATATGGGGAAATCTTGTCTGTGTCATCGCTTGATTTGCGCAAGTGGTTCGATTCATTGCGGAAACGTCGAGGTCGCTGCTGCGGCAGTCCAGCTGCCCATGTTCTTGGTCCCAGCCGGTTTTTCGATTTCGCCCCGGGTCCAAGCTGGCCCGATGGCCCCGCATATGGCCCCGAGCTTCGGCAGCTGCGGAGGAGCTGCAGCCTCGCATGCGCCAGCAACGTGCGCTTGCCAGCTACAACAACTGACACAAGAGACGGTAGAGCTACGCCCGCCTTGGCCAGATCGGGAACCTTGTTGCCCGACTCGTCCACACCTTCTTCCAAGAGCGAGCTGAATGCACTTAGACAAACTTGTGGAATGTTCGGCAGATTTCCAAGCCACCACACGCTCTAGACGCTAGCATGCGCTCTGGCAACATCTGCACGTCTACTGCAGACTCCAACTCGTGGAAATGGCCCGTGAGAGTGGCAGCGAGGGCGCCTAAGCGAGCTTGTTGCTCTGGAGTGTAGACCTCAGGATAGGCGAAATCTGGGGAAATCTTGTCTGTGTCATCGCTTGATTTGCGCAAGTGGTTCGATTCATTGCGGAAACGTCGAGGTCGCTGCTGCGGCAGTCCAGCTGCCCATGTTCTTGGTCCCAGCCGGTTTTTCGATTTCGCCCCGGGTCCAAGCTGGCCCGATGGCCCCGCATAGCTTAGGAGGAGCTGCAGCCTCGCATGCGCCAGCAACGTGTGCTTGCCAGCTGCAACAACTGACACCAGAGACGGTAGAGCTGCGCCCACCTGGGCCAGATCGGCCACCTTGTTGCCCGACTCGTCCACACCTTCTTCCAAGAACCAGCTGAATGCGCTTAGACAAACTTGTGGACTGTTTGGCAGATTTCCAAGCCAATGCGCGCTAGCATGCGCTATAGCAATATCTGCTCATCGATTGAAACATGTCGCAACTTGTCGCAACAGCAGCGCGGTTGCCTAAGCGAGCTTGTTGCTCTGGAGTGTAGACCTCAGCATTAGAGAGCGCGTGGCTGTGTCATCGATTGAACTTTGCATGTGCTTGGATTGATTGCGGAAATGTCGAGCTCGCTACCGCGGCAGTCCAGCTACCCATGTTCTTGGTCCCAGCTGGCTTCTCGATTTCGCCCCGGGTCCATGCTGGCCCGATGACCATGTTCTACGAGCTATCTAAAAATCGAAGGCATGCGCTATGCCTTGGGTGGGCAACACTATAGGTCGGCCGCTCAGTGACCGTCTGTGCTTCAACTTGGAGAAATGCCCCCAAGGAATCTCTGCACTCAGTCTTCTGGTCATTTTGCACTCGCGAAATGAACGCACGGAATTAATGGCTTCAACCAGCTGGGATCTTGTCCAAACGGCCAGCTGGCAAGTTCTTCGAACTGACGCCAGCACAGTTGTGACACCAATAACCTTGCCATCGATGCAGGCCTCATCTAGGCTTGACACGTGAGAGAGTCAAGGTCTAAGTTGAGCGTTGCCTTCGGCAACAGCTCCGAACAAACGGAACAACTTCCGTCATGCAAGAAGCCCTCTCTATTTACAGTGTGTTTGAAGAGATCAGTCCCTATGTCCTCATACCTACAATACACCTCACGTAGATTTAGCATGGCAGCGAAACCGGGCATGGTTCGTTCTCCGACGGCGGTTGGCCGCCTGTCATGTGTGGACGAGCAGCTGTCATCTAGGTCAACGAATCTATTTGTTTGCCGCTCTCATCTCCATCCAGAATGGACTGCTTGGTGGTGTAAACTGTAAGCTCGGGGTTGCAACATGTTGGGATGCTAGAGGGAGCAATGAGCAGCAAGCCTGGCATCAACGAATCATCCACGCCATAGATTCTCCTGGTGGCTCGCATTCAGACACTTACAAAGTGTTCTGATAATCTAGCATTCCGGGCACTTCGGCATGCTCGCATGACACGCAGACTTGCGCCGAGCCGCGCTTCTGCATCCGGCGCGTCGCCAAAGTCCTTGTCCTTGCACATGACCAAACTGCCAAACTATGCCAACCTACAAACACCATCCGGCCCAACAGTCCGCAGCTCTAACGGGAGCTTGATGGAAATTGCAATGCACGCGCCACCTTGTCATTTTCGAGCAGCTCGTCAAGCCTGCCATACAATCTGGTTCCAAGCCAAGCCTAGAACCACCAGAGTGCTCGCACGCAATGAACACACAGCAACTACGGGCTCGACAGCTATGGGCCAGACAACCGATTCTTACAGACATCCTAGGGCTAGCTAGGTTAGAGCGCGAAGATTTGCGTGCAAGCCCAGGTCAGTTCGCCAATTCGAATGCCCCCGTGAGGCTAACCAGCCCGGCGTGCGACAAGATCTTCTCCTGCATTCAGCTCCCGACGCAGGATACTAGAATATACTAAATGTGCACAATTAGGTCAAGCACGGCCAAGAAGGCCTCTCGTCCACGCGGACCCTCAGGAACAAGTGATGCAATGGGAGGCAGTGTCCTCAGCTTGACTACGGTCGGTCTTCGTCTTCTTCATGATGAAGTCCTTTGCGCCGGTCCTGACCGAGAGCCACATTGTGTAGTTTTGAGGGAAGTGATCTTTAGGGTTTAGGGTTTAGGGTCGGCCTGGGAACTTTCTTCCAGCCAGTGGGATCTTGCCGGCACCGCCGCCACATCTCGAGGATCTCCTGTCCCGAGTGCAGGGGCCTGGGCCTTTTTTGGGCCTTTTGGGCCTTTTTCGGCCTCCTGAGCTACAAGGATGTAATATACCCAAAAGGGCCCGCAATTTGGCGCCCAGCAGGTTACCCTCCCCCACATGGAAAGGTCGGCCTCGTCACCTCTTCTCCCGGGACAGCCGAGGGAGCAAATAGCACCCCTTGCTGCCTGCGGTCTCACGCACTATGAAGGTGGCTTCTCTAGGGTTTAGGGTTTAGGGTTTAGGATTTAGGGTTTAGGGTGCTGAGAAGCTGCTTCAAGGTTGCCTGTCCTACGCAGCTCTCACACATGGTCCCATGGGTAGAGTCCCGGGCGCACCTCACCCAGAGGATGTGCCGGCGGCAAATGCATAGGTCGGCTTGGTGGAAAAGAAAAGGCATGCTCTGGCTTCTCCATGAACCTAGACGAGAGCTCCAAGAATATCCAACGCATGCGGTGCACACATGCTTCCAGAGAGGCAGGCCCTTCTTCTTGTCCCAGCCTTAGCAACAGATGCCGGAGATTTCAGACAAGAAGAACCAAAGGCACAGAGCTTGAGGGATCCTGGGAAGTGGTCACTTCATACTTAACAAAGCGAAAGCTCTGAAAAGGACTTGTCAGGATTCACAAGGAAGTCTTCGGCATTCTGGGAGCTGCACGCTTGGTAGGCTCGCTTGGTCTCCAAGCGCCTGAGGTATGGGGGAAAGTCCGCTGACAAATTTTCCGCATCGAAACCCTCTCCTGTGCCATGCTCTAAGCACCGTGCGCGGCATATTCCGCGTTCCACTTGAGGCACTCCTGCTCCCAGTTCGCGATCGCGGGCAGCCTGATGTCAACTTTCATTCATATGGAAATTCCGCGACTTGCAGGAACGCTGCCGTGCTCGGAAAACCCACATCGGCACAGGCACATCCGCCAACACGACATGACTGACTCATCTACCCCGAGATACCCCGAGGAATCGAGGAGATGATGATGCTGTCGAGTTGCAAGAAGTATCTTCTCGCCCTGAGTTCATTCTCCAGGAAGGTCAGCCGAACCGCCTTGATTGCTACGGTATGGGTTAGCAGAGTATACAATTGGTATACAATTATGCTTGTTCAGAAGAGACAAGCCCTCGAAACCTTCGGCGTGAGCTCAATGGAGATTTTGTCTTCCAATGTCAAGCACGCCTCTAGCGAGGTCGAAATTCTGGCAAAAGGTCCGTGGAAAGTGTGATGTGTTAGCCGTGTAAGCCCGAAGCATTGGAGTTCCGCTGGCCGGCGGGTCGTTCCCACTGGCAAGCACAAGCAGTTGTACAGGTCTGTGGTCTGGAAATGTTGAGGACACTTGCTGTTGGTGTCTATATAAACTCGACTTCAATTCTGGCTGCGCTTCTCTTGCAAGCGAGCACCTTGGAAAGCTCCTGGGACAGCTCGTGGCGCTCCAGCTTTTCCCAGCCTAGATGTGGGCTCATTGAAGCTCAGAGCACGAGTTCAAAGCCGGTACTATGAGTCGCCGATCTCATAGGGCCCATGCGCTGCGCAAGTCGATCCCTTTGTTCTCGCAGGCGCCTCGCAGCGGCTGAGGCGGCCAAGGGGTCACGGTTTAGGGTTTATAGGGTTTAGGGCTAGCAGCCACAATTTTCTGCGTTCACTGAAACTTCTATGAGGAAATAGAGAAGCAATTTGGTCTCTGGCGCTGCGCATGCCCTCCAAAATCTTTGTAGCTTTCTTGCCTGACGAGCAGAACACTATCAAGCTGCTTGGGCTTGGATCTCTATCGTGACAATGCTGTGACGCCCCTGGCAACCTGCCTGGAATGCAACATTCCTCAGTGCATGGATCATACATTGCTGAGCAATATAGAACAGATCGCTAACCCAGGAAACTGACAGCACCAGACTATACCAGACTTACACAATGCGCTTGGGAAACGTACGTGCACAAACTAGCCACAATCAGTAAGCACATGCAAAATGTTTAGGGGTCAGAACTGAGTTCTGGCTTAATCATGGCCACGGCACTTGAGTGCGAAGATAACACGACCGGCAACCTTTCCAAGGATGACATCACCAATGCTACCAGGGATCTGCACACAAGACCTTTACACAAAACGTCACTATGCGCTGCCTGCCAGCTGCGCAAAGCCTGGTACACCTCGGAGGCCCGCATGAAACAGGCGTGCCAAGATACTCAGCGAGGATGACGCTAGTGCGGCTTAGTGGTCTTGGTCGCAGGCTTTCTTTGCGTTGGCTTTGGCTTTCATGATGTTTCGCTTCATCTGGCGGCCGGCATGCTTTGTATCGAGCTGAGCTATCCTCTAGACTCTAGGCCCTAGGCAGCTGCAGAATCTCAACAGCCCTAGGCAAAATCACAAGAAATGCTAATCCCAAAAAGCCATTGTCATATTTACGTGATCCGAACAACAAGCTGCACCATTGATTTCAGCTACCTGCGACATGCAGCACGGCAGACCTTGCAATTGCTTTGGCTCACTGTCCAGACCACTCAGCAGCCAGGTTTAATGGAAACCAACGGAAAACAGCACTAAGGAATCCATACAATCAATGCTGTGCGATGGTGGAAGGTGGAGGGTGCAGCCGTACCTTCATGGAAGCCACGTAGCTGGTGAACAACCTGCCCATGTCCCATGAGCTTGACATCTATGCCATGGCTTCTGACCAGCATCCGACAGCATGAAACCACAGCAGATGCAACAATACATATGAGACTGGTTCCGTGCGACGACGAAACTCGGCTGAAGTGCTACTTGTAGCCTGCTGATCCCTTCCGGTCTTCTGCTTTGCCGAGCAGAGGCAATGCCCCACGACTTCAGAACACAAAACTACCCCTTTGGCACCGGTCCCCTTCCGAAGCATTGGCTCAGGCGTGAGCTGCTACAAGTACTGTCTGTGAATATCTGTCAGTGCAACTGCACCCGTCCAGAAAGCAAGCATCCTCAAGTAGCGCTGGCACGTAAGCCACATAACCAAACCGGCCTCGACACAGCAGGACTTTGGACAACTGTCTCCATCCTCATGGCCTGGCAATGCAAAGGGCGCTTTGCATCGGGAAGGATCCGCATGGATCTGCGTTCGGCTGTTCTCCTCCTTCATCTGTGGAGCGGTGAGTTTGGACCTGAGGAGGAATGTCACGATGTCACAAGCCTCTTGTGGCTGTATGGCCTGTGCAAGCAGGGCATGTCACGCCTCTTCACCAGCAGATTGTCCGCGTTCTGCTTCAGGTACTCGACACCTAAGGGTGTACTGTTCATGCTACAAGTATGTTGTTACTGATCCCTTCATACTCCCGGAGCACAACCTGAGGACGAACCCCAGGGAGTGCAACTGCCCTGCCCTTATTTTATTTTTATACCCGGGTAGTAGTCACCCCTCCACTCCGGGGCACTGTTTGCTGAATGTGGCAGTTGTCCAATCAGGGAAGCTGCGCATTCTGAGCCCTCCACGCTCCAGCACCGGAACTTTTCTTTGCTTTTCATCCTGAACATCCGATATCGAACAGGCTACGCCGAGCTCTTACCAAGAAGCTTTCCTGCTGGATCTGCCGCAGGAACCCGGCAGCCCAAATGAGCCTGGAGGAGTGGCAGCATGGCTTGGCATGATAGTCTTCAGTGTTCAGACACTTGAGTGGCCGGCGTGAACCACTTTGCTGCGGGAAAGTCCCTTGTCAGCATCAAGTTGAAAAGCTGTACAGTAGGAAGCAATCGGGTTTGCATGGGCTTATGGTGATATTTTCAGGTGTGGTGTGCCTGCTTTCGGATTTCAGCTTTGCCTGCAGCTTGCGGCCCTCCACCTTGTGGGGAAGCTGGGGAAGCCGACAACCGAGACACCCACAAGGGTTCAACTTTCGCAAGTTCTAGAGATTTCACTGAGCCCTCTGCTGCTTGCTTTGCCTGTTGCTCCTTGCGAACCAACTCCTGCACAGCATGTGGTTTGCCCAGAACCAGCAGCAGTGATCCTTTGACTCTAGGAACCTCCTTCAACGCATCCGCAGCTTCCTGTCAAAAGGAATGGCTTTGTGAAACCGCAGATGACGCGTCAGGCACTGAGACAAATGCCTCCACCATCCGCTCACGTTGACTTTGATACAAGCGTCGGCCTTCGATGTGTGGGTTGTTGTGGCTTGTGGCTGAGCCTCTCTGAGCTTGTCTACGCCACACCTGCTTGCAGGCTGACTAAGGTCTAGACGGTACGACCTTTCCTCAAAATCACCAGAAATTGAAGGGCTCACTCGAGCTAGAAAGCAGAATTAGATTTGAGAATCACAGGATATCACATCACGAGGTCCTCTGCAAAGGCTGCGATTCGTTCTTTGCGATTCGCTGGCAACCATATCCGAATGGCCTCTCAGAGCAAACATGCAGAAAACGAAACGCCCGAAATCCTAAACCCTAAACCCTAAACCTAAAACCCTAATAAGGATTTTGAAGCATTCTGACCAGCCCCACAGTCCCCGCCTCGGGAGTGGTGTTGCGAACCACCAGAGTTTGCGAGGGCTTCCTGAGAGCAACGCAGTGGCGCTTCAGAGCGTCAGAACCGTGTTTCAGGCCCAATTCGCTGGGCTTTTGTGCCTCGCTTCTAGGCCACTTGAAGGCAGCGGCGCCTAAGCAAAGGTGCTGACTTGAGCGAAGCAATGTCACGTTTGTAGCAAGTTTGGTTCCCATTGTGTTGCCATGTGTGCACCCGTCACAAGGAGGCACTGCCGTCTTTTCAATAGTTTGGAGGCAGCAATGCCGAGAAGCAGTCGAAGCACAACGGACAGGAACGGCACGAAGCCAAAGCCATGTACCAGGACGGAGCACCGAAGCAACAATGGGGTTGTGAGATCGCCTTTCCGGTATCACTTAGAAGGGGCTCAAAGTTTGACATTTCGGAGCTTGAATGCGGCTCACATTCGCGCAAACTTCGAACTCGAAATTCTCGAGCTTTCGATTTCCGCAATCTCTGAAACACTCGAGCTCGACCGTGTTCGAACTCTCAAACTCCCAGCTTCGAAGGACGTCGCTTAAGTCACTCACAGGCAGAAGCCAATCGTCGCAACGGCACGATTTAGTTAGACTCGCAGAAAGCCTTGTGGTTAAAAAATCCGATGCATGCTGTTGCATGCTGATGTGTCACAGAGTGCACAAGGATGCCATTGCTGACAGGCAAGGCATTAGACAAGGAGCGCTAAGTGGACCTAGCTCTCAACCCTCTCACCTCACATCATTGACATCATGGAAGTCCTTGCTTCCCAGGGAACGCCCTGCCCCCCCCCCCCCCCCCCCCCCCCCCGGCCAAATTCCCTTCGCAAACCTCTAGAAATTTAGGACCAGCTTGGCATCTAAGAGCCTACTGCCAAAACAAGGCCATGGCCCCCGTGGCCTCAAAAACTCTTGCAAGATTTTTCACTGCCAAGAGCACACGAAAACACATCTGGAGCTGAGACGTGGGCCAATGGAGGCAGCTCAGGTTCGATGCGCCGCGTGTACTTATACGCCTGCCGCGTAGATTGCGCAAAGGCAGAAAAAAAGAGGTACCCTCTAAGCACCTTGCATAAGCACCCCCTAAGCGTCTAAGTACGACAAAGCCAGCCGGTTGAGAAGTGGCGAACCCCAAAAGGGTTTATGGTTCATATACCTTACTAGGAATTACAGTAGTAATATATATATATATATACACTAGGAATTACAGTAGTATAGGGTGTATGAAAAAGTGCTTGGCGCCTGGAGCCGCTCAGCAAGGCGCTCCTGGGCTTCCCTCAGCGCTTCGTCCCCATCATCGGCTTCACCTCTCAACGATTCTCAGATTCTCAGAAAGCCGAATTATGTTCTTCTGCCACGGAGGGATGCAGAATGATGCAGAAATCATGCAGCCTTCTGCTCCCTCCTTCTGAGCCTTCCCTCCTGCCAGTAGATCACCTTAGACACGCTCAGGGCAGGCCTAACATCTCAGTCCACGAGTCCACGGCTGAGCAGGCTGGAGCAGGCTGAGCATGCCACTGAAGGTGGGCTTATTCTTTGGAGAACGTCGAGGATCAAAACCCTCCGAGGCTGCAGGGCTGCACTCAAGGCCTTTTTACCGTAAACACCATTCTCAGATCCAAATGCTAGATATATGATATTTCCTAGTCCAAGCCTCGAAGAGATTCTTCACCTCACCCAAGGCTGTGGTCAGCTTGTCGATGTCTTTGACAAGCTTGCCCTTTGCATCCAAACATGCGGATGCTGTGCAGCTGCTTCGGCTGCCCTCTGGCCTGATCCACGAAGTCGGTCCTTCCTGCAATGACCACAGGCGAAACCAAATCGAGCTGATTCATTGCACCAGGACCTGAAACGACGGCCCCAGACCGATGAGCACGTGTAAGGCCGAATATGGTACCTCCAGCGCGTACCTGGCAAAGGCATAGTCCCAGTCCATAGTCCCAGTCCGTCGAGAGTTCTTTTCCGCATCGTGAGCTCAGCTGGGCACATTTGCAGACGAAGCTTTAGGAGATAGCCCGTGCAAAGCACTGTCAGACCTTGGGAAGTGAGTGACACCCAATGCCACGAAGGTAAGCAAACAAGCGGAGAGCGGAGAGGCGTAGCTCGCCCTTGTCTTATACAAGGCTTGAAGGTGGGGCTCGAGCCTTTATGTTGAACATGAAACATGGCTCAAGTTCAGATGTTGGCGAAGCTGCCATTCTAGATGTTCAAGGGCACAAATTGGTCAAGGCTGGCTTTTCGGCTTTGAGGGGCACCAGATCCAGGGATCAGAAGACCAAAAGCAGCCTTAAGAGAGCGGTCCAAGGACCACGGGGCCGGCAGACCACACCAGAGTCAGACCAGGGGTGAAAGCCTTTGAAATATTGTTTTAAAATGTCTACCTGGACGGATAGAACACTGCTGAGAAGCGCGCTTGGATTTTCGAAGGGCCTGGACAAGGACATCCGGCTCTCATTCGCACAACTCAGCACAACTTCTGTCTCCAAGTCCTATTCCGTCCCCTGACATGGTGAAGCCACCAGCAAAGCACCAAAAGCACCAAGTCAGTAAGTCCTGTGCGGGGCCAGGGCTGGCCATGTCTGGCCTGAGGGTGGAAGCCTGCGGATGTCTTCAAAGTTAAGTTTAAAGTGGGGGGGGGCTTTTTTGAGCTTCTTCCGCGCTCCCACCTGCGTGAATCTTGAGGGGGTCCCCCCCCAACCATCTGTAAACATCCACTCCTGGAGCATCACACCGACAGCATCCACAGCAGCAACAGTAAGCGGTCAATGACGCCTCCATGCCATTGGATGGACTGGTCGCAGTAGTCACATGCCTCAGCAAGCAACGGCATGACTTACAAGAAGCACGACTTACATCGCCTGCTCCCACAAGGGCTTCTTGTCACTAAGCCTCCAGCTTCGGGGTGTTGAAGTACATGGTCTGCGCATGAAGTCTCAATGCTGACACCTCGTGCAGCCCATAATGGCAATTCTTCCCTTCCTGAGCAAGGTGCAATCGGAGAAGCTGAGGGCACTGCCCCTGACAGGGGCCGAATCTTCGGCAGCCACCCAGCGGACTTCGACTCCGAAAGGGCAAGGGGCAAGGCCGGCAAGGCCTTCAGACCTTTTCAAACCAGGGAAAACAGAGGCTTTGCTTCGGGCTTGGGGGCTTGATCAACAAAAGTATGGGCCCTTTTTGGAAGCAGAAATATGAACTATAGGGAATATTGAATATTGTCTAAAGGAGTCCCCCCCCCCCCCCCCCCAAGAACAACAATTCAAAAGGGCCCAGAATTTTGATCAGCCCCCATTTGATGTACTGGCGGGCTCTCTGAATGCACAAAGGCATCCACTATCGACTTCCTCCAGAGGAGGTGGTCTCTCCATAGCTAGGGCTGCATCTCCAACTAGGAAAGATGAGTCTTTGCATTGAGCTTGTTTGACTGTTTAGCCGTCAGCCATGAGCATCTACTCTCGCCAGCGTGCCAGAGTGAGTGCAAGTTTGTTGTCAGATTCTGTCCGCTGCAAGTTGCAATCTTCTCGTGCTGTCATGTTGCGCTGTGCCATAAAACATCTTGCGATCAAGCATCCCACGGGTCACATCAATAACATGTCCCCTTGTGCCTCTGGTATCTACATGTCAGAGCCTTGCCTGCTCTTCGACCAGCAGAGGCGGCAAATGGTTTTTGGCTCAGAGCTCGTGCGAACAGCGGCGAAAATTACCAACTTAGGGCTAAGGGCGGCTCAGGCTGACAAGGGCAGTTGTGGATGCTGATGCTGCTGTGTACATGTACCATTGCGTTAGACCTTTTCATAGCTTTACACTATGAAGTACAGGAAGTACAGGAAGCAGGCTGTTCATTGCGGTGACACATCCGGGCAGCATTCACGCAGCTGCCATCTCTGCCTTCACCTTGTTCGCAAAGAAATCCCACCACTCCTGCGCTCCATCGGGGGGCTCTCATTAGGGGACTCTACAGGACTCCATCGCACTCTTGGAGGAAGAATCGTTGTGCTTCATTCTCCCCATGCACAGCTCAACACAGCTAAAGCCCGCAACTGTTCGACAGGGTCAGGGCCTGGTGGACAAGCGAGACGCCAGTCTGCAGCTTCGAGAACAGGAGCTTTCCGGTGTTGAGATTCACCACCTTGGTAGTACCCAGCAGGCAATGCCAGAGCTTGCGATCTACATGCCAGTGATAGTATATGCCAGTGCTTGTGGGAAGCCGTGCCTCGAAAGAACCCTTGCGGTACCAGAGTCTCTCGCCCTCAGGCAAAAGCTCCTGTGAGTGTCAATGACCCGTTCTTTGGTACCAGGCTTCTGCGGGTTTATGAGCTCTTTGGGGGGGGGGGGGGGGGGGCCGTAGGGTGGTTTTTGGGTCTTAACAAGGCTTCGAGTCCTTCATAACCCTGGGCTCATTCATCGCCACCCGAACCTGCAAAGGACAAGGGCGCAACAAAAGCCTCCGGCCCATCTCTTTTCTTTGCTTTTCCTTTTCCAACCGGGCCTTGGGACCGAAGGTCTTGTGAACTTTGCGGATGAAGTCCTCCACTTCCTGCGGCTCACTAAATCTCGTCACATGTCGGTCAATGTGCTAGAACGATGAAATCTTGCCTGGTTTCCTGTGGTGGGAAATGTGCCCCATGACCTTCAGCAACAGACCGTGGCAGGGGAGATATGGAATCGTGCGAAGATCACAGGCGGCTGGCACTCGTGCGGCTTCGCGTTCAGCGTCGTCTTGCGGCCTCATGATCAACAGGCTCGCAGGATACCGCGACGGCTCTTCATACCACACCCCGGTGCTGAAGAGCCCGCGCGACGTCATACTCAAGATGAAGGAGAGTGACTCCGTCTGGGATGTCTGCCTTCATGGCAGCAGCCCTAATAAAGACGGCACACTACACAATGATCAGTACGCGTCAGCACGCGGCAACGCGCTGGGGTTGCAGCCGGCCACTGCATTGGCCGTCTAAAGCCTTTGCCTTGCTCGGCAGCGTTCTTACGAGCCTCGACGGGATGCCGGTGACTGCAGCGCAAAAGGCTCTCTTTCTTTCTTCCTTCCTTTCCTTCTTTCATGGGGCCTGGGGACGAAGCCCCTCGCAGTTGGGCCCCCCACGTTCTCTCGCTCTCTCTCTCTCTGTCTCTCTCTCTTTCTCTCCCTCTCTGTGAGAGAACATCTGCCTGGTTGTCGTGCGAGGATGTGCAGATCCAGCTCTGTGGCTGGGGTTGGGGTTTGCGCATCCCGTGCCTGCTTTGGGCAGTTCAACACTGAGGGACCAGGCCTAGGTGAAAGGACTATCTGCGTTCCGGAGTTCGGGGAGTTTCCCCTCCCTCTCCCCCCCCCCTCCCGTCCTCCCTTCCTCCCTCCCTCCCTCCCTCTCTCCCTCCCTGTGTTGGGGGCCGCTCCAAGAAACTTTGGTGCGTTCTTGCGAAGGCGAGACGTGTTGCCGCTACAGTAACCCTATTCCCCCAACCTCCTTCCTTTTCGCTCTCTCGCTCTCTCGCTCTCTCGCTCTCGCTCTCTCGCTCTCTCGCTCTCTCGCTCTCTCGCTCTCTCGCTCTCTTCTTTTCTCTCGCTCTCGCGTTCGTTCGTTGTTACTGAAATGCATGACTTCTCAAAATTGTTTATGCTTGGTCCTCGAATCCGCACTCCTGCAGTTCATGCATGCCTTTTTCGAAAGGACAGATGCCGAACCTGGCCTACAGGGCCTACATCTTCCAAGCCACGAACCGTTGAAGTAGGGAGTGGTCTGAAGCTTGGAGCTGCACGGGAGAAGGGTCAGAAAGCTCACGCTGCCACACATTTAGCCTATTACTGGTGCCGTGAGTCCTCTTCCGATTTCATGCTGGTGCTCGTGAATTTTGAGAACAGTCTTTAAACCCTCAAACTGCCTTAACGATTGCAAATTTTGAGAAGCCTGAAGTGCCCGGAGCGCGCGGCCTGAGATCGTGCCGCCTGCTTCATCTTCGCCGATTTAAACCATGGCTGAACAGGACTCCTTTTCACCTCAGAAGCGCAAGGGAGACATGATGGGAAATGCACAGCTCTCTTCCTGCGCGCTCATGGCCCTGCCAGGCCTTTCTCTTGCATGGCCCTTGGATAGACTGTCCCATGGAGACTTGGACAAGTCCTGGGCAGGTCGTGCACTCATGCTACTTCGGGGTAGTGTCATGAGATGCCACCCTGCACTGCAAGTGGAACTCCCGTGGACTCGGGGGAGCACTTCCAGCCTCCTGCGCACATGGCACCCAATCACGGCCCACTCAAGATAACACACGTGGGACATCAGTGAAGGCCCCCGGACTCCTCACCCTTCAGCAGAGTCATGGACGGGGAGCCGGTGAAGGCCAAGCTTTTGGCCACGGAAAGACAGGCCATGATGGCAGCTGCCAGTGCCTTGGCCAAAGTCGTGATCTCCTTGTACCTGGTGCCTAGAGGCCTAGAATTTCTGGCGCTCCGGTTTGAGCAAAGCACTCACAAGCCATCTCAGACAGCCGGGCTTCTGGCCAGCAAGGGCACTGCCACACGGTGGCTCCGAGCCCGCAGCATGGTGGCGCCACTGACACCTCAGAAGAAAAGCTTTTCATGCAGCGGTGTGCGCGACCATGTGTATTCTGCCCCCCATACGCCGTGTTGACAGGAAAGTTGCTCCGCTGGCCAGTTTGGTGAGGCCCGAGAGGGTTAGCAAAACCACGCCATAACGAGCTCGGAAAGGAGCTTTCGCAACTACTTCCCCGCTCTTGCTGAAAGCCCTTGAAAGCCTTGAGGGCCTTGAAGGTCTTGGCCTACTCAAGGGCTTGAATGACTAAAGAGGTCTCGATTTCCGCTACTTGGAGTGCCGCTTTTCCCACATAGACTTGGGAGAGGATGCGGAGTGAAATGTGGACCGCTGCCTGCGTTTTGAAAGCCTCTTGACATCTCTTGACCATACTACCATCACCCATGATACACATTCATATGCCTTGCCATACCTCTCTGCATTGAAGCCTACGGTGCCTACGGCGGTGACCACGCTCACTGCGGATGCGGGGTCTTCACTGCCCAAGCCGAACACCGCTGCACAAGCAAGGGAATTTTGACAGCATGGCATGACGGAGTGTGCAGATATCACAGCTTGCAATGCGAGTGTTCTCGGCAACCCTGCTGGAGAGTGCCATGGAGCCGGAGACGTTTGAGCTGACATGCGGCAGATGGAGCCACGTGAGATCAGAAACCTATCAGCTGTTGCTGGCAAGTTCATGTCCATCTCAGGCCTACGGGGCGTGGGGCACTTTTTCGCAGCGCAATGAATATCGTGCCTACGAATACCATTTTGACCATCAACAGTCTTCCTATATATGATCATTACATACACGTATCGACGAAGCAACAAACCTAGTGAATGTCGTCTCAGACCGCACCGCATGTCTTCAAACCCTACAGGATTGCTGAGGTCAGAGTCTTCTCTCAGCAAGCAATACCTGAAGCAGACCGTAAGGACGCTTTTGTACTGCTGGGTTCTGGCACCGGCAGTGGTGATGAAACCTTTCCGTGCAAAAGCTCCGCTCAGCCTTGAAGGGGACTCCACAGGCCAACGCGCTCAGCAATTATCATCACATCATGTGGCTCACATATATCAACAAAAAGCAAAAACAAACATACCCACGCAGAGCTAATGCAAGCGATGCGTTATACTACGGTGCATGGTGCTCATTCCCATGCCATTTAGCTTCCAGTGTGGATGCTAGAGAAGAAGCAGGCTTGTCAGACATCATTGTCGAAACAGCGCAACAGCGTAACCGCTGTGGGAACTGGAGTGTGGCATGTTCAAGTAGTGGTGAAGGCACATGCAACACGATATGCGGTCAGTGTTCCCAACGCTGCTGCAAGCGTCACAGATAGCTCCGTGACGAATTTCCCCACATGGTGCCACAAAACCCCGCCATCACAGTACGGCCTGTTTAATATGAGGATCGCCCAATGTGGCACACATGAAGCTTGATGACTGCTACCGGCTACTCTCAGGCGCATCCCTCACTCCTTCTTTTCGAAGCTCACGAACATCTTTGGGCGTTTTCCCGTCAGCAGCGACTGCTGGTCAAACTGATCCATGTGATCGCCATGATGGGAGTCATGAGGTCCGGACACGGATTGGGTCGAGATCTCGGGAAGGAAATGATCAGACTGGTGCGAGGCTGCATCAGGGAAGAAAGCCGTGAAGCTGGATGCCATGCCACACACATGAGCACTGCCCTCATGAGTATCGGAAAGGCACGTGGCGTTGTGGTGGCTGTTCTGGCCCGTCAAGTCCGCCAGCAAGTTGCTCAGAGGCCCACCGGCCACCATCCGAGAAGCATAGGCCAACAGCGCAATGACGAAGGGTTTGCACACGGCCATGGCACTGTGCAAGCACGAGGCAGGTTTCAGGAGCTGGATTATGGCAACACCGCACACTTGCTCTGAGCCAAGAGTTCACGCACACTGTTGCAGAGTGAAGTCCCTGGTCTTCCCTTTGCTTGCCTGGATCAGACCGAATGGATGCTCTTGTACCGCTTCGGAACTTGCGATCCGTTTTGCTTCAGTGCTGAGACCAGTGGAACATGCTTGAACCCTTGTGTGCAAAAGCTCCGCTCAGCCTTGAAGGGGACTCCACAGGCCAACGCGCTCAGCAATTATCATCACATCATGTGGCTCACATATATCAACAAAAAGCAAAAACAAACATACCCACGCAGAGCTAATGCAAGTGATGCGTTATACTACGGTGCATGGTGCTCATTCCCATGCCATTTAGCTTCCAGTGTGGATGCTAGAGAAGAAGCAGGCTTGTCAGACATCATTGTCGAAACAGCGCAACAGCGTTACCGCTGTGGGAACTGGAGTGTGGCTTGTTCAAGTAGTGGTGAAGGCACATGCAACACGATATGCGGTCAGTGTTCCCAACGCTGCTGCAAGCGTCACAGATAGCTCCGTGACGAATTTCCCCACATGGTGCCACAAAACCCCGCCATCACATTACGGCCTAGCATGAGGATCGCCCAATGTGGCACACATGAAGCTTGATGACTGCTACCGGCTACTCTCAGGCGCATCCCTCACTCCTTCTTGTTGAAGCTCACGAACATCTTTGGGCGTTTTCCCGTCAGCAGCGACTGCTGGTCAAACTGATCCATGTGATCGCCATGATGGGAGTCATGAGGTCCGGACACGGATTGGGTCGAGATCTCGGGAAGGAAATGATCAGACTGGTGCGAGGCTGCATCAGGGAAGAAAGCCGTGAAGCTGGATGCCATGCCACACACATGAGCACTGCCCTCATGAGTATCGGAAAGGCACGTGGCGTTGTGGTGGCTGTTCTGGCCCGTCAAGTCCGCCAGCAAGTTGCTCAGAGGCCCACCGGCCACCATCCGAGAAGCATAGGCCAACAGCGCAATGACGAAGGGTTTGCACACGGCCATGGCACTGTGCAAGCACGAGGCAGGTTTCAGGAGCTGGATGATGGCAACACCGCACACTTGCTGTGAGCCGAGAGTTCGCGCACAGTCAAGTCCTGGGCAGCCCAGGCAGCTTTCGAGCATTCGGAAGCGGATCCGCACAAACTGAACATCTTGTGTGTGTGTGTGTGCGCTTCATGACCAGCAAAGAAACCTTGACAACAAAAGCTCGAACCTGCTCGGCCCGCGATCTTCAAACACCCACGATAAACAGTCAAAACGCCCCAAACATGCGTGCTGCGGTATGCCGGTATGCCCATGACTTTCGACAACGCAACAGTGTTGAAGCTGCGGCAGATGGCGATCAGCTAATCCTTTCCTCCTTCCAGAAGGTCTCGATCTGATTCCTGCTGTCGCCAGCACACCAACATTTGCCAAAAACTGACGGGTCCTCCAAGCGACGGCACACCATGGCATACCGAGGTTCTACACGCGAGCATCACCCAGATTCTGCCCAATTTTGAAGCCCCTATATCTTCCCAGCCCGCATCTTCAACGAAATCCCGCGAGAATTCACGAGATCCACGTCCCCACGCGCGCCATCAGAATTAAAAGGGCAAGCCGCCACCAAGCCAGGCCCATCATCCCCGCCCATCTAACTCAAAGCCGTTTCTTGTTCACGAGAGCCAGGTTGATTAGTTTCTCTTCAGCGCCGTTCCTCAGGAGCTCCCGGAGCCTCAAACCCCAAGTGCGCTACACGGTCGTCAAAGCGAAGCCCTGCGCTCAACACGACCGACTGTTGTAGCTCGAGGCTTTGCTGCGGCTAGCCAGCGCAGAAGGCGGCATGACTCAGAAACAATTGCAGGGAGCTTCTGCGTCCAGGAGAAGCCGAATACGAGGGGGCCTCGCTCTGCTTAAATCTGTAATGGCTGAGACTCATACATTGTATGGCCAGGCCTTCTGTACAAACTCCCGAACAGCTGCACTTCTGGCATGAACTGGAAAACCCTGTACAAGGGCGGTGCTTGCATTTCATGGTTGGAATTAATTGTTGGCCCAAGGCAGTTACATTGAAAACGTAGCAGCTTCATCGGCTTCTTTGTCAACGAGCTGCTGGAACTCCTCCCGCACTGTGGCGCCAACCCAATGCACCATGGCATTTCTGACGTGTTGGTTGACCCGGCTGAATCCCACACTCTGCCGAATGGCGGTCTTCACGGCCACTTCATCTCGCTTGTCCCAGGCCTCCGCATTGGCGGAATCCACATCGCAGAGGGACTGAGTGACTTCACGGATACCAACTGCACCATGTGAAATCTGCTCTGTGAGGGATGCAGATGCAGTCGCGGGCATGACGAAAGTCACAGGAACTTGAAGAGAGCAAGCAATGTACTGCTCATAAATTGTCCAAACCTGATCTTTGCTTGCACATGCTCGGGAAAACGTGCATGCGAGCAAAAACGACGTGGCAACAAAAACCAATATTCCAAATCACAACCCAGAAGCCCGCTTGAGGTACACTGGCTCCTTCCAGGTGTCTAGCACAGCAACCATCTGCCCAATGCGGGTCAAGTTGCTGCGAAAGACCTGTTCCAGTTCGTCGCTGCCTGTCATGGACCTGTCGCAGAATGCTGTGGCATCTACGACACCCACACGGGCCATTCGCAGCTGTCTTGCCACCAAATGCCGCCAAGTGGCTGCTCCAAGATTATCCTATGTTGATTGTTGACAAAGAAGCACATGTAGAAGAAGACACTCTTTGGATCAAGTTTTGCAGTGTTCTGCCGCCAAACATCCAGTGCACTCTGCAGTTCTTGAATCGAATATCTCCACGTCCAGGACATGAAGTGGGTTTGTGTGTGCCGGTGGGCGGGGGCAATCCAGTCCACCAAGGCGCAACCAAGCCTCCCATCCCTTGGACAAGGCTTGTCCTTCCCAATTGGTTCTGAACCTCAGAAAAGGCTTTGGAGAGGTCAATCAAGAGAAGCTAGGAGAAGCTGTGCTCCCTGCTTTGCCTGGATGCCCTGAAACTGCTTCGGATCAGGGTGGGTCAGGACCTCCGACACACAAACACCCTGTTGCCCTGTCAAGGTCGCGCCTGCACAATACAAACACAAACCATCTATTCTCATTATTGTGAATATCTATCATCAGATTATCATACATGGCCTTGAAAGAGGTCCTGAACTGCAGGGCGGGCAGTGAAGTCGTCTATCATGACGATGGAGGAGGGTCACTAAACCGGAGGGTAATCGTTGAGGGCTCCCTAAACCCTAAACCCTAAACCCTAAACCCTAAACCCTAAACCCTAAACCCTAAACCCTAAACCCTAAACCCTAAACCCTAAAGCCTAAACCCTAAACCCTAAACCCTAAACCCTAAACCCTAAACCCTAAAGAATTGGCCAGGCTTGGGAGCCTACAGGTCCAAGGTCAGGTTGTGGGATTTGGCATTTTGGAGTCTCGAGCCTTGTAAGCTTTGGAGCCTTAAGCTGAACTCCCACCTCAAACCCCCATCATAAGCTCCGGCTGAATGGTTTTAAGGCAAAATTCAGGGCTGTGGGGTTGATTTTCAAACCAAACCCGGCCCTTCAAAGGGGCCCGAACCCCCCTGCCAAAGCCCAGCTTTGTCCGGAAGGTGAAGTGATAACAGACGGCGAGCAAACTAACCAAGCTGCACAGCCAGAAGGCATCCTTCAATCGAACAAAGGTCGGATTCTCCTCTGGGCAGAGGGTTCGGTGTTCGAATGTTCGATGGTGATCTTCCGAGTTTGAAAGTTCTTTGAACTTCGGGAGATTCAAGTTTAGGGTTGAATTCTCCTCTGTTGCCCACTCTTGGGCCAGCATCGTGAAGTCGCCAAGCAAATACTGCCTCAGCTGCGTCTGGCCGGCCCCAAGGTTTCAGAAGTTTCAGGGGGCTGTCTCGTCTTGGACTGACTTGCGGTCTGGGAGGGTTCAGGCTTGTGGCCACCCCCGCGCGCCCTAGATTCCCGGGCTGCTCACACGCAAAACGTGAGCTCAAGCACCCGAGTCTCATGGCAACTCCAGCGTGAGCGCTTTGATGTGCACGGATGGCGGCCGCCTTGTCCACGACCGCAGCGTGCTCCCAGCCGAAGGCACCCAACGCGGTTGCGAATCTGTGCACAGTGTCCACCTCAGGGAAGGCTGCTTGGATTTTTCAGAAGGAGTTCAGACACCTGATGTGAGGTTTTGTTTTTGTGGTCGTCTGACAGTACTGGGTGGTAGGGTAAGTCGGCCCAAACCATTGGTAGTGTGTGTAGGGGGCACCTCAAGCAAGCCCTACAGAGCCGGTGCATGCCCATCGCTAGTTTGGGCCCAACGACGCAAAACCTTTACAAAACATTGCTGCAGGCACACGACTTGAACATTTGACACACCTTTCAGAATGCTGGAGACCACCCCACGCTGTCCCAAACAAACATCTGGGTAAAGCATCCGGGAGCGTACGCGAAAACCTACTTCCAGTTGTACCTGTTTTTCAAGGGTGTCCAGAAGTGGTATATCCTAGAGGCAATGTTTTTCTATCGTAATTCTTTTACATTCATACCTTTTCCTAAACCTTTCTATGATCTCAGAATTTGGAGGTGGTACAAGTTGAACAATTTTTCAACCATTCATCTCTGGTATATCTTCCCTCTCTTACATCTCTTTTGCACAACAACTCTAAATCTGAGATCTTGTTATCTGGCGTTAAAGACCTGTCATTTTTCTCGGGCTTTGTTGATTACAGCTTTCATGCTTTTATTAACAATCCCAATCTTTATCTGGTACACTTCTCTTAATCTGCCGACCCCAGCATGAGCGGGGCGGCGTCAGTGAAGACCCCCCGTTTGTGCCTCCTCCGAAGGCTCCACGTGACCCCTACCCCCTGCCCTGGCCTCTGCCTACCCCCTGCCCCACCACAACAAGCCCCACGCCAGCCCCAATACCCCTACTCCTACCCCTACCCCCTACCCCCCACCCCCCTAGTTTTTTAAGGCGGTTGCGAACCACCCAGTTTTACTAAAACTCGACCCGAAATGACCCTGGAACCACGACATACAAGTTATCATCCCAAGTTTACTCGACACAGGGTTCTGACATGTAACTCTGCAGCGACCCAGTGTTACATTTTTTTACAACCCCTGAAAGCAGCGACCCCATTTTACCCGACGAGCGGCACCAAAAGCCCGAAAACCCCAAACCAGGCCGTTTTTATGTCAGCCACCCGCTTTTACCCCCGAAGACCCCCCAAAAAACCGTGAGTATATCACTAGGCAAGACTGACTGCCAGTTCGAGTCTATATGTCCTTCCCGGCAATGCAGTCTTTGTTCAATCTGTGTTTTCTTTCATGAGGCTCGAACTAAACCTTGGATCTTGTCTTAAACCCTCAATAATGCAACATGCATGCCCGCAGAGTTCAGAAACGTTCAGGTCTGGTTTTGGGGGGTTGCAGAAATCGTTCAGGCCGGAGCCCTGGAGCCCGAAACTCGCGGGTTGAATTCGGAATCAGGGTGTAGAGTTCAATTGTTTTTGGAAAAATCTTGCTTGGTTCTTGGGTGAGTATTGGAGTTTTAGCTGAGAACTTTAGGTTCAAGGTGTGTTTAGAGTTAGGGTATGGTATTATTGATAGTACAGTATTCGTATTCGTATTTGTATTAGTACCAATGCTGTGCCTCGGCCCTGGTAGCCACGAAGAGGAGTTAGCCCTTCAGCCACCCAGATTTACCCCGTGAGCAAACCATGAGAAATCGTGAGACGGGAAAACAAGCTAGGGTGAATTGAGGTGGTTCGGGCTCTAGGCCTCAAATCGAGGTAGGGGGTAGATCTAGCGGTTCGGGCCAGGAAGGATTGGTTTTTTACGGGGGTTCGGGCTCTGGGGTTGAAGCCGAGTCTCAGATAAATCTGGGTGGTTTGGGCCATCAGGACTTGAAGAAGAAGGTTTTTCAGGGTGGTTCGGGTCTCAGGGGTATCTCCTTCAGAGATCAAACTAGGTCGAACGAACCACGGGGTAAAATAAGGTCTTGATGGCAGCGCCCTGGTTTTTAAGGTGGTTGGAAGTTTAGGGTTTCAACGCTACAAAGTTAACCTTCTTTCACGCTGTGGGGTCCGCTTTACACAATACGGGCCGACCTAACAATGTGCAGGCTGCCTTCTCGTGCCACAGCTCCTCTTCCAGCTGTCGCAACAGGGCGTCGATCTCTTCCTCCCGCACCGTGATCTTGCGCTGCTGCCACTTCCTTACAGCCTTCATCGAAAAGACGATCGAGCAGGATAATGCGAGCAACAAGGCAACTATGATGGGCAAGTGCCACCATATGCAAGCAGTGTTGTTGGAGAGAATAAAGGGGAAACGACAGGCCTGACAAACCTCCTCACCACCCAGTGCATATCTGCCGCTCGGACATTCGTCACACGCGCTTTGGTTCTGGTTGGGGGTGCTTCCAGGACCACAGGCTTCGCACTTGGCTGATCCTGGCAGGGCGAAGAAGCCTGGGAAACACGCCTCGCACTCCTGGCCATTGCTGGCTGGAACAGTGCCTCCCTCACAAACTTGACATCCCAACTCCGGCGCCTGGCTCATGTCCTGAATACGGGCGGGCCCACAGCTGCAGCACGAGGCCGCTGTGACATCGCCTCCGATTTGCCAGCTGCTGGACGGGAGCAGGGTTGCCCATGAAGGGCACGAGAAATATTTGCAGCTGGACTTGAGGAATGCCACGGGCTTGTGACTCTCTGGGACCCCAACAGCCTGAAGCTCATCCGGCAGCGTTTCGCGGAAGCGCAAGAAGCAGTGCCGCTCACTGTCCAGCAAGAAGCTGGTGCAGTTCAGCAGCCCTTCGCATTCTGCCGCGCACTGGCGGAAACCGGCCGACTTGCTACGGAAGGAATTCTTCAAATCCCATGCGCGACCTTCGCCAATCTGTTCCCGCATTTCAATGAAGCCAGAGTTGACAGGGCGGCACCAAAACTGGCTCACACAAGCCAGGCTGGTGTCCTTGCAGGCTCCAAGCACGTCACATGTTCCGCATGCCCTGAACCGCATTTCATCAGCGTCATAGAGTTTGCGGATGCTGCTGGACAAGCCAGGGGCATTCGCAAAAGATTGCAGGGTGCATCGCGTCAAGCCAGAATCCATGAAGGCGTCCTTCACCGCGTCGTCTCCTTGCAGGCTGGTGAGATTCCAGGTCGACAGCGGCTGGTTGAAGGCTTGTGCTCCATAAAACATTGTGCTCATGTCCTGCAGTGATGAGGTGTCCCAGGCACCGAGAGGCTGATTGAAGGAAGTGGCCCCGTAGAACATGTAATGCATGTATCTCACTCTGGAAGTGTCCCAAGTCCCAATGGGCTGATCGAACTTGGGATCCTCGACGAACATGTAACCCATGTCCACGACAGAGGAGGTGTTCCATGAAGCTAAAGGCTGGATGAAGTCCTCTGCCATGTAGAACATTGCCTTCATATTTATGACAGAAGACGTGTCCCACGTGTCAATGGGCTGATTGAATGACACTGCCTTCATAAACATGTAAGCCATGCTTCTGACCGCGGATGTCTTCCAGCTTCCAATTGGCCGATTGAAGCTGTAGGCATATTGGAACACGCCTCGCATGTTCGTCACCCGGGAGGTGTCCCATTTGTCAAGCGGCTGGTTGTAAAAGGTAGCACCCCAAAACAGCCGGCTGATGTCAACGACAGACGAGGTGTTCCAAGAATCGATCGATCGGTTGAATCGCCCGGCCTTGTAGAACATACCCCTCATCGTCTCGACCTCGGACGTGTCCCAATTGCTGATATCCTCGTTGAAGCTCCACGCGTCGTAGAACATTTCAGCCATATTTCGGACTCGTGACGTCTTCCATTTTCCCAGCGGGCGGTTGAACTCAATGGTCTGGCGGAACATGCCTTGCATGCTCACCACAGCGGATGTGTTCCACTGCTCCAAAGGCTGGTCAAAGCCTGGCTTCGGGTTTCGAGCAGAGCTAAGGCTTCCACAGTTCGAAGGACTAGTTGGCCCACTGAGCTCTAGATGCTCTAGGAAACCTTTTGCACTCTCGACTCGGGCCGCGGCTGGTGGCCAATCGAAACATGTACGACATCCTGTCCAGATGGCAACACGCAGCCCATGCTGAAGACTGTACTGGAAAACCCTAGAAAACTAAATTCCACCGAAGACTGTCAAGAGATGGCCAAGCAGAGCCAAGCGTCGTCGTCACGGACGAAGTGTCCCAGGCCCCAAGCGACTGGTTAAAGGCCGAGGCATTGACAAACATGTTCTGCATGCTCCAGACCGAGGAGGTGTTCCATCTCCCAATGGGCTGGTCAAAGGCACTCGCCGCGAAGAACATCTCCGTCATGTCCGCGACATTCGACGTGTCCCAACTCCCAATCGGCTGATTAAAGCTTCCGGCCCACCCGAACATGTTCCGCATGTTCCTGACGGAGGAGGTGTTCCAACTTCCGATCGGTTGATTGAAGCTGCTTGCCCGTTGGAACATGAATTGAAAGTCGACGACCCGAGAGGTGTCCCAAGTCTCGATGGACTGGTTAAATGATGAGGCCTTGCAGAACATCAACGCAGTGTTGGTTACGGATGAAGTGTTCCATCTCCCAATGGGCTGGTCAAAGGCACTCGCCGCAAAGAACATCTCCGTCATGTCGGCGACATTCGACGTGTCCCAACTCCCAATCGGCTGATTAAAGCTCACGGCCCACTCGAACATGGCCCGCATGTTGCTGACGGAGGAGGTGTCCCAAGTCTCGAGGGACTGGTTAAATGATGAGGCCTTGCAGAACATCAACGCAGTGCTGGTTACGGATGAAGTGTTCCAACTCCCAATGGGCTGGTCAAAGGCACTCGCCGCGAAGAACATCTCTGTCATGTCCGCGACATTCGACGTGTCCCAACTCCCAATCGGCTGATTAAAGCTCACGGCCCACTCGAACATGGCCCGCATGTTGCTGACGGAGGAGGTGTCCCAAGTCTCGATGGACTGGTTAAATGATGAGGCCTTGCAGAACGTCAACGCAGTGCTGGTTACGGATGAAGTGTTCCATCTCCCAATGGGCTGGTCAAAGGCACTCGCCGCGAAGAACATCTCTGTCATGTCCGCGACATTCGACGTGTCCCAACTCCCAATCGGCTGATTAAAGCTTTCGGCCCACCCGAACATGTTCCGCATGTTCCTGACGGAGGAGGTGTTCCAACTTCCGATCGGTTGATTGAAGCTGTTTGCCCGTTGGAACATGAATTGAAAGTCGACGACCCGAGAGGTGTCCCAAGTCTCGATGGACTGGTTAAATGATGAGGCCTTGCAGAACATCAACGCAGTGCTGGTTACGGATGAAGTGTTCCATCTCCCAATGGGCTGGTCAAAGGCACTCGCCGCAAAGAACATCTCCGTCATGTCGGCGACATTCGACGTGTCCCAACTCCCAATCGGCTGATTAAAGCTCACGGCCTCTTCGAACATGGCCCGCATGTTGCTGACGGAGGAGGTGTCCCAAGTCTCGAGGGACTGGTTAAATGATGAGGCCTTGTAAAACATGAAGCTCATGTCCGTTACCGAAGAGGTGTGCCAGGAGCTGATGTCTTCGTTGAATGTAGAAAGATCCTGCAATGCAAACGGGCACTCAGCACATCTCAGCACTGAGCATAGTTCTAGAAATTTTCTAGAATCCCGTCGCCTTGAAAAGCCCACTCATGTTCGTGATCGCTGAAACATCCCACTGCGAGGGCGAGCCCCATTGTCGTCGCAAGTGGGACTTTCGCGCTTCATCAGCTGCGTCCCACCTGGGGTGATCTCATGCAGCCCTTGACAGCCTTGACAGCTAAAGTCTGTGATGGCTTGCCACTTTAAGTCACACATTGAACATCGTGAAGAACCAGTTCCTTCTGCTGTCACTGTAGCCTGCCTGTAGCTCCCATCACCAACACATTGCGACAAAACTGCCTGAACCGTCTCGGGCCGGGTGGCTGGATCAGAGCGTCCCGGAGCGCCGACCGCGAGTCGAAGGCCAGGGCCATGGGGAGCAGCCAAAGCCAGGCACGGGCCATATGGGCCATATATAGATTACTTTATGCAACTTCGGGGCACTTGCGCGCAAATTCTTGAGGGGCGACAGCAGTGTTTACGTGAGCATTGGCATGCTTTCACACTGCGAAAACGGGTGGTTCATGGCCCTTTCGGGGTGGGTCCTGGAACTGAGGCTCTTTAAGCTTTGCGTGCCAAACGCTCGGGCACAACAATAGGTGCATGGTACATGGGGTGGCCCGAGATTTGCTCTGAATCATTGCCTGGAAAGCACCTTCGGAGCCGATGGTATACATGTAAAGCACGATTCCACCAAGAGGCAGTACTTCTAGTCTAGTTGGGCTTAAATGGATTGAAGTAACTGTGTTCTTTGGCAGGCTGTTTTGTAGCATCCTTGCTGATACCTGCCTTGCAAGCACGGATCTGGTTTCAGATCGACTGAGCATTCTTCAGCCCGGTTGAGCTGGTGTTTCTTCATTCCAGTGCAGTGTCTACAAGTACATCACAGAGGACCACAGCTTCTTGGAAGCAAACACTCTTGAAGGAACTGCACACCCCACCGCTCACCAAACTTTGGATGGCGCTAGTCCTTGTACTTTCGCTTGTACTCGATCACCTGAGCAGCAAGGAAGCCACAAAGTATTACACATACGAGTAGTTCACATGAATTACCACACGCCTCTCTCTTCCCCGTACCCTAATCCGCTTTGGGCGCCGGTCCTTCTTCAACGTGTTTGTCAGAAGATACTCAAGCTGCCCAAGCTACCCGACACCATCAGAAAACTGGTTGGCTGACAACTCTGATGAGTCCGCGGCATACTCTACATACACGTCTTCGGAGTCGAAGAGGACAAACTCCCTCGAAGGCAGGTGGGAAGTCCGAGATTCAGATGTACAACACATCACGACTCTTGCGCCGGTGTGTGTGTGTGTGTGTGCATATATGTATAGACATACACGTAAGTATGCATACGAAACATAAAACACGAAGTGATAAGCGTGTGTGTGTGTGTGTGTGTGTAAAAAATACAATATATTATAATATAATAGAATTATAATATAATATATATATATGGGGATTGTTCTAATGTCATGACATATCACAACTATGCCGCGGCCTACATAGCCTTCCGCCCGGACTTCCGTGGCTTCCAAGCGGGTTTTTACAATACAAAGCCATGACGAGGCCTCTGCGCGTGGGTTTTTACCCTCACGTGGCCTCAGGGGGTCACCCACATGGGCACATGATATAGTTATCAGGGAAACTCCAAGGTGTAATCACAAGCACTGAGTTGATAATACCGTTAAGCCATGCAGGAGCGAACGCTCTATTTTCTACTGCAGAGGGCTTGCGAGGTAATGCAACGGGACGATATGCACATGATGTTAAAATGCAAGGGTTATCGCAATGCAAAATTACACCCCCCTCGCCGAGTATTGGCAATGGGAAGGCGGACTGCACTGCAACCCTGAAACATCACTGAGCGCACATCGGCCTCGTCTTGCGACGGGCAAGCGATCACCTCGCGGGAGTAGAAAAGTGTTTGTGTTCACTAAGACATGCTCAACAGCAGCACGTCAGACACATGTGAATTCGATTTTGCTCCGAGGGCAAACAAAAGTCCGAAAATGCTTGCACTTATAAACTCCAACGATCGCGTCAAACCCGGAGGTGAGGATCGAATTGGTACCGTCAGCCGTTAAATTGAGGTGCGGCGCCGGTAGTTTCGGAGTTGTCACGATGTGACCAGTTGGAAATGAGGCGAAAAGAAGATTCATCTTTCTACTTGTGCAAAGCAACAATGAGTATTGGCCTCCGCGTTAGCGGGGCGATATAAGTCGGATTTGCCTGCAACTCGGCTTCATTGATGAAAATATGGCACTACAGCTTGAAAGGGGCGGGGGGAGTGGTTTCACCACTGACGATTCCATCGTCCCCCCTGGCGATAGCTATCCGTCCATTCATAGCGTTGGGCACGGTACTGCTCGCCACGGTTCTGCTCGCCCTTTCCCCTTCCCTTCGGCTTGGCTGACGCAATCTTTGCCTGTGCCTCACGTGACCGCTGGGCATCCTCGTCCTTCGCCAGGTAGGCTCTCTCCGCTGGTCCCTGGTTCTTGCGGATCAGGTCGAGAATCCAAGCCCGATTCTCGTCGAGGGACCATCGAGAGCTGCCTTTGGTCGGCTCCGTGCCAGTGAAGGTGACCAAGCGATGAATCGTGTCGGACTTCGCAAGGATCTGGATGAAGTCCTCCAAGCTCATGATGGCCCCGATCCAAGACACTACGAAGGCAGGATCGTCCGGCGTGGTCGCTAGACCCGCAGCAATCAACTCTTGAGGCGTGCAATTCACGAAAATCAGCCGAGCTGTAGTAAACGGATTGTCTGCCTGGAATCGGGCACCAGTGCCATGGGATCCTACCCCTAGGCGACGTTGTGCCTCAGTTCTTCCTTCATTTGGCAGAGCGGCGTTAATTAGAAGTTGGAACACACGCATGTCGTCAACTCCATGACCTTGGTCAATCATTTGGAGTGCGAACTGTGCGTCACCGCGGAACCTGTCCATTATGCCCTCGAAGCCCAAATTACGTGCACGCTTGGCCATCTGCTTTGCTTTAGCAAGCGTTTCGGCCTCAGGCGAAATGGCTCCACGGGTACCTGCATCTCTCCGCATCTCCTGAAGGATGTCGCTGTCTGAGAGATCCCGATGGTGCCGGCCCAACGATGCTGCAGCACATTCCTTTGCGAAGTAACGTGCCGATTGCAGCTTTCTGCGATGGAGTTGGGAGCGAGGGGTAATAAAGGACTGACCGCAATGGATGCAAAGGGTCTGGCCGATGAGGTAGTCGTGCGCGCACTTGGGGCATACCCTTTTCGCATAGCTTGTACCGCTCTGGCTCGAAGCTGCCTGATCAATTGCCTCAGCATCTTCGGTCACTGCAGTGCTTGGCTGATCATTCTCCATCGGATCATCGGCCTCAGCGTTAGCTGGGCTAGATGACCCTTCGGTTGACGGCCTGGTCCAAATGTAGGATCCGTCCCTAGTGTCGCGCACGTAGAGTGCACATGTGCCAGGGACTTCTTCTGAACAGAGGACGCCGTCGCTCTCGGAGATGAAAAGCCATGCGTGCTGCAGTGCAGGCTTCGTCTCGTAGACGATTTCGATGGGAAGGTCGGCACGCACTCCACTTTTGACCTGGAGGTCCTCGAGCGCTGCAAGGGCAAAATAGTTGTGTGCCTTGCCCGAGTCTCCAAACCCAGGTTTCATTGACCCTTCGACAATTGCCAACGCAGCATCTCTGGTAGTCCTGTGGTACAGTCGGGGAGGACATTTTTCAATTGGTAATAGCGGCCTACCTGCGAAGGCGGCGGTATCTCCAATCTCCTCTTGACTTTTAGGGCTAAGCCAGGACACTGCGAGGTCTGTGTCTGTGTAGCGGTCTCGGGCCGATTGGGCGTGGCCCTGGGCACAATGGATCCAGACCGGGTAAAGGTCCTGGCCAAGTGCCTGGGAGCGAAGAGCATCTGGCATACACCGAAGTGAGAATCTCGCTTTGTTGTCATGGTAGACGATCGAGAAGATGCTTCTTGTCCCTAGAAGAATCTTGTACCGCGCCAACACGATGTCGATGAGTTCATCAACGAGCATCCATGTCCGATCCCACGATCGCCCCGAGCGATGGCCTCTGACCAAACCGGTGATCCCCTTCATGATGTGATGGGGAATGTCGGCTTCCTCTTCAGGCTTCAACTCTGCCTGAAGCACGTGGACCATTCTGGGGTCGTCGAACGGAATTGAGTTGAAGTCATCGCGGTTGATTCCTCGCATCTCATCAAAAATGAGTTCTTCAGATCGGGACCACCCAAGGTGGTAGTCTTCCACGTCATCAACGAAAAGAGACGGCTCGGCCTCTGCTTTCGCAGGGCTACCCCTCTTCTCGGTTTTGGACGACTTCACCTTGGGATAGGGGACGATCCACGGTGCCCGGCGCTTGACCTGCTCAAACGAGCGACTGTCGAGCTCTATGTTTCCCTCACCATCAGGTTCTGGATCTTTTGAGCTCGAAGCCGGCGTTCCCTTTCGGGACGCAAGATCAGCGTCGCGGGCCTTGGACTGGTATTGTTTGTCCGCATCTCGCCTCAGGTGCCATTGCTTGTGGCCTCCCAGGCGGTAGTTGCTCGTCTCGCGAGCGACCTGCTCTTGCGACAACTCCACATACGGTTCGGTATCTGGAGCAATAGTCCTCTGCCAAGGTTCAAGAGTGAAGGCCCGTGCCGGAATCATGTGTCGATAGCCGGCGCTACTCTTCGACCACTCGGACTCGAACTCAGCAGGGACTCTGTAGCGCCCACCCTCACGAAAGGGGAAATCACGGGCAAGCTCCTGCAGCAGATCCTCCGGAACGTGCTGGACCATGTCCTGCACTGCGGCCAGAACCGACAGTGCTGCCAGGTAGTTTGCCAGGCGGCTGCGGCTTTCCCTGTCCTCCCGAAAGTGGTACACATCGTAGAGGGGCAGCTCACCAGCCATGTTCGCAAACTCGAAGACGTTGCACCCCTGACCCTTGGCGTAAGAAAGCAACACTTTCATAGTTTCCTCCCATTGGTGTGGCAAACTATAATACGTTGCACGCCCTGGTCCAGTGAACGAGATCGCACCGCAGCACGGCCTGCCCTTGAGGGCGGCGATTCGTCGGATGTTGCCACACACTCCACTGGCAATCTGCGACCAATCGCCCTCAGCGGCGTAGCCTTCCGGGGGCATGTTCCAGTACTGGAGATCCGGGGGAATAAAGACCCCATAGTTGCCGAAGAGCTCATTTCCCTGCCAGACAACCAGTATGTCGATCACCTGCTGTTCCTGCTGTTCAGGGGGCAACTGGGCCACCATTTCGTCGAAGGTTTCGACCACGGTGTCCCTGATCTTCCGGAGGTTGCTTCCCCAAATTGGCAGCACTCGCACCGTGGCGTAGTGATCCAAAGGGGCCCCCGTGGAGGTCATCGCCTCGAGGTCCTCAGCAATCGTGGATGCTGTTTTGGCGCCGGCCTTGAAGTAGAGGGTTGAGTCACCCACGACTAACAGCTGCCGAATGCTACCTCTTCCCGAGGCAGGATGCAAGAGGGCAAGACCCTCATCGGCCACAGCCGCTAGGCGGGCAATATCCGACACTGTAGAATTGTCCTTGATGGCCAGTGACGTTGCTGTCTGGACCGGGACTTCATTGTACAGATATCGGATGCCCTGGGTGTAGAAGGGGTTAATGCTGAAACGGAACTCTTCAGCAAACACAGCCCTCCACAAGGAGCCAATCCACCATGAGGCACAGTCCTCACGCGGGGTGTCGCCCTTCAGGTAGAGAGCGGCGGACATTGTGCTCGGCGTGGTCTTTCGACCCGCAATGCAGGGGCAGGCAAGAGAACTTAGGTCTACAACTTCTTTTGGGCTTGCATTGCGGAGCTTACCATTCTTCCATGAATGAATGATGCTCTGGATGATGCCGTCCTTAGTGCTGTGATCATGCACCGCGTCTGGTTCGTTTCTGACCTTGGTCTCTGCTGTAAACCCTGCAAACGAGCACATGAAAATATCATGTCCAATGCGTGCAAACTGATGTGGGCATCGAAGTGTCATAAAGTTGTGCAGACCTTCATTTTTGACAGAATCATGCACATGCAAAACAACATCAATGCGGTAATTTTTCAGCAAACGTGAAATAGTCCTAACCGAACGAAAGCACTTATCACTGCCTTGACCCGGCAGCGACGCGTAAACAAGTACCTTTCCCCCCTCGTCGCAGAGGGTTTTGACTTGTCTGACGGTACGGTAGGCTTCGGTTTCGGTTAACTCGTGGACATTGACTATTGTAACTCCGTGAAGCTTGGGCACGGACGTATCCCCACACACAATTACGACACCTTTGGGCGCAGCCGGCCTCGGCGTAGGCCGGGCTGCAGCAGACGGCGAGCCAGTAGTTGGGCTTAGCCTGAAGCCCGAGTGCTGTAGCTGCTGAGACAGTGTCGAACCGATTTGGGGAAATCCATGAGGAGTATACGCAATGATTGAGTACCTGTTTCCAGTCCACGGGAGAACAACATGCTTGCTAGTCGGGGAGAAGAACAAAGGTTTGTCCTTCTTGGTGAAAACGGAACCCCAGATTTCGGAGCCATTGGGAAGCTGTTGTTTAGTTTGAGGTTGGTTCCCAAGCCCCTCAACCCAAAGTCCTCCGTCCTGAAAATCCCCGAATTGGATGGCAAGGTTCGTGCTGTCCTGGAGGTTTCGACTGTCAGTGTGGAGTTTCGACTTAGCATTCTTACTCGTAGCAAGGGACGCCCAAGTGAAGTCAGGACCAGCATGCTTAGCGACGAACGCATTGAGGAACTGACACGTTTTGGGGTGTTGAGTAGTGGAGCGCGTAAGTCCTTGCTTGCCACTGAACCAGTACAAACCCCAGGAGTGATAGTACGAGTCCTCGTCAATCTCGAGCTTGTTCTTCCTGGTTCTACTTATTCGTTTTGGTAATGCCTGAATGATTCTCTCCGCAGTACAGCTGCGGAAGTCCGACTTCTCCAGTGCCTCGGTCGCCAAGGCCTCAGGGTCCGGCCGACCGGTGACGGTGGCTGAAATTGAGGGTTTGGCTACCAAGTGGCTATCAGAATCCTTTCCTTTAGGGGACTTCTTCTGATCCGGGCAAAGCACATGGTTAATCAATCTAAGTGCATGCAACCACTTGGTCCTTTCGGCGAAGGGTTTGGTGAAGATGTCGGCAACTTGTTCGGAGGTGTCGGCATTAACCAGATTGAAAAACTTTCGTTCGAACTGCTGCTTCAACCAGCCAAATGAGATCCTTTGGGTGCGATCGGTGTGCCTTAGCTTCTCGCTGTCACCCTTCAAAAGGATAGTGATTGTGGCCTGGTTGTCTTCGAGTACCTGTACTGCGAACTTGTCGCTGAGTGCGACATTGAGGCCTTGAAGATCAGCAACAGAACGTCCTTGGGGGTTACCACCATACCTAATTTCATCTAGCTCGGGGTCGATTCTAGCGACAATATCATCCGTGTCAAAGCGAGCCTTCTGTTTCGGCCGAGCCTTGCGGCTGGCGGGGTCAACAGAAACGTGCTTCCATAGGAACAACCATAAGCTCAAGCTCGGGAGTCCCTGCGCTCTGACACCATGATTTGCCGACACGACTTCACTCTCAGTGCTCGACATCGTAATGCTAGTCTGCTTCTTTGAGAAAGCATTCAGAGGATAGTATGTGTTGGGCCCTACTAGGTACAATGCACAGCCGGAGGTAGACTTGTTGTCGTGCTCCCCGGACCAATCGGCATCACAGAATAACCACAACTTACAATCACTCACACGATCCCCGATGAAGCCCTGCATCTTAAGGTCGAGAGAAGAGTTGATGTAGCAGATTAGGCGGTGTAGTCCGACATCGCAGTCACGCGACCATTTGGTCACCCTAGAGGCTAAACTCTGTGTGGCACGCAGGAGGTCCCACCTTGCCATGCGGGCTGCAAAAAGAACTTTCATTAGCACACGACTGGCAATGGGCTGTAGCCTGCCCCCCTCTTCTTCTCCTTCCGTGGGCCTTGCCACGCGGTTTTCATGAAAAGGAGTTGCGGCATGCACGAGGGAGTTTTTGTCGACCTTCGCGAGTTCACAGTACCTTTCAACACAAGAGATGAGGAAGTCCTTCATGTCATATGTCATGACATTTACCGGCTTGGACATGGCTGGGATTGCTTCTTCACTGATGGAGTCCATAGCTTTAAACCTGCTCTGCTTTGCCTCACGCTTCGCTTCGGTTTTGGATCTAGCGGCAAGGGCATGCTTAAAGTCTTCGGGCTCAACAGTTGTGATAGGGAAGTAGGTCCTGCCCGTCCACCAAGTGTCCTGGCGCTTGGCTCCCTGCAAGTTGAAGTTGTCGTGAACAACCGATCCCCCCTCAACCTCAGTGAATCTTTCGGGTGAAATGTTCGGGAAACGCTGAACGTCATGTTCGTCGGGAACGTACAACCTTTTGCGAGGGTAAAGATGGTGGCGAATGACAGCGCCTAACTCTGGATCGACTTCCCAAAAGTCCTCCTTCCGAGTCGGCTCGGGGTTTCCCCCAGCTGCAGGAGCTGCCACCTTCTTGTCAAAGACATAAGCGAACGGATGTGCTTCCCTTGGCAACATGACCTTTGATTCCTCAAAATGATTGCACCCAAAATACCTGCCAAAAGGTTCAGGGGGATCTAAGTCTATGACATCGCTGATGGTTTTCCAGCCCTTGCTCATGTTTTCTGCCGGTCCTGCCATCTTGAAGTCGTCGACATAAACAACAAGAAGAAGATCAAGTTGTGGATGGTAGAAAATGGACTGCCATATCTCAGGCAATACAGCGACCCACCCAGCAGAAGTAAGCTGCTTCGTACAGTGCTGCTCCCAAATCCCTCCGGAATCGGGATGACCGTAGAGAGCTAGCATCAGCGGGCAAACAGGGTCTTTGTATTTTATCCACTCTTTTGGCCACCTGTTTCTAGGCAGCCTCACCCACGTCTCGACGCCTTTGAACAGTGCCTGCGTGTATGCTTGACGAGCATCAGCCTGCTGCTTGCTGTAGCCAGGCTGACTTCCGAAAACGTCAATCACCTTTGCGGCCTCCATGCTAGCGGGGCTAGATCCGAGTTCTGCAAAGATGGCATGATCGTTGTGTTCGTCGGAAACCCGGTTGCCCTGGAACACGCTTCGGCCCTTCCACTTGCGATCTGGGTGCCCTTTCGGTAGCTCGGACCCCTTAAGGCTGCAAATCTCAAAGATCCTGCCAAAATGTGCTTTCACCCCTTTCTTCTGGGCTTCACTAGCAACATCGGAGTACTCACGAACCTTCTCGGACAACCAGCACTGCTTATCGACAAGCTTTTGCCACTCTTTGTCCAGTGCAGCTTGGGCATCAATGTTGCTGTTGATCTCCTTTTGTGATACAACTCTAGCAACAAGTGCGTACTGGAGCTGAGCGACCTCACAGAGCTTATCAAAGTACATTCGACTGAGCTTTTCGCGATGAGGTTCCTGGACCCTAGGTCCAACGGGCATTGCTGGGGCAGCATCCCTACGCTTTCTCTGTTCTTCGGCTTCTTCAAGTTCAACCTTCCTGCGATACCTTTCTATGTCGGCCTCACGCTGGGTCCTAGACATGGAGGTCCAGAACTCAGAGGGAGTATCAGGAGGTCTCTTAGAGCCCCTCCTGTTTCGGACAAGTCTCACGCCATCCCAATTGTACCCCTGTGGTACCTTGGAACCATCGGGCATCCTGTTGGGATCATGAGGCTTCCATGTTGGCTTGATAGATTCGGGAGCGCTACTGGAGCTCGGTTCGGGAGGAGCTAATGGCTTTGGTTCCCCTACCTCTTTGTTTTCCTTCTCCCTAGCATCGATTTCGGCACATCTCCGATCGAGCTCATCCAACGGGTCCTCTTCTCCTTCAGGGACGTAGTCGGCAAAAAGCTGTTCGATGAGATCATCCTCGTTGAGGTCAGTAGGCTTGTGCTGCTCAAAACAATTCTGATCATCAAGCGACGGAGGTCCTTTGTCTTCGATGGGGCTAGCAAGAGGGAAGGTAAGTTCCCCTAGCGGAAGCTCCATGCGTTTGACTCGGAGGATCTTGAGGCTGTCATTCTCGAGGGCATCACGGCATCCCTTTACGGGCGCTACAAGGTATTCATCCTTCCAGATGAAGCCTGGTTGAACATGGTACCCCAGAAAGATGCCTTCCTCTCCGGTTGGTGCAAACTTAGAGCTACCTGTAGCATTTTGCTTCGGATTATTCCAATAGATGATTCTAGCGCCAAACGGTATGGCGAGGCCACTGAATTCCTCATCAAAACGATCTACCCAAGGAACAGTCTCAGTGTCGAATCGCTTCGAGGTGTTCAGGGCCATGGTGTGATGCTGCGCGGCCAAAGGCCACATTTTATCAGGAAGCCCCGCCTGGAGAAGGTTAGCACGAGTGCCTTCGAGGACAGTCCTGATCTCTCTCTCGATGACAGCCTTGTTTTGATCAACATAGGCCCGAGAGGTATTGTGCCTGCAGCCAATCCGCTTAACAGCATTTTCAAGCTCAAACGCATTATCGGAGTACACTATACCGACACTATCCTCAACTTGAAGAAAGTGCAGCAAGTTTTCGTAGCACTCCTCAGCGTTCTTGGAAACGGCCGGGTAAACATACCTGAAGTTGGACCAGACATCCTTAACCACGAATGCAACCTTTTCCCCCTCGAACCCAAAGTCTCGGAAGTCCTTCGTGATGACATGGTCGATCGTGATGTGGTCCCCGAATTTCTTGGATGCGATAGTGCTCGATCCTCCCTTCTTTCGTGCATGAGGGGCCATCATTTTTGCCCTCTGGCACACTTTACAGAAAGGATTCTTGGGTCGATGGGTGAATTTGTGGGCAGCAGTCTCGGCTTCCAGCCTAAGTTTTTCGGAACCTCCTACGTCATCGGGCGCTTCATCGTGATCACTATCAGGTTCAGGTTCGGGATTGTCAGGTGGTCTTTCGAAGATCGAAATTGAGAGGATGGTCGGCTCTTCGAACTTAGCAACCTTTTGCGGAAGTTCTCTCACGTCGGCCTTGTTCTCGATCTTGGACCATTCGCCTCCCCTGAAAACCCAAGTTGTCCTGATCACGAAGCTAGGATGTCTCGACGCAGGAGTCCTGAAGGCTTTGGGTCTGTGTCCGATGATTACCTTGCGGTGTTCTTCAGTTGCAGTCCAACCTGTTTTGCTTAGCTGTTCTTTGGAAATGGCGATCGGCGGCACCTTGGAAATTGCATCGCGGACCTCAGGATCAAGGTGCTTACCTGGGTCCTCGTCTTGTTCGTCTTCACCGGCGGGATGTTCATGCGCAGCACCGGCGAGCCCGCAAGGGCCGCTATCTACTGAAAAAGCGAGCTGCCCCCCTGGCTGAACACCGGGGAGACAATGTTACTCTCCTCTTCGATAGCTGGAGTGGCAACAGAGCCTTCTGCGATCACAGGGACCCTGCCTTTGAGTTTGCACTTCAGCTTCCTGCCGTCGGGAGTGACAAAGAAAGGGACCTTCCCCGCATGCCAGTGGAAGTCATAACCCTCATCCATGCATCTGCGCCCGACAGAGCAGACAGGAGGAGTGCTTTCTAGTAGATAACACTCAACTGGGAGGCTCAGTTCAGGGATATCGACTTTGACAGATTGATCCCCGAGTACTGGGCCATTTGCTGTGATTAGACTCACAGGCCTTGATGCAGTTTTGACCTCGACGCTCGGGTAGTGAATCCTCAGATCCTCCTTGCTAATGAGGTCTTCCTCGCTACCAGTGTCAGCTAGGAACTCTAGGCCGGGCACTATGCCTGAGCAGGCAGGTGCGGGGGTGCGTTCGCATGACTCACATGTCAGGTCTTCACACATGTAACCACACTTGGTAGGTACATCGTTCGTCATGCTGATCACCAATGCCTCAAGTTGCTTAGCTTCGATCCTGGCACGATTCTGTTCTTTCATGCTCGGCTTGGGGCAGTCCTCGGCGGTGGCGTAAGCCACGCTGAAACGACGTTTCCTCCTGATGTGCCTGAAGCCATCACCTTCCACAGGAATGGCCTTCATGACAGGTTCATCACAGAAGGTTACCTTCAGCGGCTCTATCTTGAAAGTAGACTTGCCTACCCAAGCCCTAGAGGAGGGTTCCGGCGCAGTCTTCCTCCAGTTCCATGCCACTGCAGCAAAGCGAGGGTACTCTGGGAAGGTTTTCTCTACCCTAACCTTGCTCTTAAGTCGCCGGACATTGATCGGGCAGTCGCTGCCTGGTGCAAACCAGCCTGTTCTCTCCACGCGATGGTGTCTGATTAACACTCCACCCTTGAAGTCGACCTCCCATGTGTCCTCCAAGGGGCTTGGTTGCACAGCAGGTGCTGCGAGGCAACACGCTGCTGCCTTATCCCTGCTCTTAGACCTACCTCGGCTTTTCGGTCTCCTAGGAGCGGGCGAGGGGGATCTAGGCTTAGGATTAGTGGGATCAGGGGTGGCAGCAGCCGCCTTAGCTTTCGCAGCTGCGGCTGGCTTCTCCTGGTGGAGAAAACGACAGTTCTCGCCCTTGTTGCACTTCCCTTTCTTCCAGAAAGTACAGACACGCTGAATTCTACCTCCGATCTTTGGGGCTTTGTCAGGCTTCTTCGAGTTCGGTGACTGGGACCTAGTCTTGTGTAGGAAACTGCATTTGTCACCACGAGTACAGGTACCTTTCAGGAAGTCGTAGCACACTCCCTTCGGGCTGTTTGACCTCTTTGGGGAGCTGGCATTGCTACTTCGCGAGCGGCTCGTGCTCCTAGATGGCGATCTACCTCTCTCACGGCCACCTCGGCTTGAGGGGCGAGACGGGCGCGTCGGGGCAGGAGCCCCAAACTTGTCCCCGTGGGACTTGGCGATCCTGTCTCGGTTTTTCCTGACCCTTTCCCTGGTAAGCAAGTCCCTAATCGACTGCAAAAGGAAGGAGTAGGTGTGAGAGGTAGATCCCTCCTTGGCACGGTCGTAAATCTCTAAGTCATACTTCATACGACTTGACTTCCTAATCTGTCTGAGCAGAATATCTCGTAGTACCATTTCCTCAGGGACATGGCTCATTCCTGCAATGACACTCTCCCAGTTGTGAAGAAAAGATGTGAGGTCATCTCCAACCATGTTAACCTTCAAAAGGTCCTCAACTGAGTAGAGTGAGCCCACTTCTTCGTTGGTTTTGAAGTGTTGTTCGAAGAGGTAAAGAACCTGACGACCCCTCACGGATCTCTTTTGGGCGGCCTCGGTTTCCTTGAAGTTCAGGATGTGTCTACCGAGGTCTCCCTTTGCGACCTTACTGAGTGCAGCGAGCAGCTTCGTGTCGAGAGTCACAAACTTTCCTGGCTCTCTTAGCTTTTCGTGTGATGCGTTCTTGTCGTAGACTTCAAGGATCCACTCGAAAGCATCATCGGGTCTATCGCTGGCCGCACGAATAGCTTCACGGGTCGCAGTCTTCCATGACCTGTACGTTTCGGGATTTGGGAAGTCTGGCAACCTAATGCTCTCGGCTTCCTTCACCTTTGGTTTGTCGTCTTCAGTCCTCTCACCTTTCATGAGGCGGAGGTTTTCGAGGATTGCTGCCTGCGTTGCGAGCAGAGTCTCTGAGGTCAGACCAGTGGCCGGCATCCCGGTAACGGGTGCTGCAGGATTTCCTAGACCCGGAGGGGTCGTCAAGGGTCCTGCAGTGGTTCCTGCAGGCTGAGCTGAGCCAGCCGCATTCGCACTGACCGGTCCACCGATCGTCTGTCCTTCTGAGGGCGCTGCAGTTGCACCAGCTTGGGGCTGTTGTGCAGTTGTGTTACCTGGATTCATCTGGGCCAGGAGTCCTCGCATGCTAGAGCTCAACATGTTTGGCGTTACCACGTTCGGTGCAGAAGGTGCACTAGGAAACACAGGGGCTTGTTGTTGTTGCGACTCTTCTGCGAACCTAAGTGCCCTTTCAGTGGCCAACAGCTTGTCCTCAATTTCATCTTGCTGTTCTTTCGCAGCATCCAACATCGCATCGAATTCTTCCCTTTCGGTTCTTTGGTAGACCTGGAAGTTTTCTTCGAACTCCGAGAGGAGGAACTGCGATTGTTGTGCAGCAAAACTGTTGAGTTGTTGATGATACTGCTCTTGCATCCTTTGGGCGAGGAGCGCCTCTGATTGTGAAACGTTTTGCTCAATGCTTGTAAATCGGGCTTGCATTTCGTCAAGCTCTTCGATTAATCCAAGTTCCCTGGTGGCTGACCGTTGTTCGAACCTCGCGAATCGCTCTTCGCACGATGCCATTCGAGTAGCATGTACTCTTTCGGCGAGTTCCTCAAGGTTCGAAACACCTTGTTCATTTGCACGGGCCTGTTCTTCCATGGCCAGTGTGTGCCTTCTCTCCGCTTCAATCTCTAAGAAACTTAGCTCCGTCCTAAGACGTGCTCGGTTCTCATCATGAACATGAAACACATTCGTCTGCGAAAAGAAGTTCGCCGCCATGCTGAGGTTCCGACCATCATGCATGGACATGTTAGCGAAGTTCACTGCTTGAGGGTACGACTGTTGACCTAGGTGCGTCTCTGGTGCCCCTGCTCGGCTTCCCGTTGCCGGGAGCAGCAGAGGTAGTCCTGTACGTTCTGTAGCTACTTCTTCGGCAGGTACAAGTTCAGGTGAAGCATTCTCCAGGTTCGCATCCGCAAGCATTGTAGGCTATACGGCTGATAACCTATAGTTATCAGGGAAACTCCAAGGTGTAATCACAAGCACTGAGTTGATAATACCGTTAAGCCATGCAGGAGCGAACGCTCTATTTTCTACTGCAGAGGGCTTGCGAGGTAATGCAACGGGACGATATGCACATGATGTTAAAATGCAAGGGTTATCGCAATGCAAAATTACACATGAGGCTTCCTCTCGGACTTCCGCAACTTATGCGCGCTAAGTAAAAAAACACGCACGAAGCCATGCCCTGTTTACGCTAGGCCCACCGGAAATAGAGCCACAACAGAAGGGGGTGTAGAATGACCTCCAGGTAGTTATGTATGTATGACATATGTACATTTGTCTACAACTGAGTACCTCATGCACTCCCTGATGCTGCCTGTACGTTCCACGGGTCTTCTCACGGTCACCACACACAGTGTCGTAAGGCCCCTCGATGCAGGAATGCACAAGTGCCTGAGCTCTTGATCGAAATCTCAACGAAGATGCAACGGCATCGACTCTTGACTCTTGACTGACTTTCAGTCAACACTGCCCGAGGACAATACTTCAGGGTCAGGCTCCACCTCGTCAGTATAGTGCACTTGCCCACCGAGAACTCGACAAACCAACACCTCTAGTGTAGCAATGCAATCATGCGCAAACTCTCGCAGGTAGTTGCAGGTGCTTGACCGAAAGCCTCCATGGCAAAGGCGAGTGATGCAACAACCGGCGTGTGCCACCCTTGTCCAGCTTCGGCTCGGAGCTATGTAAGGGCACAGGTATGATCACACTAATCACACGCCTGCCTTCTGCTACTGGTGGAAATGTTGCACTCTCTTCTTGTTGGGGCCCCCCTCCATAGTGTCAAGTTTCAGGGCTTCATCAGCATCCGGTCAGTGTTTGGGGTCCGGAATGGTGTTTGACACTTTCAGTGGTTCGGCTGAGATCAACATGCAGGCCAGGTCCCTGAAATCAGCCCGGCCTACCACGAGGCCGGGTGGGCCTGAAGGGCCTCTCGTCTCATTGGGTTAGCGGGCATGCAGCCGGGGGGCTCGAAAGCAGCCAGAGTGCTTAGTGTTGTTTCAGAAGAAAATGGAGGACCCACTAATGCAAGCACCGTGAGCTCGATTAGGTGACCACGAAACAAGCTCTTCCCGTGCTTGGGTGTCGCATGGGGCTTTTTCACCGGTTTCATCCGCAGATGCATCGTTGATGTCGCGCTCTCTTGCCTTGCTTGAATGCTGGAACCTGTTTTGTTAAGGGTCCTGTATAAAGGCAAGCTGGTTTTGTGTGACAGCTTCAGCATCAGGTTCAACTGCCGGGGGGGGGGGGGGGGGGTGGGATGGATGGTCTCGCAAATCGTTCCCAAATATGCTAGCATTGCCAAACTGAAGCAGCCTGAGCCTCGGAAGGGTGGGAAGCACACTCCGTGCCGCAAGATTCCAGCCAGCTCTAACCGGGGTTGAGAGGCTGCATGTTGAACCAGCCTCATCGGCTTCTTCAAATCCGGAACTTCAATTTGCTACAGGGCACCATCGTGGTCTTTTGTCTGCGAAAAGACGGCTGCTGCTACTTGGTGCTTCGAGTACTGCAACGTGGTGGGCGCGAAAGGGTCTTCCAGATTCTGGCAAGCTGCAGTCTGCAGCTAGGCTCGTGCTGGCAGGGCGTAAGTTTTGGAGACAAGAGCTTGGGATCCTCGCTGCATAAAGGCCCTCCTCGTTCGGCTTTGCGTACTCGTCGGCCTGCGACAGCGCGGCACAGAATGCCGCTGGTCAGGAATCCTTTAGGCAAAACCAAAGAGCGCAAGCAAGGCTGATTTTGCCTTGGTGATGGACTCAGCGAAATAGAGTCCTATGTCAGTAAGGGTCTTTCGAAAGACGGCAGTGCGCAGCACATCGAGTGCACGCCGCTCCTTTACCATACAGGGTGCCAGTACTGGACCCAGCCCGGCTGACTTTGAAGTCAGTTTGGCCTCCGCTTGCGGAACTAAGTTTTCTATATGTATACAGTCCTGATCCAACTACTAGTAAGACTCTGGCAAATAGCTTCAGCTGCCGAAGGATTTGTCCCGTGGAAAAGGTACCACTCGTTGCCTCCAAGACTTCTTGCTGAGCGGAACGGAACAGACAGACTGCAGCGTTTGCACAAGCACCGCTGTGTTGAAGTAACAGCTGCTGCTTAGCTACACAGAGCTGCGGACTGTTAGCTAGTACTAGGAGGATCAGGCTGACAAGAACGACTGGTCAGGACCCTGACTGCACTGCTGCAGGCATGGATGAATCACGATCACAATAATGGTCGGTGGTGGTGGATTAATTTCACCAAGTTGCACTCTGCGTGCAAGCGGCTTGCCTGCATTGTGCAAAGCTCTCTTAGGTGCAGGAGGCTCTTGTGGGCACGAGCTTCTTACATCACACTGCGCTCTGCAAGAAGCTGAACTGCAACAGTCTTCCTTCTTAGGAGGACATTCAAGGACATTCAATGGACATTGAGCGTGGAGTCTAAGCAAGACATGGGCCGACAATCCCGCCCCCCGACCACAGGGCGAGCAATGGCAACCCCATCGGTTGCGAAGTGACACGTGATGGTTGGCTTGGGGTTGTGCTTTCCTTGGCAAGGTCTAAGTGACCTGGCTCGAACTATACAAAGACATGTACACGGTGCCTTGGCTCCTCCAATCTTTTCCATTGCCACGCTTGTCTTGACATCCGGAAACGGTGCCTTGGACACGTTCTCGGCTGGACTTCTCTGGACTTCTCCCTTCCCCCGATCATGACAGCACTCTGATGCGTCCATGGCTCTGGTGGCTCCTCCCTTTCCAGCAAATCGCCACGCCGGCACGCGTACTCCTGGACACAGGCTCACGGGGCACCGGAGATATACAATCAAGACCAGTTGGCTCTGACAGTCCCCTCTTCAACCTCAACACAACACAAGGGTCGCATTCTGGCAAGATCGACCAACACCCAGCAGCTGCTGGGTGTCCTCCCAAGACTTTTTGTTCTCGTTGCGCTTCACATTCACCACCTCAAAACCTGCCGGGACCTCGCAGCACTCCGCCAAAGCAAACAATGCCGAAGACGTGCAGCGCAGCTAGACACCCAGCAGCTCAAAGCTTGGCCGAGCAACTTTCGGGTTCGTTGGATTGTGCTTCCCGCGGTCCTTTGTGTAGGCTTTCCTCGCCGTGCAGTTTGTGCCGAGTTTCTCTTGGGGCGCAAATCAAGTGCAGCCACTGTCGCTGGGTCTGAACATGCATGAGGATGGCAGAAAGTGGGGGCCAAACCTGTAGGTTTCTTTTAACAGCCTCTGCCACTCATCCAGCTTGCCTCTGCAGAGAGCCGGCACATGCCTGAGCCTACACTCCGCAGTATGCTGCTACGATGCACTGCGTTTCATATGTCTCGTAGAGCTTGCAGCTAACAGCGTTGGGCTCCCTTTGGCAAGGGCGCCTGTCATGGGAATCAGCTCGTTGAATTCTCCATCGTGGTTTTTCCAGTAGCCGGGAAACCTGAGAAGCACAGCTCTAAGCTGGCGCTGTTTGTGCTACTGCAACCTGTCAGCAAGGTCTTGAGGCTCGGACGGGACTTCGCCAATCGATGCCCTTGACGTCACATGCAGGCCGCCCTTATGTTTGCAGTCCTGGCAACGCAGTATGTCTACAGCTGACTAAACCAATCTGTTTTCCAACTGCAAGGCAGATCAGAGCTGTAGCATGCGTACGACGTCAGATTTGCACCATCAAGATGGGTGTCCTTGCACTTCTTCTCGTGGCGCTTGTCCTCCACATCGGCACAAACACACACAGAGATTCATGTTAATTCTATTCTTCCAGATGGTTGACGAACTAACCAAGACGAACCCACAAGGAACTGCACAGACTCTCATCTTCATGTGCCCGGAAACATGCCTCATCCCCAACGTAGTTCTCGCAGGGGCAGCCCAATACACCGCAGGGCGAAGATGACATCATCAAGCTTGCAGACCTGTCATGCGGTGGTGAATCTACACCACGGGCCATCCCACCATCCCACTGCGGGGGACAGGGCGGGGGGGGCGGGTGCAGCTCGGGCCGTCTGGGCTGCTGACTTGCCGAGCATCTTTTTCACGCCTGTGAACCCCGTGTAACGAATTAACATTCGATGAGCTCAAAGTGCAGCGGCAGAAGGGCATTCCAGCCTAACTCCAAGCCCAGGCGAGGCCCGGCCCACGACGCAGACTCACCGAAGTTGACAACGCCATTGCCATCCTGGAGAGGTCAGTTCTCGAACCGAACTTCGAGAATGATCGAAACATGCTTTTGAGTCCTCTTTACACTGGCATACACTGGCCTATTTTAAGGTACATTTGAGGTGGAATTCCCTTCTCAAGGCCTCATCGAGGTGGTGCCAGGCCTACCGAGAACAAGAGCGGGCGATCCTTGCTTTCACCCTGGAACACCAGGACCACACTGGGCCTCGTCGGTGATCTCCGGGAGTGAGCCACAGCAGGCCCTTGGATGCGCAGGTGAAGGCTTTTGAAGTGCAATCTCTGACATTTCAAGATGTTTCGAGACCCTCAGGAGCGAGCCTGATCTTCCCCAGGGACCCTTCAAGCTCTTTTCTGGAGAGTTTTCCAGAGCCATCTGCATCACTCCAATCCTGGGAGTACACGTCCAGGGCACCTACTTGTATTCCCTTATGGTCCCTTTATAGTAGTCCCTTATGGTCCCTTTATAATAATACTATACTCATACTAACCCCCAGAACTATATTCTCATTAAGCCCCTTCATGCTGCGCACAAACTTTGCAACGCGTGTTTCGAACACCGGGGCAAGGCACGAACACCACTTTCAGGGTAATCTGCTCGGGCTCGAAGCCCTGCAAGAAGCCGGGGGAAGCTGTGCTGAACATCTTGCTTTAAACTCAGCCTTTTAGGGTTTAGGGTTTAGGGTTTAGGGTTGAGAGCTGGCTCTGGCTGGAATTCAGGAGCTTCGCGCCTTTGTCACAGAGCAAGCGATGGCGTAGTCCTGTATGGGCATGGTTGAGGACGCTGCTCCAGGCCACGTCTGTTCGAGGATCATTAGGAGCTCTTCTGATCCAAATATTACTGATATTATTATAGTATTATCAACTATATATTCATATTCTTAATACTGCTAGTATTATGATGCAACACAGGTCTCTTTTTTCCTTGTTTGCCTTTGACAGGCTTCGCAACTTGCCACTTGCTGTCTTCCTCGTCAACTTTGTTCAGGGAGGCGAGCTCACGCTCACGTTCTTCGATAGCGCAGCGGACGCTGGCGTCATCGGACGCCAGAAGCTCTCTCATGCAAATTGCGCGAGCAGCTAAGACTTGAGCCTCCAGCGCTTCCAGCCTATGCAACATCTCTTGGCGATCTTGAGTGGTGGACGCCGTCAAGCCTGCACTAACCTCAGCCTGCTGGTACTCTCGGACATTCCCCTTCAACGATATCAGCCTGTCAACCGGCAGAGCCCTCCATTTGGAGATCTTGTTGCTTTCGACGGGCCTGTGTCCCTTTGCACAAGCCAGGGTTATGTGTGGAACGCGATTGACAGAAGGGCATCCGATGACCCCGAGAGCGATGACTCCGTCAGCCTTGCCGATGGAGATTGGCTCAACTGTCAGACTTTCTGTAGCCCGCAGGTTCCGTATGGATTCTTGAAGATCACACGAAATCTCGCAGTCGCTTGATCGAGCCTCGGAGAGACTGCCCAAGCAGATTGTCATGTGGTGAGCGAAAACTTGCCAACCGGCAGGCACGTAGCTACCGAAGGCATCAAGCAACTGCTTGCAGGAAGCAGCATCCAACTCCAGTCCGGTAAAAACTGGGCACGCTTTGCTGTTTCTGCTGGCTGAAGCCGGCAACGCCTGCCTGTCCAAATTTAGAGCAGGCCCACTTGGAGTTGGTCTTCTGAAAACATGCAAGCTTGGGATGTCCGAGGCTTCTGTTTGGAGCATGCGACATTCCAGGCCCATCTCTATTGCCATTCTGGACAGGCACACCCTCTGCACGGAGTCCGCAGAATCCAACACCAAGAGCTTTTCCGATGAGGCACCAAATAGCTTCAAGTCTTCCTCCAAGTCTGCGACCGGTCTGACTTCTCTTCTTCCTTCCGTCTCTTTTGTCTCCTTCAGGGCGCTATCCTCATTTGACTCAAGCACCTCATGATCCAGCAGAAAGTTGTAGCCAAGGCGGGTGAGATCCGACCAGGTCTCATCTTCAGAGATGGCCGTCTGCCGTTCATAGAGCTGCACGAAGCCGCGCAGGGTTAGGCCAGAGGGTTCATCTGACTTCCAGTGAAACATGGACTTCATCTCACACAACTCTGCCTCTGTGAACTCCCGATCGTCCTTGTTGGCAACACGGCTAAATCCCTTCAGCTCGGCGTCGCAGAGCAGCCCGTCTTCATCAAGGTCAAAGCGCCTGAAAATCTCGACAAGAACTTCCTTGAATCTTCGGGAGAGGCCTGCGTCAGTCGTGAGAGCCAGTTTGTCTGGTTTGTCGAATTTGTCGGACTCCTTGGAAGACTTCTTGTTCTTCTTGCCCATGGCGCACTACACCCAGAAGATCGGACTGATGCAAGAACGATTCTTACGGTCCAGTCGCCATTTTAAACACGAGCTAAGTGCTCTCGCTACAGTATCTGCCTCGCACACTCCTACTGCACATTAACAAACAAACCACTCGTGAAATCATGAAAAGCCTCGCTAGGTACGATAATGAAGAGCATGTAGGATGGCACATGTGCGTGCCCAAGTCTTTGCGGCATTGGTTTAACCAAGATCATCACAAGCCGGCGAAGAACATGCCAAGCAGGACTGCTGGCGAACGGTCCTCGTCGAGAGGGTGTGCGAGGGCCTGCACCAAGATACTGGACAGCCCGTGCAGCCTTTGCACAGAGGTGAGTTGACCCGGCCTTCAAGTGCTTGTCACTGCGATCTCTGCACCTTGAACCTTTCTCGCATGCCTGCAAGTTGTGCTCTTGCTTGGGTGAGTGGGGAGGGTGATCTCTCGCTATATTCTTTTGTACGGGAACTCGTCTTCTTCAACGACCATCCGCAAATAAATCAGCCTTCCGTGCATCCACAGGAGGTGGCTTCCCTCCACATGTGCCATCGTGGAACCCGCCACCCTGCACGGCCAGAAAGCCAGAAAGCCCGCACATCAACTTGCAGCACCAAGAAACACGCGGTTCGGATTTGCACCTTGTTGAGAGCACACATCCTCCCACTACAATGGTGCAGTCGGTGTCAAACACAAGAGGCATGTTGCATCATTCTGCCGCGTCCTGCAGCACGTGTCGAACGGTCGGCCTCGTCTCGTCTCACCAGGCTGCACGGGCCTCGTCTCGATCGAGATTGAGCCAGAATTCAGACCGGACCCTGAATTTCCTGCGGGAACTTCCTTCTTTTTTAAATTGCTGGCGGCTGGAAGTACTGAAGTACTCAAAGCATGCACACAAGGTTGATAACATGATCGCTGTGTCTATGAACCCATTGAGTCGCAAAAAAACGCTCACGCGTCTGCAGTCACAGTCTGTCGAACCACCGCGAGGCTCTAGAAAGATGCGGCCTTGTTCGACTTTCGGCAAAGCTTGGTACGTCGACCGATTCGAAGCGAAACTGCATGCTGTAGATGTCGGATCTGACTGGTCAAAAACAAAACTTAGTTGCAGTGGGCTCGATTGGTCTGGAAGCTTCAACGGCAGGTTCAGAGCAGCTGCAGCTAAGCGCTGCGACTGTGGCTGTCCCCATCTGGGACCTCCAGGATAACATCCCCCTGGCACACCCTAGGGACACGAAGCTCTACATCTTTGCGAGTGATCCCTAGTACCCTAAGATCCTCTGTGGAAATGGACGCCGTGGGGAGACCCCTGTGTCGATCCTTTTCCCTACAATGCCTCAAACCTTCGGCTTGCCAAAGACTTGCGAGGGTGGGCTTCCTCCCTTTCGCCTCTCTTGCCTCTTGAAAAAGAGCCCTAGCTCTCATGAACTTGGGCACTATGCGGTTGCGCTGTTCGCGTGACATTTAATGATAATTCTATTGTGTCTACGTCTATTTTCCCGTGTGTAGAAACTCAGAAATCATGTGGTAGCCACATTGCTACGAGTTCGTACCTGGTGTCGAAAGCTTGCGCAGTTGCAGCGTGCCACATTTTCTCGGCAGAACTGCCCCAGAATTGACATTAGTTTCCGGACTTGGGTCAGTTTATACTTCTAGGCTTTGCGGCGAAGGACGCACTACATTGTAGATGTCACCACAGAGATTCCACATGTGGACTTCCCGTGCCACGTCTTGTAGTGCATCTCTGCTTGCAGCATCTTGCAGCCATGCTTCTTGCCGCAGGCGAACTTGCAAAGTCTTGCCTGAAATCCGAGCACCCTCAACTTTACAAGCTCCTCATCTTGACTTACGTTGGTGATGCCGACATGTCAAGGTAGTCAAGGTGGCAGAGTCTCACCTCCGGATCAAAGTATTTCATGTCATTGTCGTCCATTTCAGATACCTCAAGCACTTCAGATTCAGCTCTCAAACAGCCAAGATCATAGTCCATGGAGCACAAAAGTACGAGTACCAGGACCGTGTCTGGAGTCCCCGGCGACACGCGACAACGTGCCATCGCCATCGTTCACGACAACTGGCAGTGCAAGAGCGGTTATTCAGAGATTCAGCTCTGCGTGCAGCATGCGGGAGCAACGTCTCACAAGCTTTCAACTTCCAACGTCGGGTTCCTTCGGAATCAACTGCTTCCGGCGATTGACACGCCTCATTGGCTTACTCCGGGACCACTTAACAGGGCCGTGCACAGGAAAGCTCACACATCCGACATGACGCCCTCTTCTTCTTCTCCGTCTTCTTCTAGCCAGCGAAGAGACCCCCCTTGCGGAGAGAAGCCTTTCTCTGTTTATTTCTCTGTCTCTCTCCCTCTCTCGCTCTTTTTCTCGGGGCTTGAGGGGCGAGTCCTGTCTGCAACCAAGTTGCTCCCATCTTGGTGGCTCTCGGGCTCTTCAGATCCCAATAACTCAAGGTCTTGGCCGGCCCCTCAATGTATATTTATAATACAAACTAAACGAAGCGGAACATAGAAGAATGACCATGGTTTACCAACGACACTCCATGTTGGCTGATTGAACATATTCCGGCATGTATCACAGCATGCAAGCCTCACGCACCAGACACCATCAGACCCTACTCCGACTCCAACCGAGTGTGCAAGAGCTGACTTTTGATGACCTTGCGTTCGACGTGGGCAACAGAATACTTTAATGACTCTAGTGGGCTGCTTTCCGTCCTGCCCACACAGAGGTGGCACTGACAGATTCATCAGCGCCTAAAGCTCCACTGCTCGTCTTGCCCACCTTCTAGCCTAGCCGCTTAGCCTCAGCCCCTCAATTCTCTGCATTTGCTCGCTGACTCCGGCAGCAGATGGCAGCAGGGCAATGGACGTTGCGATTGCTATTCAAGGCCTCCGTGCACTGGTACTGAGGCGCATAAGCATATAACACATTGACAACTCTAAGAGCTTGCCCTCAAGAGGCAGCGCAGCGAATTCCACTGGCACTCAGCCTTTCCTCTGACCCACTCGATGCCTTGTCAGCAGGAACTTGGCGCGACTTTTTCAGGGCGGGACACGGAGAACAAGAGCCTGGTCATGAAGGAGTTCCAGGATGCCAAGTAGAAGCCGAAGCTTCGAAACTTGATACACCACCTGGATTCCTCTGTGAACCTCGAGCTGAAGCTTTCACCAAGTTGCTTGGGCCAGGAACCGAGCACCGGGTCCTGGACGAATGGCTGGGTAAGACATCCAACAGAAGGGCTTTGCTGAGGACATTCGGTTCTGCGCCGTGCCTGCAAACCGAAGCACCCTAGCAGCTAGCAGCCGCCCGTCATGCCATAGTCACCCCAACCACCTTCCAAGGATTAAGTCAAAAATGACGCCATGGCACACAAGGAAAACAACTCCCAACCTTGCCCAAGGCCCATGTGGTACCTGTCGGGCCATCGCGCAGACATTTACGCAGAAAGCAACGCACCAAGCACTGGCGCACGCGTGGTGAACCTCATTCATGGCATGCTGCCGCACCTGATTCTTGGCCCAGAGTCCGCGATTGCAACGCATAGGACACACAAACTTCTCGTTGTCCAGCCTTGCGTTCGTGCTGGTGGGGGACTGTGTCATGGAACATGAACGTCGCAACCAGGGACACCTCGGAAGGTGCGACGAAGCGGTCTCGAGAACACGGTGGCGGCCCCATAGGCTGAGAGAAGGACATGATCTGAAGGGCGATTGCTGGAAGGAAGGGCCGTCTCCTTCAAGATGCCATGATCACGCGATGTCACGCGGTGCAGGGCAGAACGAAGGAGGCCTCTCTCAAACTCTGCTCATCGTCCACCTGCGTGACCGCCAGCACCGACAGTGCCTCGAGCAGAGCACGGCGGCATTGGAGGCAGCCTGTTTGTCACTGTTCCATACTGTTCCAGCCTGGTGCGAAAACCACACGTAGTCGAGCGCGCCCTTGAAATCCTACAGTGCAGCATGCTGCACATGCCACAATGTGCCATGCACAAGGTGGAGCATGGAGCTCCGGAGCTCCTCGGTGTAGTTGGTAAAGGTAGCTTCCTGGCCTCGCAGGACAAACATGGAGGCACTCTCTGAGGCACTCTCTGAGGCACTCTCTGACTCTCTGAGGAACTCTGTGCTCTAGCTGCTAGGGCTCACTCCGTTGCAGGTCTGATACGCCGTGGCCAGCTGCAGATTGTGCAGCATGTGATCCCTCAACCTCACACAATCTCACAATGGTTATTTTTTGATCGCTGTTAAACAAGCGGACTTATGTTCTAACAGTTCTTAGTTGCTGAGTTCATAAGCTCCCACAAAAAGTGTACACTTTCAGTTCTGTAGGGGATTAGAGCATCCCAAAAAGTGTGCTCACTCAGCTGCACAATGATGGCAGATGCGCAGCACTCTCGTGGATTTTCTTGGGGCATGCGCCGACCCAGGAGCCCGCAAGGATCATGCTTCAGATCCTGGCACAGCTGCAGTTCCAAGATTTAGGGTTTAGGGTTTAGGGATTTAGGGTTTAGGGCTGCTGGCTTCCGATCATGTAGGGTTTTTGGTGTTGACTTGCAGTCTGCCTCATGGTCGGGAGACACCCCGCCATGCCGCAGGTACTCATAAACCTCACAGAAGATCTCTCCAACGCAAGGCCGTACAGGGTTCTGCTTTGAGGGGCCGATGCAAATCTGCAGACATGGGGATCTGATGTCCCATGACGTCCATAAAGTGGACACATCTTGAAACCCTGCGGCCGCGACTGCTGAGTCAGGAGTGGAGTTGAAGTCTCCAGCCAGGAGGAGTGGCCTCAGCGAACAGCCAAGAGCATACGTGCAACGGCATGCAGCTGCGGCCTCTGGAACTGCCAAGTCTGAGAACATCGGCATGTGATCCCATCGTGTCTGCTTCAGGTTCTGGAGCAGCAAGTGGGTCTGCAGATGTCAGGCAGCTGTGAGCGCCCCATTGTCAAGGCACAACGGCAAGGCAAGCATTCTGGCGCGGGCACCTGCCACAGCTTCACATCTGAAGCGCTTGGATCGCACAAAATGTGGGTGTTCACCTCAAAGCAGAACAGGTATGAATTATTGTTCTGAGATTTCACAAGAACGCATCCATTCCCGCGACTTCTGCGACCATAGTGCCATCGTTCACCATCTCTCCTCTGAGCCTCTGATGAGCCTCTGGGTGCCGGGCCACTACCAGGCTGTGACCGCCGTTGGGTCCGGCCTGCATAAGACTGCAGTGTGGCTGGGACAAAGCTTTTTGGGGGCATCGTGCCGACAATGACTGCGGCGTGGGCCTGGCCGCTGCTTGGATCAGCCTTAATGTGCTGATCTTCCAGCAGTAGTGCGAGAGCGATATTTCCTGACACCGCCGGGGGTGTGAAGCTCACGAAATTGACGCGTCGCAACAGCCCGGGCCTTTGGACAGCCTTTGCATGTTGGAAGCATCTTCCCGGCCAAAGTGTCTTTGCAGCTCCTGCTGGGACATCCGGTCATAGTCAATCACCTGGCGCACACGGCTGAGCCACGGCTGGTACTGCTCATGAGCGGGCACTCCTCAGCTCGATTGCGCCTGCTTGTCGAGACGGCGGAAGCGCGTTGGCTTGTAGAATGTTGCGCAGCCTGCCAGGAGAGGTCTTGACAGTCTTCACAGTCCTGATCTCTTGCAACAGTCTCGCACAATCTCGCACAGGCCTTCAGCTGTGTACTTCCCTCGATGGAATATCGGGTCCTCCAGGGATGGATGTCTTTGCTACAGCTGGCAGCACGAGAGCAGCAGGAGCGCGAGAGCAGGAAATTTAAAAAAACTCGCGTCCCGCTTCTTCTGCTGAAACACACCTTCGTAGCCAGCTTCTTGCAGCCCTGGCCTGCAGTGGAGCAATACGTTAGGGTTCAGGGTTCAGGGCTTAGGGTTCAGGGTTTAGGGTTCACGGTTTAGGGTGTAGGGGCCGCTACACTAGCATGAGCCCAATGCCTGAACCAGTCATCGAAGGCGTCCTTCTGCACCTGAAGAGGAGATTTTAATTCATTTGCCATGTTGAGATGCTCTGAGCTGCTACATGTTTCGCCTCCTGGAGAGTGATGATGTCAGCCGCGCTTTCTTTCAGTTCCTCAGGCATCAAGCTCAAGAAGCTATGTCGCGGGCACGCAGAGCATGGGAAGTTAGCAACAGCTGGCTCGGCCTTCATGATGAGGTGCTTTCTCCAGGTCCAGGACAGCGCCCACTTTTCGCAATAGGGATACACCTGTGCTGCCCAGATCTGCCACATGGTTCGCTCGCTTGAGCAAAGACGTGACAATCTGAATGCAAGGCTGCTGAATGCTAAGATGGAGCACCGACTCTGTGGCGTACAGGTCTGCCAGGACCTTGTTTGTTCATTCTTTGGCTCTTGTTGATAGTTCATGATTACGTCCACTGTGCGAAGGCTAGGGCATTCCAGTTCATGACCTTGAACTGCTTGTTCAGCCACTCTGCCTCAACATGGATGCACTGCGACTGCTTCGATTGTGGGTCGTATTAGTACATGCCCTTATCTGTCAAGGCTAAGGCGTTCAGGTGCTTTCCGTTGGTGACCATTCGCCGAACTCGCACCTCAACAAAAATAATACAAAAATCACAGCACTGCTTTAGGCGAGCATGGCAGCTCCCTGCATCTGATAGCCTCCTTTGGTGTCGGAATGACAGTCCCCGTTGTGATCACCATCTTGCTGGCTTCCGCAACGCGTCCATCCTCTCAACTATGCAATCGTCCATCTTCAAAGATGTCTTAGTATGCCTCATCCCCTTTCGAAACAGCTGAGTCTGCACAGCCAGGAACGCTAAGCTTATGAGCATGACGCAGCTGTCCTTGACCAGCGGAGTGATCTCCAGGCGCAAAGGCCGGTCGATGTCCTATCATGCCCACTGGCAGAATACCACAGCCATGACACGCGCCATCGGATCTTTCCAGTGCCAGCACGCACAACTTGCGCTGTCCTCCTTCTGAGGACAGTAGGAACGCGTTTTCGCCTTCAGGGCAGTACAAAGGACAACACAATGTCCATCAGCAGTTTTTCCTGTTTTTCATTGCTTCGTCGTGCTTTGACTTATGACGACATAGGAAGACACGACATGACTCAAGTGACTCAAGCATGCACGCTTGTCTTGCAACTGTCACAAACAAATCCCCTGAGTCTTCCACCACCTCTACCCACTCTGCAAGCGGCTCCTGCCACACGGAGCATGTGGTGGCAGGCAGTGTCTTCAGGGAATCTCGGCAAGGCACAGCAAACGCCTGCTTCGCATCCTCATCAGCGTCGCCGTACCTCATGCAAGACACTGCAAGCTCCTGTGGGCCCTCAAAAGGCCTTCAAAGGAAGCTTGCCCGTGGGTAGCCAAGCTCCCAGCTTTTCAGGTGGGATGCTGCTCCATCCTTTGAGGAAGCACTCCTCCGAGACCAACTGCGACACAAAGCGGTTCACAGCAACTGCCTAGGAGAACTGTCCTTGGAGCAGTAACACAAACGAGTCTTTGCCTCAGCACACTGGCTAGACGACAGTAGACAGAACTTGTCGTGTGCTAGTGGTAACAATACCTTTGTTCACGTTGGGCTGCTCTCTCCCTTCGCTTGCATGCAGCATATTGCAATCCAAAGCCCACAAGGAGTAACAAGCCACACAACAAGTAACAAGGCGAGAGAGGGCGGGGCGGCGACCAAACAACACCCTTGCAGCTCTGTTCGTGTTGCAAGGGCGGCACGCACCAGCCGGACAATTGGAAGACCACCATCGAGGAGTCGAACTCCACTAGCTACCGGTGAGCAACGCCAATTACATGCAAGAGGCTGAGCATAAGAGAATTTCGTCAAACACACCGAGACTACTCAGCAGACGACGGCGTTTCACTGGATTCAAAGCTCCACGCGACATCTCGGATGAGGGACTGCTTGTGAGGGTGGTAGAAGCATGGCCTGTGGAAGCCAATCTGCCGATGGGGCTTGCTTCAAACTAGGCACCTTTTATGGATGCCTTCTCAGTTGATGCAATGGACCCCAGTACCCTGATTCGAAATTTTGAACAATGACAACCCTCCGATGAACAGCCCCAACATCTGACGACGCTTCAGCTTGGGCCTCACAACTGGGCCGCGAAGCCACCGATAGCTCACGTAGGGACCTCAGTGTCAGCAACATTGTTGACAACGGCTGGGCCTACACCAGAACTGACCTGGCATCGTCGAAGATCCGAGCTCAGGACACGTTCCCTTGTCTTCAAACTGTCGGCCTTGCCTGTCCTTGAGGCCGATGTAAACAGGCACCTTTGGCATTGCCGAAAGATGACGAATCGTACGAACTCACTCTCAGGGCATCTTGGCTTCTAAGGGCCTCTAGGGGGGGTCTCCCAAGCCTCGGAGACAACGACGGGGCGGTGCCCACGAACAAGTTCAGCACGTATGACTGACACCATGGGCTGGTCCTGAGGAGCACTGGCTTTGACTGCCTTACCCGAAACTGCTCCCAAAGTGGCGACATGTCAGGAAACAAGTCCTCATCATCTGAAGCAGATCTGCTGCTGCTGGAGCCTACCCGGCCCAAGCTCTCTCCACAAGGAAAAAGTGTGCTTGCACTCGCGTCGCGATGCATGGCACCTCTTTCTGAGCTTCTTCCAGCAGGTGCCATGTTCGATCCTGACTATGTTCAGCGGCTTTATTTTTGAAGCACAAGCAGTGCCACGACCACAAGCAGCTGCACTAAAACGAGGGCGGCACTAGGGCGTCAACGTCCAGGCACCAAGGCGAGCTGTAAACAGATTCTCAGTTTAAACAACTGTACGTCCACGGATGGGCCGCTGTCATGGGGTAGACTGGATGTGACCGGGAATTGATGGCACAACTCCGTGTTATCCTTGAGGCTGTGTACTGCGACGCAGCTCATGACAGACACTCCAACTACAAGTGCAATGTGGGACTGGCGGCTGAAACTTTGGTCTGAACCTCAAGGAGATGCAGTATGGCTCAATATGGTTGAGGCCTTCTTTCCATGTAGCCCAGTTCCAAGTCATCGAAGCTCGGGTGGCCTCTTCTTCTTTGCACTTTGCTCGGAGGTGGCAGGCGCAGGCTTCTGCTGGGCCCACTTCTTGATGAGCGCTGCCCATTGCACGCCATCTGCCTGGATCTCTTTAGGGACACTGGCTTCCACAAGTGACTTTATCCAGCATCCCTTGACCCACTCCAGCGAAAGCTTGCGCTCAAGAATTGTGTTGCCGGATTCGCTGTCCGTGGTAAACGTATCACACTTGATGACGTTGAAGCACGTGCCATAGGGTACGTCCAGGGTCATGATCACACTTTCCAGCAGGCACCTATCATCCTCGCTCACCACATGCCATGTGCACGCGCAGCGAGACTCTTTCGGACACATTGGTGCTGGAGGAACAGGAACTCGCATGGACATGGAGCGGAGCTTCCCTGCGACTTTGGAACCTGACGAGGTGCCACTGACCCATGGCCCAAGCTCGATGCTGTGCATGTGAAGGTCCTGAAAATGCATCGACATCAAGTTGTGCTCCCCTTCCCAGTCGTTGCTTTCCAAATCAAGCCGGATTGACTCGAGCGGAATCTTACCCAGGTCTTCAAGCAGGATTTGCTGCGGTGGTGAAACTCCCTTCTCAGCCATCAAAGTGGAGTTTAACCTGTGCCTGTCAAAGGAGACGGACCTTCCAGTACTTCGAGCACTTTCTTCTATCTGAGGCAGCTCGGCAAGGAACGTCGGCTGCCACCTCCTGCGGCGAACATGGGAAAAGCCACGGAGACTATTGCTCCATCGGTTCGGCTCCAGGTAAAAGTCAACTGCGTATTGCCATCCTTCTGAATCCGACGTTTCGTCCACCACAACATCCCACTTGCATGCCCGCTTCCGACCCAGGAACTGAACCTCTTCGATTGGAGGCTCCTCACTCTCAGCTGCCTCGTCCACGTCAATGCTTTCAGGAATGAAGGGATGGGGCAAGTAATGCTCTTGGATAGCCATCCATTTGATGGCCTTCTGGTAGTCATGAGGAAGGAAAGGTGCTCTCCAGTCGCTGTGCCAAATTGTTGTTCGCCTTTGCAGCTCCCAGACAAGGCTCAACTGCTCTAGATCTGCCACCATCGCCTCGGCGGTTATGGTGTGTGCTCGTGCACGCGGCCCCGCCGATAAGGTCTCGCCGATGCCGCTGCCGCCAAGAGGAGTTGGGCAGAGGATGGACGCGCGACGATCGTCCGATGGAACGATGTCGAAGAGACCTGTGCCAACGAAGTACGTGGCGCAGCTATGCATCTGCGCCAACGCACCAACGTCAAAGATCCGCAGGTCGAAGCTATCCACCATGTTGCCATCAACTTCGGCCGATTGCTTGAGTCGAATCCGCACAGGATGCATGGAGTTTGTCTCTCCAGTGATAAGTCGGGCCCATTCGACCATGGACCAGGAAATAACTAAGCGAGCTTCCATACCCAAGACGGAGGAACGAAAACAAAGCCGCTCCGAACTAATATAGAATGTCCCAGGATGCCGAAACGTCTTCGACTGGAGCAGGCAGGGAATTGAGACAATTAGCAACTCACCGGTTCCCACCGCAGTTGCAAAGTGCTCGACGAAGTCTTCCAAATCTTCACCTCCTGCAAGTGAAGTCATACCCAGCTCTGCGGCGAGTTCCTCTGGCTCATGCTGCCGCAAATTGCTCGAGGAAGTGCTGCGCTTTGGCTGGAGCCACCTCTCCACAGCCGCCAGGTGGCGGACAGCTGCTCTTAGGCTCTCCTGTGGAGCCGAGATATCTGCCTTTTCCGCAGCTTCTCGCTGGAGGCGCTGGCATTTCTCGCGTGTCAAGCGAAGGGTGGCAGCCGCCCGTGAGCGATCGTCGAAGAACTTGCCCAAACCGACCCAGTTCAAGCAACAATCAGTGGAACAACATGGCTGCGACGTTCGAGTGCGAGACCCGCAAGGTGCTCGGCACCAGGACAGATCCGCGCAACGCTTCACGCCGAACCATTGCAACATGAACATGGATTCCGATCCTTTGGAGAGGTTGAAACATCAAACCAGAATCTAACCAGAATCAAAGCCCAGACCCTGTACTTATCTGCACATCTGCGTGTGCCTATGCGTGGCATCTCAACACATGACCTGCGAGCTGACCTTCTGTTCCATTATCAGGCAAAGTCAGTCGCAAACTGCGCAAGGGAGCTTCATGCATCTCATGCTGTCCCTGCTACCTCCGACAAAGAGCCCTGAACAGCGATAGCGCAGTCTAAGAGGCGTGTTGTAGGCCTCACAACCGTGGCAGAAGTCATCCGAACAAACGAAGACTTGACGTGACAATGAACTCCTGTTTTGTATCGCAGAACAGTCCCCAAGGTGGGTGAGTCCAGCGATGTCACCTGGTGCCAGTATCCAGCCGGGATATACAGACCTTGGGCAGCATTTCAACAAAAAACACCATCACAGACCTTACACCGATCCAACACCGACAGTTGCCAACTTCAGGCCGTCAATGGCGTTTATTTGCAATCATGCTAAACAGCTGAGCAGCAGTCACCAGAACACAGAGTCACGTTCCAGTGCGGAACTGTGACTGCCTGGCGCGTTGCTTTCTATCTGTCAAATCACGAGTCACATCGAGTCAGGCCCCGAAACCCTTCGTGCAGGTGTCCTGTGTTTCTGTCGTAATCCAAGATCGCCTAGTCAAACGTGGCATGCCCTCAAGCCATGCAAGGCGTGTAGCCGAACAAGTGAGGGCCAGGCCTCTCGTCCACGGTAGAGCTCATGTACTCAGAATAGCGCGGATGGACGATTAGGACCTCAGCCACTCTGTCCGATGCTTGCCCGGTGCGCCCCGCATCACACCAGAACATTGGCTATATTGGCTGCTGGAATCTCAGGACCTCTTCGAAACCTTTTTAGTGCCCTGGACTGGCCATGGCCAGTGTTCCTATTGTTCCTAAAGGCGTAAAAACACTGCGATGCCACCGAGGCTCCCTTTTGCGTCCCGAGCACATTTGAAGAAATCCAGGACTCTGGTCGTAGTGGAAGTTGGTCACAGAGTTCTGGTCCTTAGACATCCCCAAGGTGGAAGTAGCATGCAGACCCTGGCAGACAAGGCACTGAGCAGTACGTCGAAAAGTCGGCAAAGACGTTTGGATCCAGCCCCATGCTCCGAAGGGTTGCGTCGCCTGGTGCAGTGGAAGCATTCTTTCGGGATCTTAGGGCTTGGGGACTTTTTGGGGCTCAATAGCACTTTCGTATGCTCTAGGGCCTCATGTAATCTGGTGATTCGGGTCTCGCGATACAGCCGAGGCACGCTGGTGCGGCGGAAAGCCCTGCCGGAAGTACATCACCGGATCGGTCTCGGTGGTGCTAAACCTCAGATTACACCACCAAATTCTTGTATCCTCCGTCTGCCAACCCTCGGGCACAGCCATAGCCAGTAAAGCCTAGCGTCTGAATGTCGCATGGGCTTTGCCTGCACAAGTGTTCAACCGCCTGGCCAAAACACTCCATTCGATGCACCTGGGCCAACATTCAAGCAGGATAAGGAACCAGCCTTAGGCCTCATCACACGGGGTGCAGCACAAGGCACGTGAGCCGGACGTTCCCGTGAGCCGTCTGCGAAGCGGAGGCCATCGGCGTGCTGCACAACCTGCGGGGGGGGCGGGGGAGGAGGAGGGGGGGAGGGTGGGGGCACTTTAAGGCCGCAAGGGCTCAAACGCAACAGCCTCAGCAAGAACAGCTCAGCCCGTCGCTTCTCGATCCACGGGATAGGATGAGAAGACCCCGGTCGGCGAATACATCATAAGGGCAGGGTGGTCGCTACAAGGATACCTCCGCCGGGAACTAAAGTAATTGATGTCTGAGAGAAACTGAAAGTGAACAGCTCTTCGCTCATACATCTTAGCAGTGTTCAGAGAACTTCTCTTACTGCTAGCCTATCTGTGCTCTCTCACTGAGATGCTCTATTTGAGGGGATCCTTTTGAGTGGAACAGGCTCTTAGGCCGGAGCCTGTCATCCATCAGGTCCTCGAGCCTTGGGGAATCGTGGCCAAACAAGAGAGCAAAGTGCACAGTTGGGTACGCAGCGGATTGGGGAGCCAGCGACTGGAGGGAGAACGGCACATTGTACCCAGAGACCAGGCACGGCTCGCTGGGTGGGGCTTTCAACTGCGCCAGGTTTACCTTCCAAACTCTCGACGCACTTAAGTCAACGACAAGGATGCCTTTTCGCTGAGCCACTGTCGGCAGCGTGCACCAGATGTCCACAGGCTCGACAGACGGCCAGGTGGGCGAATGGCGTGCCGACGTGCGCCGCAGGAACCTTCAGGAGGAAATGGAACCAGAGGAATCAGAGAAGCTGAGAAAAGACAAGCATCGCAATGACTCCAAAAGTGGTGAGTCTTCGGCTGATCCAAGAGCTCGAAAGCAAGAAATGTCACTACGATGGCCTTGCAAACTCGCGATGGTGCTGTCTTCCATTGGCAGAACACCCAGCAGCCCGTCAAGCCCCCCGCAGACGCCACAGCCAGCAATAGTTGCAGAAGCGTCAGGACCTCCACCTTCGACTGTTGCTCAAGGGATGTTGAGCCAAGGTCTATATCTAAAACATTCTTAAACATCAACATCCGAAAGGCTTATGTTTGACCAGGAGCGCTTTTTGAGCCGTGTTAGAATTATTGAGAGCTTGCTGTGCTTGACAGCGCTTCCTAGCCGACCAGGACCTGGATTTCAAACCCGGCCCGCACTGCTTTCCTGTCGACCCTCCTTTCCACACCCGGCTCCTCTCCTGCCCTCATTCCAAATCGCACCAGGTCACACGCCCACGCCACAAATATCACCACATCTCTCACTCTCTCACCCTCTTTCTGTCTCAGTCTTCCGCTCTCCCTCAAAAATACATTTCGTCGCTCTTCTCGGGCCTTGTGACTGTCACTTCGAAAATCAGAGGCATGCTGCCAGCACTCTCAAATCTGTTAGTTCAAGTGCGCAATGCTGACGCCTACTCTTGCATGAGCGAAGGAACAAAAAAACAACATGCAGCACATCAGTCCCTCGCTTGCGACCTTGTTTTTGCGCGGGTGAAAGGCAAGCCACGTCCAAGTCCACTGTTGACGGGGGCGTCCCGGGGAGACTCCAGGATGGGTGAGACGGGCAAAGGCTTCAACCCTGCTACCCCCGACCCCACGCGGTGTGCTACTTGCTGCAACTGCAGACATCTCTCAAGGGCAACGTCGCGCAGGTCTTGGCCAACGTCAACTATTTCGTCGAATTGCCCTGGCTTCACCAGCCTGTTGTCGAGGCACTCGAACGAAACGCTCTGCTCGATCATCGCCCGCATGTGGGGTGCTTTGCCCATGATTTTGATGGTGCACTCCTGATCACCGGGACCCAGCCCCAGGCGGGGTGCAACGGCGCTCCGGCAAAGGAGCCTGGTCTCCAGGAAACTACAACACACTGGAGGACTTCTGCGCCAAGCTCCGGATGTTCCGCATGAAGCCGCACCAGCTCGTCCCTACTCATAAAGGGCGTGTTTGGATCATGCACTCCAGTGACAGCTTGGTCATGTTCACCGTGCGATCCACTTGCGGAAGCAGGGCTTTGCCGCTGCCGGCTTCAGCGGTCGCTATCTCTGTCACAGCTGGAGGTGCCGCCTCTTCTGGTGCTGCTAGTTGGGCAGGGCACCTTGCTTCGTGAAAGCGGCGAGCCACACTAAGACCGTGCAATCCAAACAAACCGGAACGACCGCAGTGGCGGCAGAAGGCCCTTTGACTGGGCCTTATTTTCACTGCTATGCCCTTGGAGTCCTCTTCCTTGTCTTCAAATAATTGCAGAATCACAAGGCCGACTATCTACACGCTTTTGTGCTAGACTCTGGCCTGGAACTACAAGTGTACAGCAAGATGATTCATGACTCTACCAATGCCCAAATCTCAAATGTAGCTGAAGTGACATGGGAGCCGGCATGGTTGTGGACCACGCCCTTTGTGCTTGACGGGATGATCCATCGCGATCACCAAAATTTTTTGATTGGTTCCGAACATATTTGCTCACCTCTGCCTTGCTGCATCTTCTAAAACATGCACGAACGATACTGGTGCTCAGCTGTATTAATGAATTCAGCAGTTTCGTGGAACCCGCGGCCTGAAAAGCACTTATCGGAAGTGCAGACAAAGCTGCACCTGAAGATGCCTGACAGGATACTTGAGGTCGTTCATGGTATTTCTTGAACGATGCCAGGCACAACTTCAGCACCTTGCAAGCTGGGGGAGCTGCGAGTTCCAAGGACGGCTTCAGGGTGCCACAAGCGTGGCCTAAGCACCAGACGGATAAGGTCAGCAAGCTGAGTTGAATGACTGACTAGCTGAAGCCGTTTCTGCTCAGAACTAGCTGGTATGCGACACCTCCGACATCCTCCGACCATCTCCTGAACTTGCATACCCCCGGTTACAATCGAATCCTGCACAACAGCAAAACCGCAGAGTCTTCTGATACCCTGCAGAAGCATCAGGACACTTCAAGAAATCTCAGCAACTCTTCTCAACACACCTCGCTGAAGATCTGCCTCTACCAATAAGTGCCAGGCCCAGCAGAAATTGCAAGGGGCTCGCTCCGAGGGCTCCCATAGCCTGGCTTTTTTGCACGGTTGGCGCTTCGATTTATACTTTGGGGAACGTGGGACCTCACGATTTCGCGTACCAGTACTAGTCCCCAATCTCCTTTTAAGAGTCAGCAGGTTGATCCATTGATCTATGACTTCTGCCGGGCAACTATCGAAATGGCCCCATCCATTCTAGAGCCAAGGGCAAGCTCGAGCAGCAGGACCAGTCGAAATCCGTCCTCACAACTCAAGCTGAACCAATGGCAAACAGGGAAACCACCTTGCCAGATCTTCTGAGAGAGCCGTCCTCTTCAGCCATCTTACGAGCCTTGGAGCGTGCGCAGCATGGACTATCACGTTTGACCGCCACACCATTCAGACGTCTCAGACGAGTTGCAGAATCAAGGGCACGCATGGCAGCACCGCGTTGGCCTGACGCTGACTGATAGCTTTTTGGGTGTTTTTGCACAGGCCCGTGTTCGACGCAGCCCTGGCACCATGGACCCCGACTTTGGGTGCACAGGTTGCGGAACCTCGGAAGTGAATGGTGCGGCTTAAGACACATCTTCTCCAGCTTCTGCAAAGGCAACCCGAATCCCTCCGGCACTGCAACAGCCGAGGAGCAACAAACGGCCCGCAAAAAAAAACACCAATGCTGCAGCTGTGTCGAAAACGATAGCACAGACGGATCCCAGTAGCACCTCAGCGCATCTCAATAATGGCTTACAGTAGCTTTGCTCTGCTTTCCAAGACCTCGTGGGGAAAAATCAGGTGTTAAGAAACGGGTGCAGACAAGCCGCAGACCCACCAAAGAAATTAGAGGCGACCGCTTGCAGGTCCGAGGTGGGTGGAAAGCCCAAGCTCCAGGGCATCTTGCTCAACAGAAAGCACAAGAAGTACCTCAGAACAGCGATCAGTCCGACAAGTAATGTTTTGCGGGGCTCAGCTGGCATTGCAACTGTTGAAGAGGCACATGTTCTTGCTGCCCCCGTACTCTGTCCTTGGGGGCCCAGGCCGTAGTACTTACACTCTTACAAGAAGATCTGCCATCAATCATCAAGTACTTTCGAACGTAGAGATCGAAGAGAAGGCTCTGAAGCAGCTGAAGCGTGTTCTCAAAGCTTTCCTGGCTCAGAGATGCTTGCCAGTCCTGCAGCACATGAAATCATGGGCTTCATGGATCCAAAGTCACAGAACTCATTCACTAGACGGTGACTAGATGTCCTCAAGCCCCAAAGCGACAGGGAGTACTGCGGCAAGGGGGGTCAAGCTGCACGCTGCAACGCATGCGCATATCATCCCGACGATCAAGCGCCTGCAACGGCACTCGGAAGCGCCCAGCTTCATGGAATGTCTGCGGACCGTGTGCCACACGCAAGATGTATCAAGGTGTCATGCTGCAATGCAGGCCTCATTGACGGATTGCGCCGAAGATTTTGCATGAGGTCCTCCACCGTCAGCATGCTCTTGCTGTTGGCAGCTAGTTGCTGTGCACCTTCTTGTGCCTCCCGAACAGGGAACATGACCGAAGCAAACAGCAAACATCGCGTCTCCCCTCTGCTTCGGCCTCAGCCATCCACTGTCTGAACTGCCGTGGCACTGGATTTTGCTTTGCCTTCCATCGCGAACGTGGAAGTCCTGGCCTCCCATGTTAAGTGGCACTGGCAAGAAGTGCTCCCAGAACTGCGAGATGAACTGCAAGAAGCTACGATAAGCTACTGCGCGACAAATTTGACAAAAGTCCTGTACCACGTGGGCCGCGGTGACAGGCGGGCCTTTCAAGTGTCTCAACGCACACACGTGCGGACATCCAAACATCCAGAAACTGCCTGCCAATGGCATGCGACAAACAGCGCTTCGCTGCAAGGGGTCATGGTTCTAACAGCCTAGCGTGCGTTCAGTGGAAACTTCTGGCGGTGGAAGAGGTCGAACTTGGATCTTCTTCTTCGGGGGATGCAGGTCATGAACCTCGGGCTTAGTCTCTAAAGCTGCGCCATATATCGCCTTATACTCCGAGCCGATGTGGCCACTGGATGCCGCCGTAGATTCGACATCCAATCTCAACATGTTCAACACAGCTTCAGCTTCACGCTGATGTCATATCAGCATGAGCAGACACACCCACACACATGCACTACTGCTTGCCAGATTACAGCAGCATCTTACGTTCTTCAGGAAACTCTCCATACAGAAGTTTTGCCCACACAAAACCGAAAAATGGCTTGAGTGGCAGAGCTATACAAACCCTTCCAAACCTGCTAGTCCGAGCCTTGAAGCCCAGAATCGAAACTCCTCAAAGGTGCTGTCCACACTAGGTGCAACTCCCCAGCCCCGCTGGCAGCAGCAGCAGCAGTATTACCAAAACGAAGGTGAGAGCCTCCTCAGCTACTGCAAACTCCAGAACACAGAACTTTGCAAAATAACCGATGAGCTGGCTGCAAATAACACGCTCCGAGTGAAACTGTAAAACGATCCGCTGTCCGTCCATCAACCTGGGGTCATCTCGTGTCAACGCCACGCAGGCGTCAGGCACAAGCAAGTTGGGACTCGTGGTGCTTCCTGTTGAAAGCTTGCAAAGCTTGCTACGGCGAGCTTTTGGACGAGTTTTTGGAGCCACGCCTCTTGTGAGCCTCCTTCGCCCACAGGGAGACATGCAACAATCATTGCGGGTCAGCCCTCCTTTGCCTGAGCAGCGGCCTTAGTGCCATGAAGCAGCAAGCCAGACCTACAAGAGCACACATGAAGCTTCAAGTGGTCCAAGCAGCATTGTCGCGTCTGTTGTTTGCAAATGCCTGACCCGCGCACAGTCATGGGCAGGCACCGAACAGCCATGCATGCGTGCCAATACAAGATGAACATCACCAAACCTGTTGAAATCGACTTGCATGTGCAGTGTATTGACTTTTGAAAGCCACAAATCTCAACAAACACTCAAACCAGAGCGAAGTGTGCCTCAATGTCGGCATCCATGCTGTAGCAGATTGTTGGGCTGCAGAGGCTTGCGCAGCCTTTCCACGTAAAGCGGCCTTTCAGGCGAAACTTCTGTGAAGATTTGTGTCAGACCCAACAGTGACAAAGCATACTCAGCTGGCACAGTGCATTCATGTTGGGGTCATATTCAACACTTGCACTACCACGATTACTAGTACTGCTGCTGCTACTACTACTACTACTACTACTACTACTACTACTACTACTACTACTACTACTACTACTACTACTACTACGACTACGACTACGACGACGACGACGACGACGACGACGACGACTACTACTACTACTACTACTCTCAGCTCGCTGAACTCTGTGATGTGTGCGCAAAGTGCATAGAAAAAGGGTTTGGCTCTTGCGGAGGTGGGTGGACCAACGCCTGGTGCCATCGACCGGATTGTGCGGCAGCTCTGACTGCAGGGGCCTCCTTGAAAGAGCACATCTGACATGCATGAGAAGGACTCGTGTGCGGCAGCGACTCCTCAAGGCTGGTAGCATCAGGTTCCTCTTCCAGTGTGTCATGATCGGTGTCGTGATCGTCTTGCGTGGTCCAGTCCGCCCCATCAGCGCAGGCGGCACCGTTACTGGAGGCATCGCATGCCCGCTCTGCTTCGAGTTCCTCAGGTGCTATCGCGTATAAGCTGCATGTACTCAAACGACGGCCTCTTGTTTGCGATCCGTTGCCACCAAGATTCCCGGTCAGCTTCATCTGCGGCTACTGCACTTTGTGGATCCTAGATGGGGCGCGCTGCAAAGACACTGCTCGCTGCAGTTTGTTGCACTTGCAGGTCCTCACCTCCTCTTTGTCCGCCGCTGCCACAGCAGCTGTGACTTGTAGCTCCATGCTCCCACGATGTCTCGAATCCAAGTCTTTCCTGGCACTGGGCATGAGTACGTCAGAAGGTGCAGACATGACTCGAGAGAGTCCTCTCTGTCGAAAGGACTGGCCCAGAGGTTTTTGCCTTGGTAAGGAGGTACATTTGTGGTCGAGAAAGGAAACGACTATGACTGCACTAGAGGTTTGCTTCTAGAGCAGCTAGAGATGAATCATTTAATGATGTTGCTTTCACGGGAGCGAACCTGGACGGGCGCACTCTTCCGTTGTGTGGAGGTTCTCCGGGCCTGCACTGAGGATTGGATTTGCGTGCAATGGCTGTATCGCATGCCGAGCGCTAGCACCGCACGGCTTTTGTTAAATCGATTGGCTGTTACGGAGAGCCGACTGCCTCTGGAACGAGGAAAGGAGTCACTAACCTCCTCAAGTCGAGCGCCCGAGGAGGTGTGACTGCAGCCTCCTCTGTACACGGAAGCGCAACGCCGAACTTCAGCGCCACGCTCGCCCTATTAAAAGCTAAGGTGACACCTGTGGGACTCGGCTCATTCCACCCCAAGCCATGCCACGGACCACTGCAACCATGTCCTCCAAACAGCCGCAAGCAAGCACGGATGCTCGTGGATTCCATGGATACCCACATGTCACGCCAGCATCACGCCTGTCAATCTCAAGCTCTGAGGCGCTGGCTCGACAATTGTAAGGGGCAGTAGGAACATGGGAGGACCACCCTGGCACTCTGAAGGGTTTGCGTTAGGTCCCTTAGGTGTGCACTCGAAGCGGTCCAAGAGCAAGTGCTGAAAACTTTCTGCAAACTTGTGCCGGCAAACCCTCAGGACGATCTGGTAGTATATTCCAGCTGCCGCCAAGCCTAACTGAAAGTCTTAAACAAATCAGTCGGGACAATAGCTAGAGGCAGCAAACCTCGCCACTACTCTCTGCCTCCTGAATCTCCTGCGTTAAAAGCAATTATTGACAAAACAAGTGCAAGACTTTATTCAGCATCACGTCCCACATGCCTCATACCAGTGCTGAGACCCGCCCGCTCGGGTCGGGCTCCCTCATCAACTCACGGAAGAGAGGCTTTGAGCCCGTCTCATTCAGTGTGTTCCAAGTCGCGTTGCGCTATGATAAGGGAGCCCGTCCTGGAGGCTTCAAAGTGATGTGACCTTATCATTGGCACTGGGCCTCTAGGATCTCATTGTGCCACGGTGGTGGAGCTCCAGACCTCCGTGTCCTCCGTGTCGCCTTGCCCCCTTTAGTAATGACGCCGTTATCTGCGAGCGGGTGCCATCCTTAAGAGAGCCGGACAACGTGCTACAGCAGTGGGCTTCGTCTGGCTTCGTGCTCCTCTTGAACGTCTTTGCTGTTCTTCGCCAATGCATTCTCTGCTGGCAGGGTTCTCCTAGCAGGCCTCTTCATCGAAGGGGGCCTCTTCGTGATGGTCTTCGCAGTGTGCGTCAAAGGCTACCAAAGAGATGCCTGCACACCCCTCGGCATCTCCGTCTTGGTGCGCCCAGGCTGCTGACCCACAGCAAAGCTTAGCCATAGCAAGCACTGTAGACTCTGTAGACTTGGCCCACATGCTGCTCGGCATCCAGCATTGAAAGTGCCATGGCTTGACAGTCTAAGCACCAGATCTCATGTTTTGCAACTTTGCTTTAAAAAAACCTGGCGCTTAGATTTTGGCAACCCATCTTAACTTAAGCACCGGTTTGGCTGGCGCGTATGTCTCTGAGGCCGAGCTTTGCCAGCTCGAGTTCTTTCGGTTCTTGTGTCTCGGCGGCCGGATCTAATGACCGAGTGGTGCCTCTGGGCAGAGGTTCAGGGGTTTCTGTGGATGACAGGCTTCCTAGCCCAAGAGAGATCTGTCAAGCTTCGACCCAAAACGTCGCTACAATTGAACCACTTCCTGACAAGACTGAGGTCGATGCTCCAGCCGATGAGTTCGTCCACCATGGAGTCCTCAACGATGGAATGAGGCTAGCAACTGCCATATGCAAGGCACATTTTCGCCGGCAAGATGTCTTTGACAGCTAGACAGCTGCTGCAGCAGCTGATGCTGATGATGATGATGATGATGGTGATGATGATGATGATGATGATGATGATGATGATGCCGACAATGATGCAAAACAGCCACCACATCCCACCCACACACCCCCCCACACCACCCCCCCCACACCCCCCCCTCCCCCCCCACATGCTCGGGAGCGCACGGCTGTCTGTGGAGAACATGCTGTGCAAGTTTACGTAAGGATGGAAACCCGGTGAACCAAGACTCTTACTGCCCTTGTTCTTGGTTTCCTGCCTTAGCGCTCGCTTTTGACAGCACTCCACGGCGCTGAAGAACAGGCCTCGCTTTTCGGGAGTTCGCTGTGCGAGGCAATGAATGCACCACTCGCTTTTTTAATTTAGGCTCCGGCAAGAGGGCCGACCAAGCAGTCCTGGGAAACATCCGGGAACTCATGGATAACGTGGTGCACGCCCAAGCGTGCGAGCCCTAGCGATGGCACGTGTCCTGCCAACAAGCAATCCTCCCGCAACACCCGTCTGCACGGAGGAGATGATCTCATCATCATGTCAGTTGTGTCCAAGTTGTGGAAAGCAGTGTTAGAGCCCTGCGGAAGCCGTTGAGGGCCTCTGGCCTATAGCCCAATGAGGCTGACTGAGCCCCCCACTTGCTGCAGTTTCCAAGCAGCAGCGCTGGCAACCACCTCTTTTCTGCACTTTCCCTCTTCTCCGAGCTTGTGAATCTAGGACCTTGCAGCTGAGGTTGATGGTGGGCTCGATCCACTGACGGTACCTCGCAATGAAAGCACCATGGGTTTGGGCAAACTGCCATGCAAAGAGATGACTGAGTCCAGAACTCAGGGGGTGTAACTGCAAGAGCAGCAGGCCTCGGCGTGAAGGTCACAGCTTGAAACCAAGTATATCCTGATGTTGAGATAAGGGGAAATGTGGGGGAAATATGGGAAATTCTATCAAGAACCAAGGGCCGAACGCCAGTGCTTTCGCAGCGAGTGGACGCAAGTGATCGCCTGCCATGGGTGCTTGCAGCATGTTGCAGCGCCGCATAAAGCAAAAGAAAGTTTCTGCTTTTGTGAGCTCAGACTACACTGTCTACACCCGGACGTCTCGCCTATGGAATGAGCAAAGGCAACGGTCCTTGCAGATGCACGTCATGCGCAGTCATGCGCAAAGCTAGCATCGGGTCCTCGCGAATTTGTACTTCAGAGCGAGCACCAGTCCCTGTCAACATCAAGTCAAAACACAAGGCTCAGAAGGCTAGCGACATGTTGCAAACATGCGCTTAAACCACTGTCTGCAGCGGACCATGTAGCCCGTCCAAAGGCATCCCAGAGCATCAGATATGCGCTGTGGATCAACCTCGCTAGCGTGACGCGTGCATCTTCTAGCAGCTGCTTCGTGAGAGCGACTTGGGATGGGACTGTGCACAGCACTAACTGCACCTTCTCCCAAGCTGAAGTGGGGTGTCCCAAATCCTGCGACAGTTTCACAACAGGCTCTCCATATACCACCGCATGCCGGCTCTGCTGCCTTCTCCATGTCGGTATTGGCTTGAAGAACCGCAGCAGCATCTACCTCTCACCATTTTTAAACTCTCACAACAGCGCTGTCATTTGCGATGGGAGAAAGCAAGGCCTGGAGATCCTGAAGGCTTGTGAGCCTAAGTGAAACTGTAAAACAAGTTCTGAAAATACTCTGAGTTCATCTGAAGGGCTGTTGCTTGATTCTTCCCGCTCCCCTAAGGCCTGAGCATCTTATCACCGCCTGCAGACATGAATTAGATTGGCCAATGTCCGTAACGAGAAGGCTGCTGCCACAGTACAGAAGCATCAAGAAATGAACCCGTATCTTCCTTTCGCGGATTTTCACCAAGAAGCTGCATGCCCTTCTGTTCTGCAACGATAAACGGCCGATCTAGTTGTGTGCTTCGATTAGGATTTCACCAGCGTCCATGGCCACAGCTACATGCTTAATGATCACACACTGCGCAAGCAATCGCAATCTTCTCCGGGCACGTAGTTTCTGCAGCAATGACAAGGCGAACACAAGCCATGTTCGCACCTGCTGTCTTGAAAGACTCAGCAGCAGCGAAGAACGCGGTGTAGTGGCCGCCGAAGAAACATTGTCCAAGACCTGTGTGGTTCGAGCTTCCAACGGCGCAATCTTTCAGGTCCAATCTGCACCCGCCAAACCCATCTGAGAAATCAAGATGTGCTTTTGGCATAAGAAAAAGGAGAGTGCAAGTCTGAAATCATAGCCAGTTGGACCCCACAAGCAGGTAGCTCCGTCGCGAGGCAGGGCCTTTCAGCAGGGCACACCCAGGTTCCTAGTTTCCGAGAAGCAAACCCACGTGCTCGCACACACACACACACACACATATATATCTACAAAAATATACACCCGCCTTGTAGAAGCGAAAGAGCCCCGAGTAGAAGCTGTAAACTGGAGGGCCGACAACCTCAGACTTCGCTTCTTACATCGAACAGCTCATGCTGAGCATCACCTTGTAGTACATTACTTCTACCGGCCGGCAGGTCATTACATCAATTACGTTGGTCCGCACGCAGCTGACCTCAAATTGGATCACACTGGAGGGTCCGAACGAACATCGACAAACATCATGCACCTCATCAATCCCATTTGATGCAAAAGCAAAGCTAGAAACCACTCAGGGATCCGCACTTCTTGGCCTCAAATGGCCTACAAAAGTGCTTACCATCTCTGCTGAGAAGCGGAGATGACGCTGCCTGTCGCCTCTATGACAGGTCTGCACACACCCAGGTAGTGTGACAGCCACGGCGGGCCCTGAGATGTAGCAACGAAATTCAGCAAACTTCTCTTGTGCCCCACTGTAGTCGACTGCTCCTGCCTGGGAGTAGCTGATCGTCAAGGCGAGTCGATCCATGCGCATGTGCTCTTGGCGGTCAACTCGCGATCCTACAGATAGCACTGCGTGCGAGTCAGGAGCAAAGTAGTTCGATGAATGCTGCCTCTGCCATTGCTTGCACTGGCCTTGACCACTTTCTGCTCGCTTTCTGAGCATGTGGGTAGCGCTTGCAATGACAGCCTTAGATAGACGAAGGTCTGTGCAAGCCAATGCTCACACCCAGCAAGAATAGGACTCCTGCGGTTGCAGCCTTTGCCACACATTGGGGATCTTGATCCCAGGCTGTGAGTACGGCCCAATGCTCCTTCCGGCTTTCAAGCAAAGGAAGTGTTTGATTCATGGGTTCGGCGTGGTTCAACCCATGCCGTACTCTCACTTCCACTCGCTTGGCCGCCTCTCTGGCAAAGGCTGGCCTTTTGAGAACACCAGCAGGAAGTTCAGAGCCTGCAACGAGTAACTGCCAACTGGACTTCAAGAACTAAGCGCAAAGTCCCGAGTGGGCACAGCCAAGGATGCTGCTGTTTCCCAGTGGAACAACCTCCGGCAAAAAATGCTTTGTGCGTGTGACCAGTGTAAGCGCACAACGAACTGTGCTGATATTGATCTGGCATCATGTGACATGGCGCAAGCATTTATTAGTGCTGCTGCTGTTGCATGCTCTGACGACTCTGCTGATGATGAAAATAAGGTTGCGGCAATTGCCCCACGGGAGTATGCGATGCTTGCCTGCCAGTCGCAGCTGTCAGCAGCGGCTTATTGGCAATGGCACAGACAGCCAGGAGAATACATCACATCTACTGTGTCCTGCCTGCTCAGACACCTCAGGGCCGCCGGCAAATGCAATGTAGATGTCTGCAACTCTGAGTAGCACGGCCCTTGCAGCGCTTAAGCACCAGTGAGACATGGACATGCAGCAAAAGGCAGCAAGCATCATCTAGCCGTACTGCCTTGCACGGCTTACAATTCGAACGGAACAGGGCCGCACTGCTACGGTACGCCAATGTCATGCTGGAACTGTGATGCATCATGTAGTCATGTGCAATCGCGGAAAGTGCCTCATGAGCTGACTTGCCTCTTCTACATGCGCACACTGCCAAAGCAACGCAGCTGGTCCAGCTGAGGCAGCAGACCGTGTTTCTGCCATGTTTCCACCAGCTAGGAGTGTCTTTCCTTGCCAATCGCACCAATCAGGCCAGGCACACTTTTTGCACACTTGTTGTACCTACGCCGCTCCTGTCGGTCTTCTTCAGACCTTTTCAACCTTCGAGCCTGCGAATGCACCACTGAGGTGACTGCCAACACGAAGACTCGACGGCATGCCGGCGGGAAGCAATGTGCAGACCTAGGTCACACCATGTCACACCAATGGTTGCTTTTGGCCCCATGTTAGGCCTCTCGGCCTTCTGGGCACGAGGCCATGGATCCGTCTCCGCAATTATTCGCGAACGTCTCCTCGCATTTTGCTTTGAGAGAAGTGGCGAAATGGAAAGCACTTCACGTGGTACACGCCTGGACGCCAGAGCTGCCAGCGAGAAGGACGACGGCTTGACGCAAGTCCTTGCTGACTTGCAGGGCAACCTGGCAGTGCTCCTATAGTGGTTGCCTTATGGTCCCTTTCTTCTGCTTGCAAAGGCTCTGAATACTTGCCGTATCCATTCATTCGTACGGGTTGCGCTCTGCGCGTGCTGTCTGCTAGTTTGCGAGCCGTCTTCTCTCCTTCCTAAGCGACAGCCCCGGTGAAAAACATCCAGGTATACATGATTCCATTGCCCTGCCTTCTCTGCGAGCTCCTTGGAGCCTGCAGCTGAACAAATCATGGGAGCTCTTCCCCCCAAGGCTGCGAAGAGGACAGCATACCAGCGCTGTGCAGGCCACAGAGCTCCTTTCTTCCGATTGGGCTGGTCTGCATCTCAGGCACCAGAGACATTTGCATCGCGCATGTGTGGCAGCACGCTTTAGGAGGTTACTGCCGTCAAACTTGACCCACGTGCGCCCCCAACCAACATCATGAAAGAGAGACCCATCTGATTCTGGACTGAGAGAGAGATGGTCCCAACTCCCAACATGGTGTCCAAGGGAAAAAGACCCGTCAGTCAATCAGGCATTGGGGGAGCTTAGATGTGATTGCTCTGATGAAGTCTGCCTGATTTGCAGTTGCTTACATGACACCCTCAGCGTCGGCGCCGGCTTCGGCTGCGGCTGCTGCTGCGATCTGGAACCAGGAATTGCAGGCAAGGCGAATCAAGGTGGGGCCTGCGTGGGGTTGTTGCCTTTGGGGATGCGTAAATATACGGCTTGTCTAGTGTGGATTGGAATCCATGTCAGAACATTTCTGAACCCAGCGCTTGCAAGCAACAGCAGGAGTATCCCGCATCAGGCCTCGACGCTCCTTCAAGCAGAGTGTTTCACAAAGCAAGCCGCCGCTGCTTGGATGCTAGCATATTGGATCCGTTGCTAACATCGCGTCAGTCCTTTCTCCCTTTTCCACGGCGACTCTTGTCTCGGTCCTTCGAAGGCAAAGATATACATGCTCATGCCCGAGATCGGGCCCTAGAGCCTGTCCAGGAAGGATGCAATGGGTTCTTGCCAAAGCTCCTTGCGCGACTTGCCTCTGCCTCGATCTCTGCTTCTGCTGCTTCTCCTGGAGCCAACTGCAGTGTAGCAAGCTGTCGTCTTTATCCAACCATGTTCACCCCACCTTCTTTTCTTCACTCCGTTCTCTTTTTGCGACTCGTCCTGGCAAGCAGAGCCACAGTAGTTGAGCAGAGAAAATCTCCTCAAGACTACAATCTCCTTGTTTTTGCTCTTGGACTTTGCTCTGTCAGCATCGCCATTGGCCTGTCAGCAGCTCTTTCAGACAAAGCCAGGCGGAATTCAGAATCTCAACAGCCAGCCTCTTTCTCTTCTTCTTCTGCTACCTTAGAGACTCAGAGCTCCGGCTGGGGTGTGTCTGCAGTGCTGAACAGTGCAGTTTTGCGCTCCGCGAGTCGAAGCAGCGGACTCAACACACAACGTGACAATGTGGCCTTCTTGGCGTATTCCTCATTCTTCTTCTTGCGCTCTTCCTCCTGCACGGAGGTCGGAGGAGCTCATCACAGCACAATCGGTCGTCGCGCTGCAGAATCCACCTTCTTCTCCTTGATGACCTTCTCGCGCTCTGCCTGTGATGAGGAGCAGGATGGAGCAGGTGGGCCCTCTTTTGTGTAGAAAATAGAGAACCCAGGAGCAACAGAAGTTAAAGCAACACCAATGCCTGTTTTGCTTTGAGCTCCTTGAGTCGGGCGCGGATCTCTTCGTAGCTGTTGTGCACCTCAAAGTGACTTCAAGGGCAAGCAAGCTGCAAGCCGCATCATAGCTGTCAAATTCCCGCCTTGTATCTCAGATGTGCTTCATATTCTCCTTCATTATTGCCTCAGAAAAATGCTAGAGAAGGCGTCTGTGGAAGGCTTGTCAGTGTGGTGGAGAAGCTTCGGCTCCAGCTGATGTATGCAGTTCCACACACCTGGCGAAACCAGCTACTGAAGATGCTCGAATCCAATTTCTGACCGGGATAGGAATGTACTGAAACCTGTCGCATTCTTTAGTCAATATAGTGATGAGAGTAGACCCGTGCTTCGTCCGTTACCCGCCTACGTGTGCTGCTCACTGGGCAGTGTTACCGATGCATGTCCAGTGCAAGCAACCCAGCGTGTTCGGCCTCACAAGCAAGGGGACGAAAGTTCGCTTTGACCTTCTCTTCCTCCTCCTGCCCAGACGTACAAAAACATGCTGCGGACAAGATGCAACGTCGTGCCTACTCTCACGTTGCATTGCTCAAGCAGAGCCTACAGAACGATGCCTTAGAAACATCCGTAGACTCCGCCATGTCTGCTCCAATGGTATGCGGGAAGAACCTGACATACCCTGACCTTAGCCACTTTGTTAATCGTCCTTCTCATACTTCTTCGCTTCTTCCAAGAGATCATCGGACTGCTTCATGAGCTCTTCCTGAACTCGAAGTGCGCTGCGCGAAGCCCATACCATCCATGCTCAGCGGCTCAGCGGCTGCATTTAACCGAACCTCAAAAACCCTTAAGAAATGGAAGCAGTGCAGCAGCCCTGCTCACTCGTTCGCACTTTATGACGGGAGCCTCGCCTCAGACATGGTACTTATGAACCAATTCTCACTATACTTCTAACCCGAATTGGAGCCGTGTTAGGGCACCTAAGGGGCTTATAACTGGGTTATAGCTGCATTGCAGAACGGCCCCACCTTCTTGCGGGCCTCGCAGTCCTCCAGAGCAGCCGACCTCAGGGAGGCAAAGGTCTGATGACTGAAGCGACTTCATGGTGCCCATGAGTTTCTGTAGACCCTGAACCCTAAACATCTGTAGCTGTCTGTAGCTTCTTGCAGCAACCTATCCTTGCTGTCTCTAGACTCTATACCATATCTCGCTCTGCTGCTTCAGGTTTCTCAAGGTACGGAGTATGTGCCCGGCTTTTGCGCCAAGTTCGTGCTCTCCCGCTTCATCTGTGAGATTTTCCTGAGAAAGATCAGGCACCGCTGTGGAAAGCACGACGGCACTAACCCAGAAAGGACCCGCACCACATGAGAAATCAGGCAGCACGAAGACTGCATTCCGTGGCAGAGCCGCAGGAAAGAGGCGTCGAGAAGTCTCACCTTTGGAGACCTTTTCCGACTTTCCGGTTGCAGCAAGGCGACTGGTTGACATCAGCGGGCAGCGCCTTGGACCTTTCTGTGGAAAGACATGGGGCTGCGCAGCTCTCATTGGTTCCCGGGCTGCTCGTTTAGTGGTTTAAGTGTGGTTAAAGGGCCAGGCTAGGCTAGGCTATACCCGGACTTCACCCACCCGCCTGTATCGGCCCTTTCTGAGAGCCGTTGTGTGTCCAAATGCCTGGACTAGAGGAAAGCCGTGACGCACTTGAGCAGTTTTGAAGCCCGAAAGTTGTGTAAAAATCCCAGCCGACCTTCTCTGCCTGACTGCTATATTCTGTCCCCGTGTGCCGCAGATTCACACTGGAACCTGGAAAGGGCATCGCATCAAGCAGGCCCTACCTACTGACCTACTGGGCCAAGGTCTATGTTGCCGGCCTGGGTTCTTTCCGCAAGCGCTCCACCTCTCTTCGTCCGTAGGCCTCACTCTGACGGAAGAATGTTGGGTGTAGGCACGTCCGTTTGGGTCACTTGCCTCCTATGCAGGGTAGGGTGGGGGGAGGAAACATCTTAAGTGGCGGTCGGATGACAAAGAAAGTATGGAGTCTGAACAGAGAGCGAGCGTTATTACTCTCGGGTGCATTCTTTCAGAAGTGCCTTGAGTAGAGTGATGTTTTGTCTTTGCCGTGCAATGATCCTGGCGGTAACACGGCATCTAGTCATAGCATCATCGAAGTAGTATACGGGGTTTTCCGAAAGGGTTACCCTTCAGGAAGGGTTCCTCTGATAAGTATGGTAGCCTTTTGGGCTACATGCGGGCACACCCTGTCTTGGAAAATGCCTACATAGCACGTTTCTCATATCAGGTTGCCTTTGTGGCTTTGCATCTTCGCCAGAGGTTCAAGCTTTTGAAGAGCCGGAGGGAGGAATTTATGAGCTCTGCCAAAGTCAGGGCCTAAATCCCGAAATCGCAGGCCCTAAACTGAGGTGCTTGTTTTGGAGCCTCGGACTCCTGGACGGCAAACTCCAAGTCGCGAATCGAGTACTCCTTTCATTGCTGCAGAAATTCGTGGATATCCTCTCTCCTAAACCGAACCGACCAAACCCATGGAAAGCCCCAGAGCATGCCCAGACTTCGACACTTCACCACACGACGGTGTCCTCGTACTTGATTCTCAGATCACTGCCCTCTTTGCCATCTTTGTGGGCTTCGAACTTCTCTCGGATAATCTGCAGCTCACTCTTGGATTTCAAGTCTTTGCAAGCGTAACAGGTGAGCAAGCAAACTCGTGAGATGATTCTCTTGACAGCACACCCTCGAGCCTCCGAGTGGATTTTGTCACAGGGCTCGATCGTCCGCTTGCCGCCCACAACGGACTGCGTGTGCAGAGCTTCAAACCCAGAGACTCCAAAACCCCTTATTTCAGGAATATACCTTAAATCATATTAGGGTTCCTACTATAACTTAAGGTATATTCCTTAATTGAGGGGTTTTGGAGTCTCTGGGAACTTTGCCAGGAAACAACTCTGCTGCTCAAGATGGTGATCGTCATTTCCACAAGCCCTGTGCCTTGTCGAAGGGACAGAAGCCAATAAGAAAGCCTCAGTGAGACGCCCTGGCGTACAGCCCTACGCTTCATCGGCCTGATTGCTAAGGAAATCCCACTTGCAGCTACTTATAACGTACGAGCACGTAGAGTCATAGAGGGTTCTCAGTTCCGGCCAGGCATTTATTTCATTGTCCGCTGCTTTGCCTCCGAGGTGCCTTTGCAGATGCTTTTGTCCTTGCACGTAGGAGTCGCTACATAATAGGATAATATAAGAGATGCCTGCATCGACATGGTATCACATGCGTACCACATCTGCCGAAACCGCAAGCTCTGGCAAGAAGATGCAGCCTTCCAATCTTCCGCATTTTCATCTTTTTTCTGGTCCCGCTGTGGGCCTCAAACTGTCATGCAGACACCACTTCAAGAAACGTCTTGCGTACTGAGGTCCGTTGCTTAGTTTATGGCGTTGGATTGAGTCATCAAAACACATGGCAGAGTCTCAATTCCTCTGGGTGTGCATGCATCAAACGCTTAAAATGCGACCCACGAGTGCCCTGAAAATATCGGCCGTGGAGCTAGTAGACAGGCAAAGTTACACCGTATGACACCTGATGCGCCTCGAACCTGACATGACAGCACCGCACTATCAAGACAGGTCCATCAATAAACAGACTCAGCAGAAACAGCGCAGCTCAGCTTAGAAGGCATGCATGAAAGATCAAAAACTTTCCAAGCCGCTCAACTGCTGAGCGCATCAGACGACTATGTATGACTGCAAGACTGCGCAGGACTGTCTCAGCTAAAGGCCCATGAGGGCATCCAGCATCGCACGTGCCTGCTGCGGATCCGGGACACAGGGCTTTGGTCCGGGCACGTGTCCATGTAGCAAAACTAAGAAGCCAGACGCTGCCTTGTTCATGGCTGCTAGCAGCGCGTCACATCAACGGCACACGCATCGACCGGCGAGAAGGCGCTTCTAGTTGAGTCGGCTTGTCTGATGCTGCTTTTGTGATCTTCGTGCCTAAAGTCTCGACGGTGTGCACGTGTGATCTCTTTCAGCGTGGCTCAAAGCTGAGGCCAAAGGCCAGCAGGTTGGAACGATTCTGCTAGAAGCTTGTTACGAAGTAGACAGCCATCAAGATCCAAGAGCACTCACAGTGATCGCAATGCCTTGCGTCTCTCCAGAAAGAATGCCGATCTTGAGGCCAGGCCCAAGCGCTTGGGAGACTTCTGCCAGGACCTGGGCAAGCTCCCAGGTGAACTTGTATTCCGAGCAACCCCTGAACTCCCTGAAGCCCCTGAATCCAAAACAGCATCAATGCTTCAACATGCTTCAACCATCCACAGCGAGGCAGTTCCCGCTTAGCTGATGGGGGCCTACAGCAGTCAGCAAGATTCCTGTCTGGCCTGTAAGGTGATCAAGTGACCATGGTGACCAAAAATTGACTCCATCAAGGTAGGCAAGCTGCTAGTCAATTCAATCTCTCTTGTTAGCACGCCGCGCAGCCTGAGTCATGCATGCTTGCACTTTGGCACAGCATGGGATCATGCCATGTAGAAGCCACTTCCTTGGATGCTGTCAGCAAGAGTGCTTTCGACTGGCGCTCCTGCACAGACCGGTTGCAACCGTACTCCTGTCGCGAAGGTTTGGTAGTTCATTCAGCACTTGTCAGAAACTGGTCCACACTGTCCATGCATCTGACTATGCATCTTGGCAAGCCCGATGCCCGCGGTCCAAAGACCTCCACGATGTTCTCCATGACCCCACGATCATACGGGCTGCTGCGACGCTCAGCCCAGTTCCGCATGCTTTCTATGGTGGTTTCATTGCGGAGCAGGCCATGCAACTGGGCGAGCAGCAGATCCCACAGCAGTGCAAAGCTTGCACATGCAGAGGCTGCCAGCAGAATCACATAAAGCTGCGCAAAGAGACTACGTGCGGGATCGAACGCTGCAAGCAAAGCACCTGGAACCTGAGGCACGACAGCCAACGCAGCGAAGCCAGAGGCAAACATCGCCAAAGCAACAAAGGACAGGAAGTATGGCTGGTTCCGGAAGCCAACACACGAGTTTGTAAAGATGCAGTGGTGGTCCATCTTGAGTATGCAGCGGTCGCAAACGGAGCAGTGATGACATCTCTCAGGCTTCTGCGCCTTGCAGCGATCACACCAATCGGCGCTCTTGTCTCCACCAGTCGGGCTTCCAGGATCCAGCAGACTTGTACAAGCGAACAACGATAGCAACGAAACCACTAGCACGCCGAATGCACCCTCAGCTGCCACATTCGGCCACTTCGAAAGCTTAAACCAAGGAAGAGCCAACCAATAGAAGCCATGAGCTTGAAGTGTGATGAATGACAGCGTCAGAAACACGAGCAAGCGAGCCAGTAGCCGGTCGCACGTCGAATGTGCCTTTCTCACATGCCGTCTTGGAGGCTCACGCTTCGATTTTTTGGAGTGCGCTGCCGAGTGCTTCGCATACTGCGCAAATGACAGGGAAAGGGATGCCAAGGCTTGAGGCGAGTGTAAGTCCATTGCCTCGTCAGGAAGAGAGTTTGACCACCGGGTCAAACTGTGGCAATCCCGCCTCCATGCTTGCAGCAGTCCGTAACCATCCAGAGTCTTGCTTGAGCCATTGGGCGCCATGAAGCCATGCGGCACGTGACAAGCAAAGAAAGGCCAGCGTCAGACGGTCAAGCAGGCACACTGCAACGACATCATCCTTTTGTGGCTAGGCTATCTTCAGCACACCATTGACGAATCCCAGCTTCATCTTCGATCAGCTTCCCTTGTGCTGGTACCTCCGATGATAGGGAGAGCTTGAGTGAGAACCTGCTAGGAGAATGATTGGCACATTGGTTGAGGAGTTGGCACTGAAAGACGAGCGTGATGGTTGGAGTGTCTAGAGGCACGGACCATGTCTGACACAGCTGCACCGCAAATGATTGTGCCCCCACATTCGCCAGCATAACAGCTCGTAAAAGCAAAAGGAGCTCGCGCCTGCACCAGCTGTGATGGAAGAATCATTGCCTTACTGGAGGTGAGGCAAGAGCCGTCGCGAAGACATTTGGGCGGCCCCGATGAGCTTGCACTTACAGTTTAAAAGGGCAACAAACATGAACTAACTTTACCGGCGAAGATACAGTCAGACTTCCCCCATTGCAGCAGTTCGTGTCCAGCCCAATGGCATGAAGGTACTGCTGCAAACCACGTGGTGCATCCTTGAATTGCCAGCCAAATTTAGAGCTCTGAAAGTCTCAAAGCATTTGTCAAGAAGGAAGCAGCCAGGGAACATGTCCGAACATCACTTGCCTCGGCATGTCTTCTGTCGGCGGGCTGCAAGAAACCTTTGACGGAAGGCACATCCAGCTCTTTCTACAAGATTTACCACCTGGTGATGGTAGCGTGTGATGATAGGCTTAGCATTGCGACAGGCTGATCCCGAGGTTTGTGAGGTTTGTGGAGGAGGAAGCTGTTCAGATCCACGGTTTACAAAGCTTACAAGCCGGAGCCACCAAGCAGCAAAGGAGCTCCAAGCTGCGGCCCACCTCAGGAAAACATCTTGTTACCCGAATGTTGCAACCATGACTGGCAGCGACCAGCAACCTTTGAAAGTGTGCAAGACCGGGCAACAAGCCATGTTTGGACAGACATTCGGCTCAGAAAGACGCATGGCAGAGCTCGAAGTGTGGCAAAGGCACGGTTCGCCCATGCTGGTGTCGTATCTGGCTTGGTAGGTGTACCGCCCTCCGTCTGTTTTCACCAGATTCCCTCAGTGTTGGGCTGAGCCAAACGGAAAGCCATATGTCGTCGAGGTTCGCATGAATCTTGCTGTACAAGAGGCGTAGCATCACCATGTCGGCTGCTGACTGTTCACAGAGCCTGTCAGAAACAAGAGTCGAACGTCGCGACTCCCAATGTCTGCAGCCCGTTTTCAGTCCGACTGCATGCCATGTTGGTTGAAAGATTCTTGCAAGTTGTAGCTGAATAAGAGTGTTGTTAGCTCGTTCAAGCAGCGGTCTGCCAGGCACCAGTCCAGCATGCACCAACAGCACGCCGTGGTCTGGCAGCCGAATTGTCAGGGGCAATTTCCTGATGAAGTCCAGGTCTGCGTCAGTCCTGGGACCAGTCTTAGCCAGCACAACCACAGCCTCAAGCCGCAAGCCGCGTGTAGGCATGTGCAGGCTGCCAGGTGGCCTATGGCTACCATGCCACCAGTAGCACCGGTTCCCATGTCACAATAACAGAATCGAGAGACAGCAGCGGCAACCAGTCCCAGCTTCCGTGCTCGTCGGGTTTGGGAACGACTCCAGTCTGCTTCCATATTTCCCACTTCTGAAGCCTTTGAAGGGGCAGTGTCTCCAAGTTATCAGACGAAGGGTCTCCTAAAGGTGGCACATCGCCACTCTCGGCAGCCAACATCAGGTCTGTGTTCCAAGTAGCGCGATGAACTCATGATTGCCAGCAATGGCATGTAGGCCCTGCTCCCTTGCCAAGCGGATCACTTCTATAGAGTGAGGTCCCTTGTTCACCAAATCGCCAAGCAGGATGACCACCTGTGTCTCTTTCACGGACATTCATACAATGACTTCAACACTTGGCTAGCAGCCCCCTCATGCAGGCCAAGGCACATCACTGCTTCTGGAGTACCCACACTTGGCCTGACAAACTGAGAAGTTGCCGCTGAATTCTGACTATAGCAGAAGATGAAACGGACCTAGCCTTTGCAACGCGGTCTGCCTAGATTCTCTGCAAACGCAGATTCCAAACTCGAGGAAACCCAACAGAGTCAGAGAGCCAGCAACGCGGCAAGCTCGAAAGCGCAACCATGCACATCGCCGATGACGATGACACGTGCAGTGCCTGTCTTACTCTGGTTGAAACATGTTGAAACCAGCTGTGATTCGGTCACTTCGACTCACTGCGACTCACTTGATAGCATGTATGCTGTCCCGGCCTGTGTCAAGGACGTGATGAGTTAGTGCATCAGGATGACGTAGCTCATCGATGCTTGCGAGGCTCATGGCGAAGCAGCATCTTTAACAATTCTGGACAAGTGGAGCCCGCAGCTCTCTTTCGTTCAGAAGTGGTGACTGCAATGCAAAACAAACAACTCACGCGCAGCCGGGTGCACTAGGCTGCACCAGGGTCCAGACAGCTTCAGGCACCATGTCGATACAGGCAAAACTTCCTGTGCCAAGCCGCTAGAGCACAGTGATCTAATGCCTCATCCCTGGTGCCGTGCTTCACGTTAGGACTACAGCTGCCAAGCAAGGTCCGTGGCCTTGTCGCTGGTCGTCTCGGTGATCAGTATCACTGCGACGCGCCGTCGGCAGTGTTTGTGGAAAGTGGATGAAGGTGGGACAGTGGGAAGGCATGGCCTACTTCACAGGAAATACTTTGCAGAGCTGGGTTGGGATTTCCATTCCGGGATTTGAAGAAGATGAAGAAGCGCGTGCTGCTGCTGTTGCTGCTTCTGTTGTTGCTGCTGCCTAACTGCTGTGAAAGAACGGGGCGGGAAGCGCAACCATGCATACAAATAGATGTGTAATATATATATATATATGTATATATGTATCTACACGTAGAATTACACCTCACAAGCCGCTATCACGTGCCAACCTCCGCCAGGACCTCTTCCCAAACCAAGAGACCTGCGTCAAACAGATGCAGCACCGCCCCCACAATCACCAGGCTCCCTGTCGCCCGGCCAAGCCTTGCGACAAAGTGCCCTCAGGCCTGTGAGTCTCGCAGTTGCACTGACGAAGCATCAGCCCACCTATCTTCGTGCCTGTCAAGGAGCTTGCGCTGACCTTGGGGAGATTCCGTGCTATGAGCAACCAAGAGCGTCATACTGTACCAAATAACAACCAGCTCGCCGTATTAAACCGCCTGAAAGTACATGGGCAGGCGAGGCAAAGGTCGCAGCAGGAAGGGTGCGGCGCATTGTGATCATGATTCACTGAGAAGTTGGCGCTTGCCTAGCTTTCGGACGTCCAACCTGAAGCAGGCCTCCCACACAAACCAACAGTCCGGACCATCTGATTCAATTTCATCAGCTGAATCAGATGTGGAGCTTCGCGGCAGTGCGCGGACTGGCCTGGTCGCCCTCTGTCGCCAAGCTTCTCTTCAGGCCAACAGCTTCTAAGAAGTCAGCTGCCTCAACGAATCGGTCTTGCAAGTCGATGCGGTCTCTTGCTGCTTTCGCAAGATGCCTCCGCCGGATGAGCCTTCGGGAGCATGGCCACAACGCAAGTGCAAGTAGGATCCCGCCTGTGCACACAACAGCGCTCAAGCACGTATGTGGATTTGTGCGGGGTACTGAAGTTTGACGTAGTCTGCGGCCCTGGCTTGGCGACTTGCCTGATTGATTTTACCTGTGGATACTCCAGCTCGCCACAAGTATGACGAAATAAGTGGAGGCAACACTAGACTCTAACTGATGACATGCCAGCTTTGCCAAAGCTCGTCCGATGCGTTGTCGCCGACAGGCTGGCACAACGCCAATGTATACGACCTGATTGCGATGAAAAAAGCGCCCTGGAATGAGAAGCAAAAACGAAATCGCGGAACGACAAACTTGCGAAAAGCTACGAAAGCTGGCAGGTACCCAATATGTCGTCGTGCCTGCAACACCTGCCGCTCCGTGCGGTAGAGAGCCATCCCCAGAGCCTGGTCGATGCCGAGAAGTCATGAATTCAAAGCGATGGTACCAATGGCACAGCCTAACCCCGAGGCCTCCCAGTCGCAGCTGGTCCCTTAGAAGCCATGAAGTCAACACCCACAATCCACCAAAACGCATGCTGCTTGAGTCAAGCTGCATCGCAGGCATGCGGATACTCTCAGACCATTCTTCTTTGAAACCACGTCCCACCTGGAACAGCCAAGCAGAACAATGCCTTGGGCCTACTGGGCCTCCTGGCCTAGGGTAACGAAACTAGTGCGACTAGATGTGCGACTACTTTACACTTACTGAACGGAGTTGTCCCTTGTAACATGAGGCTCTAAAGGTTGTTGGGGGGGGGGGGGGGCGGGCCGAAGCAGGCTTGACTTGAAGGATCCTGGCATGAAGATCCGACCATTGCTACTGCCATCGAAACAAGTCAACTGCCTGAAAACGTGGAAATGGTAGTGGTGACACGAGGATTGTATCAGAATGTGCAGCAACCTGTCCACTTGCAACAAGTTCAAGGATTGCAGCGAGACCATGCGTCTGAATCATGGCAGGCCGGCACGTTGAAGTCCAGCTCTGAGGATGCCAGGCCCAAGGCATCGAGAATGCGCTGATCGACCTGATGTTTCCGAAGCTTCTTTGCAGAATTGCATAATATGAAAATTGATGCATCCTGCCTTTCCTGGCCGAATGTCAGGACTAATCGACACCTGCACACTCAACGAAGCACATCTCCTCGCCTCTGCAGCTCAGAGCCCGACAATTGGCCTCCGTACTCCTGGACAGCAACGACTTCGAACCTCAGAGAGAACGCGATTTTACATGATCACTGCGACTCTCACTGGGCACGCGCGGATGTGTCTTTCCAGAGTTGTTTTGTGCAAAGGCTCCAACTTGTCGCTGGTTTGTCCTCACCTGACAACAGCTGGTGCGACTTTGCTAACATAATGCTCGCACGATGAGTTTGGAATGGATCCACATGGTTGTTGAAGGAGTGTCCCTTGATGGCTGGACATTCTTGAACAAATTTTGCGCGGATTAAAAAAGAGCAGGGGTAGAGGGGTTCGAAGGTAGCCCCATTTGCAAACAAAAATGCTCGCACGATGGGCTTGGAAAGGTTCAATTGAAGGATTGCCATGCATTGCACATCTCATGGATGGCACGACGATTACGACATTCTTTGAAGCAACGACTTGAGAGCAGGATGGGAGGGTGGGGGGAGGCAGCTAGCCCGCATTTGCAAACAAATGGCTCGTATGATGCTTGTTGAAAATGATCCAATTCAATCTGTCAATGAGTTTTGAAGAAGAGTTCACCACAGGAAGGCAGTCTCTTGCTTTCTTTCACGTTCGTGTTGCAGCCCCTGACAACTCCCTGACATCTATTTCATGCCACTACCCGACGAACACGAAGAAGAGCGACACGCCTGCGTGAACCGAATGATCATCCTCAAGCGGCTCATCGTCCTTGGCGAACCACACTGCAACTCGATCTGCTCTGACTCCTGTGTTGGACAAAGGTGAAGTACCGCCAGGCGACAGCACTTTGGCTGCTTGATTCCGACGCAATGACCTTAGACGAACTTCAAGCCCACATGTGAAATCCCAAAACCTCATGCTTTCCGGCTTGGACAACTGCCGCATCCAGCAGCTGCTGGGTTGACAAAACCTCCAAGCTTTGCTTGAGAAGCATGTCGACGCATTGTTCAACTCGCCACACAAAGGCTGCTCTCATGGTGATGTAAATGATGTAAACAGGAGCATCGCTGCTCAACATCTTCCACTGTGGAAGCCTTCAGCTTTTCTAGCGTCTTCGCTTGCGTGCGCGATCCGGCACGCCGGGAACCTGGCGATGCTGTCTTTCAGGAGATGTGACTTCGGCATCTGACATCCTGTCGCATTGATGTCATGCACGTTGCACCTTCGCGATGGTGAGGAGACGACGCTGAAGCCTAATGTAAACAACAGATCGTTGCAGTGTCCCATCCCAAAGCCTCCTCACATGGAGCTTGCACCTGTCTGGTTTGAGGCTCCACATCCTGCCCCTGCGATGGCACCCATGGAAACACAGGCAACCAATAACTTGACCCAAGCTTGCTCAAACGGCTTCTCCTGGCTTCCAGCTGCTTTCTTTCGCCGTTCGCTTACCTCATCGAAAACTAAACTTTCAATTCGCATTCAAGCGTAGCTTTCCAGCAAAGCGCACAAGGGAAACCAAGCCACAAATGCACGGCACATGTTCACACTCTCGGCAAAACCAGCCCCACCTTCACGTAGGCAGCTTGGAAGGCATCATACCTGTACAGTAGAGTCAGTGGAGACTTGCCCAGGGCAAGCTGTTCATGAATTGTGCGGCTCACTTGGCCGTTGCCCATCGTTGCAAGGGCTTCCGGAACCAGCCCACGAAGAAGACGGCCAAAGCAATCTGAATCAGGCTCCGTGGAAATTCTTTTACGTGCCACAAACATTCTGGAGGGCTTGCGCCTGGATAATCAGGATGTTGAACTCTACCTGAAACCATGTCATCATGTGTGACTATTGATGTGATCAGTCTTCACAGCTGGAACATGCATCAGAAGCCTGGCGCATGATGCGATTTCACCATGACACACCGAAGGCCCAACAGAAGGGCAAGTTGCAGGTTGCGACCCTTGCGACTCTTGTCAGTTCACTGGGGTTTGCCTGACTACGCCTGTTTGCAGTGTCGCCGCCTGAGTTTAAACCTTTGAAGCTTTCCTTGCTAGTTCTGCTAGTTTCAGTCCGATGCATCAGCTGGCAAGAGGATCAGCAGGCGTCCGCTTTCGTCGGCAGCGCGCATGTCACTGCGGGAATGACACAGTAGCGCTCTCAAGAATCAGACCCAAGCCTCATCAGACCCAAGCCTCGCTCCTTTTTCCAGCATGTCCGAGTGGCCATTAAAACGATGGGAAAATCATCCAGTCATCCAGTGGCTAATCAGAGCCGCTGTGGACAGGCCGTGCTTGGCTGCACTAGTCTTCGTCATCCTCGTCTATGTCATATCGGATCTTCTTGAACTCCTTGACGAACTTCTTTGCAGCCTATCGGCTTACAATACGAGGGAAGCTCCAATCAAGAAGTGGGATCAGTCACCTGCGTCCGGGCCTTGGACTTGCTGGCTGGCCCTCTCCAGATGATGTCCGTGTCGCAGTTTTCCTGCCATGGGACAGGAAAGACCTGTTTTCATCATAGCACTTGCGTGGCACGAGCCACAGGTCAAGTGCCATGTTGCCGAACAAACAGCAGCAGCAGCAGTACAGCGGCAACAAGGAACCAACGCTAAGTGAGCAACGTTTATGGATTCAAACACTCTAAACATCCAACTGAGCACTGGTAGATCTTTCAACGCGAATGCCCGGCCAAGATGTTCTTCGTGATGCCATTCTCTTCGGTCATCCTCAGAAATTGAAATTTCGCAGTAGTTTAAGCATAGCTACTCACTACTAAGAAGCTTGGCATGAGGCGGACAAGGCGCATGAAGCCCATTGAGTTGCCACCGAAACCACCCTCGATATAATTGAACGAAAGCTTTGGCACCTTGCATGTTAGAGTGTGGCTGATCAGAATACCATCATCCACACTTCGTTCATTGAAGCAGGCTTCCAGTGAGTCGCAGTCACGGAACATCAGGCCGTACTGCATCATAAATGCCATCTGCTGCCGCATGCGATCGTTCAAGGCATTCTCATTTTTTAGCACCTTCCTCTCAACTTGCTTCAGCCCCCAACTGCCTGTGCCGACAACATCCATGGCGGCTGTGATGCTGCCGTCGCCACTGTCAAACGCAGGGCATGGTGGAAATGTCCGCTTCTTCTTCTTGGGAGGAGGCTTGCGGACAGACCGTGGATGCGGGGGGGTGTTAACAGCTTTGGGTGACGTTTTCGATGTCAAGCTCTTTGGCAATGGTCTGGGACAGGCAGGGTCCTGAACAATTACCTGGCAAGCGCGATAAGGCGTGGATGCCACCGCATAGAGATCTCCATCAGGCAAGTCAGAAAAAATCAGCACTTCCGTTTCGGAGCCCGGTAGACAAACGAAGAGCTCCTTCCCCCCCGCGAGGCGCAGACGAATCTCCACATTGGTGGGTTTCCTAGCCTTGTCCTCCTCGACATCAATCTCCTCCACTTCGTGGCCGTCATGTCTGGCTGTAAAGGTGCTTTGGTCCCGAGAAAAGCACAGGGCCCAGCTCTCACCTACCAGGGACATCCTATTCATGGAGCAGACCGTGTGGGGATGCCAGAGCACGGATGATCACCTGTGGAGACTTGTGTTCCCGAACACCGCTACTACCTCTAGGAAGCCTAGAGCTTAGTGAGGCACCTTCCTCAGTTTCATCTCCGAAGACGTAATGATAACCTGCCATGCTGAGAGGTGCATCCTTAGTGGCAACTCCGACAGCTTGATGCGAGCCCAGCACCGAAAAGCGCACGGTCCACACCATGTCTTTCGGCAAGGGCTTCTCACTCCTCACACCACACGTCTCCCGTGCACCGCCCTTGACGAAAACCAAGCCATCATGGCAGTCACCATGGCCTCCATGCTCACCCCATCGAATGGGTTCGCTGGATCCCGCAGAAGCTTGGGGGGCTGCCTTTGCTGCTTGCTCCTCAGGCTGAGCTTCAGCACCGTCGGACTCGTTCTCTGCAGGATCCACGTAGCCTTTCTTGATCTTGCTTTTGACTTGTTTCTCCATGTACTTGACGGCAGCATCGTGGGTCTTGTGCGTCTTCTTGGAAACCCTGCCCGCCGTGTCAATCCTGCCATATTTCACAACCGTCTCGCACCCATGGACATCTATTTGCCAGAACTTGTGGTGATTGTCGGTGGTGCAAGTCAAGTAAACCATGGCCAAAGCTACAGATTCTGCCGAAGGATGCCAAACCTTTCAATCTGATTTACCAACATTTGGTGAGAACCTTCACAAGTCTGCAATGTGAAGACTGTCAAGATTCAAGATTCACTTCTTCACTTGAGCTTGTTGCGTGATGGAAACACATGTTTCAAGAAAGCGCAGCCATCATTGAGCCTCTCCTTTCACCCGTGCTCCGGCACTAGTTACGATATTCGGCAGAGTGCCCGTGACATCACAAAGGCAAATGCCCTTATATCAAGAATTGTACTACGACATCCGAACTGGAATCTGCGGTCCGTTCTTGCATGAGCACTGGCTGAAACTCTCAGCGGCAACGCAAGCATGCCAGATGCCACGGAACTGGCTACTACGGCAGCTGAAGAATCGGTCGAAGTTTTGCTCACTTTGCGCTGCTGGTTACACAGGAGCCGCAGTTCTCTACCATCCGGTTGCGCAATCACTCAGGGCATTGTGGGCAGCACATTCCGTTGTCGAAGGTGGGCATGATCTGCATTCCAAGCTCTAAGAGGAGCTTCACCATGAGTCATGCTTGCTGTCAGGCTTCCCACATTTCGCAGCCCCTCTTTCGCCTCCTTCTTGGTGCACATCGTTGGAAAGCACCAAACCTGCAAAGTGTTGCAAAGCCAGGCACGAAGCCGATGGAATGGTCGGAGACAAGCTAAATGCACGGTGCCACAAGCAGAAGGCCCCAGAGTTGCTTTGCAGTTGCATCGACCCCCAAGGCCCCACGTGGATAGGGGCAAGAGTGTGCTGCTGAACTGAACTCTCCAAACGTTGCGCACCTCGGGGCAGTGGGTGCTCTTCGTGCCGCCTGCTTTGCCAGTTGCGCCAGTCACCTTGTCCAGAGTCAGACAGCCGCCCCTAGTGGTGTGGTGGTGATTGAGATTCTTCCAGCCTCGGGCTCGATCTTGATGTCCGGATTGATGCAGTAAGGACCTCAAGCTCACTGCGTGTTCATGCTTGTTCTCTTGCACAGGCAGAAGCAACGTTGAGTTTTCGACAGCAGTGTCCATCAACCTGGCAAATCTGACACGATCTTCGAAGGAAACAGGATGAAATAGGATGGCTCTCGGCTGTTTCATACTGCTGGCACCTTGGTTTTCTGAAATCCCGGTGGGCACGTGAGGGGATCCGCACACTTGATCTTCTCCTTGGCGCAGGTAGAATGTCCAGGCAAGAGTGCGACCAAACGGCTCAGGTAACAGTGCTCATGCTCCCTGAATCTTCCCGCCAAGGCGCGCAAGCGGGTCCTGATCCAGCAGTTCCAACCTCGTGTTGGAGCATGTGAATCTGTGCGCTACTTTTGTGATGCATGGTGTCGCTCGTTTGGCTCTGCAGGAGCCTCGATGAGAATTGGAGTCTTCCCGTCGTTGTCCACGCCAGAAAACTGGCAGTTCACCACATGCGTAGGCGAAGCATCCAAATCTGTGGATCTGCGTCTGAAAGGACTACAAGTACTGCAGATGTGCACCTGCACCTGTTGAGGAGCTCTTCGCTTGAGGCGTGCGGCATCTCCCACAAAGACCTAACCAAAGCACTGATGATGTGCTCTTGTCCGCTCGCTTCAACACCGCGATGCACAACTGTGAGCCCCGAAGCGCGCGCCGCAGCAGCCACCAGCGCGACTCGAAGCATCAGAGGAGTGCAAGGCCTGATCGACACTCAACGCCGCCCACAAGCCAAGAACACGCTGCGAACATGGCATTCGGTACTGTGAGGCTGCAGCATGACTGCACAGCTGCAACCGACTTCGTTGTGGGACAGGTCTGGAGCTGTTGAGCCCACTGTCGCAGTGAGAATGTAGCCATGGCTTATGCTTGTTTGTGCCGTCAGCAACCGACTATGCTACGCATTGCTCTGCTGTGGCGCTCAGGCACTTGTGATTTTATCCTCGCCGCCACCAGCCCAAGGTTAAGGCCAGCGCTACAGGGAGAACCTTCACATACAGCATGATTCGCTGTGAAAGTGACGAGCGGGTGACCAGTCCCATTGTCGGAATGTAAATTCCTGCCTCCTGGGTGTTGAGATGCTGCATGAAGCGCATGTACTCCGTATGAATGTCTGCGGTCATGGGCCATCCGCTGTACCGGTCTGCCAGCGCGAGCAAGGATCTTCGACCGAAGCGGCGTGACTGGCATAGGTCCGTGATGTATGCAAGGGGCAGCATTGCAAATATTCCGGAGCAGCCCATAGTAAACGCCAAGAGCACGTAGCCTGTGGCAGCCCAGGGATCCAGCTGACAGGCGCGGGCAACCCACAACAGTAACAAGCTGGAGCCAGCCACGACGTTCTGAAACACAAGCACCGTTGTGGAGATTGCCAGGGACATTGACTTTAAGTCGCGGAGCAGAGCCTGGTGTCTCCGAAGAAGATACAGCCAGTGTCCTGGCTTCACATTGGCAAAGTCCCGGCCCTCAACCTTGACCATCCCAATCGAGTCCAACTCATGGTAGAAGCTCTCGACCTGGCTCATTGACAGAGCGGCCATCAAGCGAATGAAGGTCACCAGCTGAAGCAAGACCCAGGCGGGAAGGAAGGCCGGACTCCAGCCCAGGATAAAAGCGCAGGGATATGGAAGCCGTGACAGCCGACTGAGAAGCGCATAGATTACCACCACCGAACCGAGTAGCCCCATCGAGATTCTGTAGCTGTCGCGCAGAACACTGACAAAGTGGGCATGAGACCGGGCATCCTCCCAGGTTTCCTCAATGATCTTCGCTATGGCTTCAGAGCGAACAGCTTGACAGGCAAGCACAAGCATCACCAAGCATAGCAAGTTCAATGCTGCCAAGACCTTAGGATGAGATTCTGAAAATCAAGTAGCGTGCGTGGAGGTGGAACCTGCAAGTGTTTGTTGGCAGCCAGCAAAGCATGACTCAGCTTCCGGCGGTCACGGCCACCTTGATTGAATGAGCCACGCATCATTGCTACGACTACCAAGCAACTTTTGCTCTACCTGAGCAAGTCTCGTGATGTGAGTAGGAGCTGGAAAAGAGCGACCTGCAACATTGCATTCAAGGTGCTTGGAAGATCATCTGCTGCTTCGGAACTTCGTTTCCGATCCGTGCTGCTTCAGCGACGATGTTTTCTTCAAGCCAGTTGGGTGCCACCTTTGGCAGGGCCATGGCCTCATCAGGCACATTGCAACAGCTGCATTGCTAGGCTCAAGCGGTCAGAACATCATTAGAAGAGCACTTCTGTGCATCCCAGGTGCATACGCGCCAACGCCCAACAAGCCGATTGCGTGAACAACTTGCCTCACGACCCCAAAAAACAAAATCGGCTGCCCATGCTGCGAAGTAGTGTTGCGATACGGGGAGAAGCCAATGACGAGTTGCACGCGGCTGTTAGACGCCCAGGCCAAGCTGGCCGAGCAAGGACCAATAGCCTCTTTGCAGAGCTTGGCGACCTTGCAGGCAAGGCCCATCTGAGTGGGTGGTGATAAGTCAGCCATCTACGACCGTTTGCACCCTTCTGCATGTTTTCCATCTTCCTTTCGGTCAAGGCTTTGCCTACTGTGACTTGGGACCCCAGAACAGCCTTGAACCCCGCGCGGACGCCGAAAAACCGAGGTGCAAGCTCTCAGAACCTTGAATCCTCAGCCTCCCTTGCCCCTGACAAAGGGCTTCTACTTCCCCAAATCTTCCACAAATCTCCACGGCAATACAAAAATTTGAAGGCGGTTCCACGTGCAACCATGCCCAATTTCCGTGCCCAGAGTCAAAGTGCGCATTCCAAATTCAGGTGTGACAGTCACAAAACGGTCAACCCGCTAAGTAGATGAGCAGAACAGGCGCTTCATCTTAAGCTGATGTCAGAAAAGTGGCCATGTTCGGCGCATTCGTACGCCCACTTGTCAGAAACATGTGGAGGCTCCCCAAAAGAATACCTCGGACATCAACGGCGACATGTTGCCAGACTGATGCGCTTGAGCCCGGTCCAAGGTTAAGCCCAGTAACTGGAGTCAGCCATAAGAGGCGGAGCCATCAGCGCTGCTGCAATCTTTGGCAGATGTCTTCAGCGCTGCTTTTCGTGAGCTTAGCCATCACTGACTGGTCTGTGAGAAGCTCTCATGCTGGCCACGGTTCAAGGATGTCCTACAAGCGGCGCTCCTGAATCTGACTGAAGACTCAGATGTGACGAATGAACATGATGTGACAGATAGGCCTACTGGAGCCGGTGAGGAGTGCGTGCTCGAAGCATGCCTCTGGCGTTTCCAACTCACCTTCCACAATCCCTATCTCTTCGGATGGCCCAATCACTCAGAACCACCTTCGCTACGAAGCTTCTTTGGATTGCCAGCACATTGACAAGTCTTCACCGAGCCGTTTATCTTTTTCAGCTCTGGCTTGCCAAACAGCAAGACGTGTCGCCGTTCGACCAGTCTGGAAAACTTGCAGGGACAATTAGTTTGCAGACGATCTGCGCCAGCGTGTGAATATGAACAATGCTACCTTGCTGACCGAACCCAGCCGCCCATATGGAAGGGCACTCATCGTGCAGATTGCAGTTGCGACTTGCGAGGCTCTCCATTCTGCCAGGTGAGAGATGTGGTGCGCTTCTGACTCTGCGCCTTTCCGATTCGAAATACGCAACTGCGGGAGGAGCGGTTATTGCATCCAGCACGAGTCACTCGCTCTTTCACACGGTGGCTGGGGCAGGGTAGCTTCCTGACTACTGTACAAGGACGAAGGAGTCAAAGACAGCCTCCTCGTCGAAAGGCGCTAAGTCCGCATGCCTTCTTAAAACGCTTTACATCACAACGCACTTTGCTTTGTCGTAGTACTTCTGGTGGTAATCCTGGCATAAATGATACATTGAATGCATCCAAAACCGCAACTGAAAATACTATGCTGTGCTTCTTACTTCAAACCACAAAAGCAAATGAGCTCCGGTTCTTCCGGTCCTCGGCATCGTACCAGGGCTTGGCCTATCGGGAAGCCCCCCGATTGCCCAAAAGCTGTACGTGTCTCATGGGGACCTTGATAAGACGCTAACACAACAGGACCAAATCTAGAACCTCCAGCTACCAGCATTTCACGATGTTTCGTGCATTTCACCATGGGCACCTGGGTAAGATTGTTAACAAAGGCATCTTAGATGTCCGGGCAGCGGGGCGGAAGTGGCTCTGGATTGACTCTGGATAGCTCGTGTGTTTGGATCACGATTGCGTCGAACAGCCTCGTCCACATCGACAACAGGTCCAGCCCCAATCTCCTGCGCAGGATCATCAAGAAGTTGTCAAGAAGACTGACAGTCGAACATGGATTGGCTGACAGGCGGCTGCATCTGCAATGCACTCATTGTCATTCATGGTATGCATTCGTGGACCATGTACATGAAGCTTCCTCCATTCTGCGCTCTGCTTCCTTCCTTTGTTCCTCGTTGTGGTACCAGATCGCAGACTTGTACCTCAACATGGCTTCACCGCTGCACCTTGTGATCGTGAGGTTCCTAGTCCACAAATTCCGACATGCCTCGAACCATGCACTCAAGCAAGCCCGCCGACAAATTCAGTGCAGGTCACTGAGCTTTGGAACGCATAGGCTGGTGGCCTGCAAGGCTATCCAAAGACTTTGCCGAACAACATCGCAAGAGACCAAGATCATGCCGTCAAGGCTGCCCTCAACTGTAAAATGGCCTTTCAGGAAGGCATCCAGGAGCGCATCGTAGCTCACCTGTGGGCAGAAACACAAACGTTGTCCTGCTTCACATGACGCTGCGCATGCTGCCTTCTCTGGATCATACTCGATCTGGATTGCCTCGAGTGAGTTGTCAAGCGAGATCCAACGGTATGCCGTGAGGCCGACATGAGACCGTCGTGAGTCGGCGGGCCTCTGTGTGTCCGTCTCCAGCACAAACAGATTCATAAGAAGGATTCGCATTTCTCCCACCAGTGTAGCCAACAGTCCTGAGCAGCAGCACTGAAAATTCATGAAAAGACCAGGCGCAGCGGAGGAACGACTATGCGACCTGATCTTTACATTACTGCAAAGCCCCCCCTTGAACCTCCCGAGCTGGCTTTTCTGAGGTGCTGCGAAGCTTCGTTTTCAGCACACCAGGAACTTGGTCAAATTGGGCCTGCACCATTTTGTAAGCGATCGGCGGCCACAGTCAAGTTGTCAGAGCGTTGCTCTGCAATCTCAAAGAGACTCAGCGGATGCAGGATCTGTAGGCCTGTGGGCCCCAGAATCAGCCCATGGCGAAAGTTGCCACCTTCACGCAGTCAAGAAGCAAAGCCAAGTGAAGCTTCTTGCAGTTTGTGGTCACCCAGTTCTTGGGGATTTGCAGCCAGAGAGGAAAAAGGTACATGGGACACAAAAAAGCCCCTGCTGTGGCTGCCATGCTGCAGGGCTGTGTTGCGAACATCCATGAACATCCCAGATGTCACAAGCAAGGTTCACTTCACACGGTGTCTCCTAAACCGCCGTTCAAGTTGCGTGTTGCAGGAACACTCCTTACTCCTCCGCAGCTGCCCTTTAAAGTTCCTGCGACCTTTCGGGTGACATTATTAGTGCCGCGGCGTGCACCTTTGCTTTGCACTTCATAAGTTTCCACTGGCCCCAGGGCAGCGCCCAGTGAAGGGCGCATGGCTACGCTTGCTCTGCTCTGTGCTTGCTGAGGGTGCCCGCAACCCGTTGAGTTTCTCGTAATTTGAGGGGTCATACTGTCTCAGGACAATGCTTTGAGAGCTTGGCTTACGTACATTGACAACTTCCAAATTTCGGCACAGTGTAAAGAAATAATAAGACATCAAAGGCACCCACCTCAGCCTGAAGACCTCACCTCCCCAACCCCCTCAGACAAGAAATCCAGCTACTGCAAGCCCTCCTGCAACCCGAAGTGCTGAGTGCTACAAATTTGATGAACGATGACTGGTGCAACTTTGCCTGTGTCTGTTTGGTCGCGCTCGCTGTATTAACCTTGGCATGGGACGGTTGAGTAGTATGTCTCAAGAACACTGGCACGCATGAGCAGCAGACTCCGCCGAGAGGCGCCTGGGCATGTTCAAGGCAATTCCGTGTCTAACCCTAACCCCTAAACCCCTGAACCCCTAAACCCCTAAACCCCTAAACCCCTAAGCCCCTAAACCCCTAAGCCCCTAAACCCCTAAGCCCCTAAACCCCTAAGCCCCTAAACCCCCAAGCCCCTAAACCCTGGCGGGTCCACAACAGACCCGCGCAAAACTGTGGCCCCACCAGCAAACCTGAGATGCAGGACTTAGGTCACCGCCTTTAGTGTTGAGAAATGACGCCTTTCTGCTCCCCAGTGCGCCTAAAAGCAAGAACTTCCAGCCATTTCTGCCCAGAAGAAGGTTTAACCTTTCCGGAACGGATTAGACGATGTAAACCATGGACGTCATCGTGCTTGGGCCATGGATGCTCTCTTCTCATCAGAGCAGAATAGACCATGGACGTCATCATGCTTGGACTCTGGATGCTCTCTTCCCAGAACGGATTAGACTATGGACGTCATCATGGTTGGGCCATGGATGCTCTCTTCTAACTATGGTGAAGCAAACGTGTTATTTTGACCCAGGGCTGGGCAGAAGCGGATGCAAGCAAGACAGGGCTTAGTTTAGGACACGTCAAAAGTGCGAAGTAGTGCAAAAAAACCCACAAATGCCAGTGCAGTCTACGGATGCCCAAAAAATTGTTGGATAATTTTGGATGAAAATTGCGGGGATGAGGTGATGGGCGAAACCCAGGAAACATCGGTATTTGCAGGGGATTCTGAGGGCAACAGAGCTAAACTGCCGAAAACGCGTGGGTCTGTTATGGCCCCGCCTAGCCCTAAACCCCTAAGCCCCTAAGCCCCTAAGCCCTAAACCCTATACATCAAGGAATCGAGTTTCGTCGGCACCTTCTCTGACTCGGCTCTGCGACCCGATGCCAGGCCTCTTGAGGCAGCGGAGCAGAGCACTCAGAAGAGCTGCCACGCACAAGAGACGGGGGTTTACGAACATTTTTCAGTATAGATCCCCAAATAGTAGGATTCCCTGATAATAAGGGCCCCAATAAGGTACCCCTAATATCGTAAACCCCCCATATAAAGCATGTAGAATGGACACATCAAGGGTTCGAGGATGCCACCAGGCTTCTGAGGGCATGGCTTCGAGGCATTGTCTGTGCAGGCACGAAGGATGTAGCACCCGGCCACTGAATCGACCTGACAGTACTGTAGGATTCCGCAGCCGAGATCTTAACAACAAGCCTACGCCAAATGGACGCCCTTGCCTGGAGGCGACGGTGCCTGCGAGTGCTGCCGCGAGCGCAGGTCGGCGCCAGGATTTCGGCTTGCCTCTTTGCCTTATCGGCACGGTGACACTTCGTGACACTTCACAGGGGTGGTGTCCGCATGTGACTGAGGTTGCTGCATGGCACTGGCTTCACGAAGCGTGTGAAAAGCTGCAAATGCTGCAGTAGCAAAAAAGACTGAAAAGAGACAACGGGCTCGACCACATCAGGCGGAGAACATGCAGGAGATTTGGGGATGATGCGGCACACTTTTTCATTCGGCGGCACACTGAAGCTGCGGGTCAAGGCGGACTCAGTGTTCGTACTGTACCAGCTTCACCTGTTGCTTCGTGGGCTTGGACATAGTTCCGCTACAAGCCATGTAGCCAGAAGCCGTTTCTGCCTTTGCTTTGAGGATGGTAAGCTGCAGGGACAGAGCCGGGAGGTGCTCTTGTGCTTCCCCTGACACTCAAATGGCACAAAGCGACCAAGGTGCCGAGCTCCGAGACCATGAAATCCCTTAACCACCCCGATGCTCCTCGCAAGATCCAGGCGAGATGAAGGTCAGAAGGCACTGCCTGAGGAGAGGATAGGAGAGGCGAACAGAAAATCTTCCGCAAAGCCGACTGGTCTTTTGGCACTTCAAGGCCCGGGGCCCTGTTGTGGATTGGACATGGTCTGGCACATACACCGGAAGTTCTTTGCCGACCTCGTGCCATCGCTGTCTTGAATCTGAGCCTCTTCTGACTGATCCCCTGGGCACTTTTCCTGCCTGGTGTGCGCAACCTGCCTGGCATGGCATCTGATGTCAACATTTGAAGTAGCTTCTTACAAGAACTGCGAAGCGCCTCGCAGGGAAAGTGCTTCTTGAGGACGTTGCAGTCGTTCAAGAAGTATATCCTGCCACATCCAGTCTGCTGCTTCAAGCATTGACCTGAAGCAGCCTGAAGCATTCGGAAGCTGAGCTTCGAGCTGCTTCGAGTCGCACTTGCTATTCCTCAATGATTCGTGGTATTGGTTACTATTGGTGATTGGGCTGAAGGCTTGGCATGCTGGGACTGAAATGACCAAATCTCACACTGAGAAAACATGGGCCAATGTGACTGTCCAGGAACAGAGTGTGCAAGCCATCTGGCAAAAGCTGTCCTTGACTGGCAAACTTCCACGCAGGACCTCGGGCGTCGCCACCAATTCTCGGCAGTTTGGCAGTTGGGCTTCTTGAGATGTCCACCTACCCTGGCTGCCAGGAACAACCTCATAGTCCTCGCTGAACCTGCACATGTTGGTCCACGTCTGGGGCATCGTACATCAATGTACATGTGTTGCGAATAGCTTCGATGGCAGGCGTTGCCTGAGCTGCTCCTCCGGACGCAGGAACCCCAACTTACTCCTCGCGGCACATGTAGATCGTGCATTGTACGAACATGATGTGTAAGATGTCGCTAAGCACTTGGAACCAGATTCCTGGCGGCGCGTATGTATTCACCAGGCGGCGGTGGCTTCAATGCTACTCAGGCCTGTAAATTTATGATGTTGGGCGCGCTTCAGTGGCGGGGGGTTGTTTAAAGTCAACCTTGCCGGGCTAATGTTGCTCTGGCTTTAATAAATAGGACCCACCCCCCACCAAATCTGGGACCCTCTATAAAGAAATGCAACCGGGAGCCCCGCAAACAAATCTAAAGCCTCAGACTCTGCTTGGACTCAATTGTGCGACTTCAGAGCATTCGGCCTGCAGCACGGTTTGCGACTCCCCTCAGCCCTCGACTCTTTAAGATTCCTTGAGGGCCTCAAACCTCAAGGGCCTGAAAACCTGAAGCTTTCCGGGCCCCTTGCCGGATTGATGGAGACAGTTTATATATATATATATGGTTTTTTAGTAGGGAATTCTCGATTTCGTGTCAGTTTTGATTTCGGGTTTTCCGTGTCTTGGAAAGAAGGCTCGCCTTTGAGATTCGGAGTGGCTTTAGTAAAGCTAGGGTCAAACTTCACACGTATTCAAGAATCATTTTGCGAACTATATCATCAAATTTTCTTAGTTTTTCTTCAAGGGTTTGTGTTAAGGTTTGTCGTTAGGGCTGAGGGTTAAGGGTGTAGGGTCTTTCTGACTCCTGAGGCGGCCCAAAGCCCGGAAAATGCAGGCAGCTAAGCTTGGCCAGTTCCATCTAAATTTCAAGCCTTGTTGAGTTTCATTACGAAACCAGGCCCCAAGCAAATTTCGTGCCCACGGTCCGACTGTCTCTTTGTTTGGGTCACCCTCTATATTATGGTCCAGGATCCAGCCTAACCTGGTACAGTGGGCATTGTTCCGGGACACGCTTTAATGCCCTGGCCCGGGCCCGGGGCTTTGGATTTCGATGCCCTGGCCTCTTGGCTTAAAAGGCCGGGCCTTCGAATCTGACAGGCAGGCCTCCTTCCAACACCCCGAAAGGCCGTAATCCCGACTGAGTAAAACCAAAAACCACATGAAAAATTGAAATGATCCATCCGGCACAGGGGTGGTCCGGGAGGCAGCCCGATCTTCCTATGATGGGCACTGTTTCCCGACCCGGTTTCATGTCCTGGCCCCAGGGATCTGGATTTCGATGTCCTTCCTGGCTTGAGGGGGAGGGGGGGGGGGGGGGGGGGGGGCGGAACCGTATTTCTTCCAAGGTGGGGGGGGGGGGGGGGATCCCTCAGCCTTCAGCCCCTCTTCTTTTCTAATCCATTTTACATGTCAATAAACTCCTCCCTATGAAATCACATAAAACCCGTGGACGGTTTCAAGAGTGCAAAAACCAGTTTCGACTGTTCGGGGGGGGGGGGGGGGGAACACACTCATGCAGGTGCAACACTACGAGGCACCTGCAAGACATTGGATTCCCTTCTTTACTAGTAGGCAACTCAAAGCCAAGCGTTGGCTCGTCCCTTCGCTACAAGCAGCTCAAAGCCAAGCGTTGGCTCCTCTTGTCCACCAGTAACAAGGGAATGCGCCTGAGTTCCAGACTTTGCCCACCATGATGAATGCCATGCGGGGGTTTACGAAAATAGGGTTACCTTATTGGAGTCCTTATTATAAGGAGATCCCACTATTTGGGGGTCTTGCTTAGGGGTCCCCTATTTTCGTAAGCCCCCAGGTTGCGTCTGAGGGAGATGAAACGAGTGCCAAGCTGGCTCACAATGCGCCCAACCTCCGAGCCGATCGAACCAACACAAGGGCTGCTGCTGTCTCTGGCTTTCTTTCCTCTCGCAATGTGCGAAGGATCTGCATCTTGCTGGGGGCCCAACCATGATGCCATAATGCTCAGATCGCACATCTGCTGGTATCGAGCCCTTTGTGTTCCTGTAACACCGAAGGCAGGTTCAAGCCATGTCAAGCCACGCCTTCACTCTTGTTACGCCTTTGCTCTTTTTACACCGAACTGAAGCTGCGCCGGCAACTGACGGTCCTGGGAGACAGGCCAGCCGGCTCTGCCAGTTGAGGGAACTCTTCGCGCCTAAGGCATATCATATTCTCCACTGAGGTGCCGCGCTACCGTACTCTATACCTCTTTGCATTATAGACAACCAATCACTCCGTTCCGACCCTGAGAGCTGTGCACGTATGGCACCACGTGGAGAACCCTCGGCCTGAGAACTCTGAGTCATTCTAGTCTTGGGGGGGGGGGCAGCGAGATTCGTTCTTCGTGTGTAAGGAGTGCGCAGCTTCTTCGTCGGTTTCGCCGAGGTTTGTGCCTTGAGCTCCTCCACCACCCAAGAATCAACTTCACGTCACATCCTTCTGCATCCTTCTATGGCCGAAGAGAGCACTTGCTGGAGGATGTCCTTCAAATCCAATCTGGGTGCGTTGGCAATTGCTTTCCGGTGCCAGGCATTGTATTCCTGCAATGCATGTGTCATGGCACCGACCTAATCTCCAGTGCATGTTTTCGATCCATGCTAGTCCTCCTCCAGAAGGTAGGACACATTGCCTGCCAGAAATGTGGTCCAGTCGCCGCTGGTGACGGTTCAATGCACAACTTCTTTGAACACATCTCCGAGTTCCAAACCAAAATGCGCGCAGGGCTCTGTGACCTTGAATGCTTGCAATCACATGGAAAAAACTAGAATAGTAGTGCTATCTCCCCACGCGCAGCACCATTGAATTTCGCTTGGCAGTTATGCTATTATGCTGTCCAAGCCCTAGCAAGGCCCGATGGGCCACAAGACCTCCTGAGCAATCGCCAAAGAATGACCATGAACAAAGAATGACTATGAACACTGATGAAACCTCATGAACTAAAGTAGTTCATCTACATATTCGCATGGACTTTAAAGACGAAGTCCTACTCAAAGCAACACCCCAGCGGGCGGTGTGGTTTGATTGCTTTTCTTTTTGTCCAAACAAGACCCCTCATCCACAGGCAGGACCCCTAGCTGGCCCTGGCTTCTCTAATCAGTCGGCATCCGTTGCGCTCAAGAGGTAAGCTAGACAATTACTGAGAACGTAACCTAAGAATGCATATCTGCTAGTGAGCCCTTTTGGTCCTTGGCTTAGCGCAGCATTCCCTTCGGGAATCTGGCCATCTCGGATATCTTTGCGTCTCGGCCCAGCCTTGGATCGGATCCTCCTAAAGCGGCCATCAGCGTGGAGTTTCTGACAACTTTGAACTCCAGGCTAATTAGGCTTCTGGCATCGGTTCTCGTGCCATTACCAAAGCCTGAACAGCAGACACGCAAGCACACCAAGCGTCAGTCCAACAAGTGCGCTGTGTCATCTTCCCGCCCATCCCATTCTTCAGTATTCTTGTCAACATTCTTGTCAGCATTTGTGCCCCAAAGCTTGTCATCCAGGAAGGTGGGGTCACCGCCATGAAACAGGACGTCTTCTTCGTCATCCTCTTCGTCGTCGTCTTCTTCGACGACCGGCGAATAACCCTTTGTTTGACTCGCTTTCTGCTTCTCGGCAGGTCTCAGACTGCTTGACCACTTGTCGTCGTTCAGGAAGCTTGGATCACCTCCCGAGACCAACACCTCATCAGACTCATCGATGTCCACATCCTCACCTGCTGAAATCGCCATCAGCACCGATGGATCCACTTCTGGGGCTTGATTCAATGCATCTAAGTCTGCACGGCTGCGGATACCACCTCCGAAGGCCTTGTCCACTATCTCCCGCGCTCGCACCTTTTGCTCAGGAGCGCTCGGCAACGACGATGAATCATCTTCTGCTGTCGACAGCTCATGCTGATGCGATGGTGAGCTGCACACCGTGTACTGGGTGGTGCTGTGCCTGGTTTCCTCCATTCCAGGTTGCCCCAACCAGGTCTCGCACTCTGCCTGAGATGCCCACTCCAGCGCTGCGATGTACTGTCCACCCTTGCGCAGGAGACTCCCAGACAATGCTCTTGCAGGCACCTGCCAGCTTGCTTCGAATGCCTTGCTCCAAGGCTGGTGGACTTGCAACGTTGTGTGGCTCACGACTTTGGTCAGGCGAGGTTGTGAGAACACCAAGCTCCTTGAGCATAGTCCCAACATCGAAGCACAAACCAACAAACGGAAGCGTCTCCTGCCCGTATCCATGGCAATAGAAGCAGAATGCGAAGACATCCACACACCCTCAGCTAAAATGCCTTCGATTCGGCATCAGAGAGTGCGGGGGGGAGGGAGAGAGAGTGAGCGAGAGAGAGAGAGAGAGAGGTACAGAGAGAAAGGGTGAGAAGTAGAGGAAAAGGAAGACTCCAACCGAGCAGATGATATACCCGACCTGCAAGAAAGCCTTTGTAGCTTGCATGCGGCCATGCCCTTGCACTTCTGGGAACATGGGCATGAAGGTGTGCTTGCTGCTCATGTTTTTTTGGCACAGCCTGCTGCCTCCTTCGAATGCAGAAATCCATAGAAATCCGACTTCTTGGAGTACAGACATAAAAATGCAGCCGCATGCAAATGGTACTTCGTAGCTTTGCAGCGGTGAGTAGGGGGGGCTGAGCTTGTCGCAGCTCTGCTGGCTGGCCCCGACTGCTCCGAATTTCCGATGCTACCCCTGAGCTTCCACTCCTGGGAAGCTAAGCCTGAGTACAACTCTTCCCTAGTAATCCGTAACCCGAATCCAACGTCGAAACGTTTGTACCACGCCTTGGACGCCCACTCCTCGTTTCTGGAGTGGCTGCGCGCCTATGTCCAAGAACTTGCATCGTTTCGTAGACAAACATAGCTGTCTCACTCGACTCCAGCGGTGGTAGCCGTGCTCATGTACTCAACATACTCCTGCGCGGTGCGGCTGACAAGGTGCGAGACTGAAACAACAGTTCGGTGGGGAAAGGCTGCAAAGTCCTGGAGCCGAGCTACGCAGGAGTACTTGCCATCCATGTACCCAATCCAGCCCTCCAGAGCCTACAACTCGGGATTCTCACAGGCCTTCATCCTTCGCTGCTCTTGCCCCTGCCTTCCATTCTTCAGGGCATAGATCCTGAAAGCGCATGCTGTTGATCAGCGACTTGTCGTATGACCTGAGGATACCGTCAGCTAGGTCCCTCACCAAACCAAATTTCAGACCCTGAAATGAAAAGCCTGGTCTGATATGTGGCCTAGAAAACAAAGCCTGGAAGTTTTTGGTGGAGTGTTCTGTGGGAAGGCTCGGAGAGCAATGGCCTATGTGGTATATCATCGTACGTCCGCATATCTATCCTTTGGATCATTGCAAGCTGTTGCGGGTCACGTTGACGGCTTCAGCGCTGGGGGCATTGACTTGGTGCCTGTATCTCTCTCCGGCCTTGATAGAGCCCTCTCGCACTGCAAGTACCAGTGCGAACGGAAAGGAACATCTGCATCAATCTTTCTTGATTGGAGGGATCTGCTCGAATACGCACAACATTCACTGATGACAAGGAGCAACCATGGCTCTACAAGGTCTCAAACCCTGAACTCGCATTCGCCTACGCCTAGACGATGCTGGGATGCTGCCCACTATCTGCCCAACCCAGATGTCAGACTCTGGCCCTCGGTCTTCACAAGTCAAGATCCCCAAAAGTCTCCAAGCAGAGGTGAGCTTTGCAGGCTTTGCAACAGCATCCCGCAGACCTTGATTTGCTCCGCTCCACAGTGCGATCGAGCCGCATCTTCGCTAGGGCAACGGTGGCATCTGCGCCAGCTAGAAAGCTGTAGGATGCACCAGGCTGAAAGTTCGCCGAACTAGAGACATCATAAACACCTCGGTCAATCTCGGCGAGCGCTTGCAAAAACAACCAAGCTTAAGGGCTTCTAGATCCCACAGCGCGTAAGCCGCACCCACACCGAAACATTCAGATACCGTGTCGCCAGCAAAGCCAGGGTGCGACCTCTGACGCAGCAGTAGATCAGTGGCGATTGCTGGCCATCAAAGAGGTTCCTGGGACAATGATGGTGCAGACATTGACAAAAGCAGACGCAGTTTGTTGGAGCTTTTAGCTTGTCCGGCTGACCTTGCATAGCACAGCCAAGTGTCAGCGACTTCAGGCACAACAGTGGCAGCTCAGATTCGTTCAGCACAGAGTTCTGTTGCGCTTGCTTGCGCTGCTGGAAGAGCTCAAGCAGCCTTACAAAACAGTTTCGGAGAGGGCATACCTCTGAAGTCTTTGAGGTGCAGCTGCGAGGCCCGGTGAAGACAAGAGCCGAGAGAACCTTGCGATGAGTGCTGGTTCGGATCGGTCGGAACTCAGCACAAGATGCACTAGAACCCGAATTCTTCCAAGGTGCTGCAAGGAAACCAATGGCGTCAAGGTTTTGCCAGAGGAAGCTGGGAAATTCCCAGATCATGCTGCTGGCTTCCATGGCGGGACAGCTTGTGCGGCTTAGGTTGAAGATTCGGAACCAACTTGTGTATCCGATATCTTGATAGATCTTGTGATGTGTGCAATATTTTCATGCTTCATGCTCAGTTGACTTATACTTCTATGCTTGAAGCTGCCAGGGTCGCGAGCGTGACACAACACATCGACACATCAAGTGACGTCAGGCTGCTTTAAAGCTGCTCTCTACCAGGACCCAAGCAAGCAGTAGTCTCTGAAAATCAGCGTGCCGGCCGCTTGCAGGACAGACGATACGCATCTATATGCGCACGGGCTTGTATCAAGAGTATCCTACTTCTGAAAGATGCCTCGAACAATTTGTACTACCGATTGTATGTAGAGGCCTCTTCAGAATGAAGCAAAAAATTACACGTGACAGTTGCGATGGTTGTTGCAAGTCCCAATGCGCTACCTAGCCTACTCCGGCATCAAGATATGCACGTATGAGTCTGAGAGCGAAGCATCACATGTCGAGGGCACATCAGCAAAGGCCATGGCCCTGCAGTTGCACAAGGCCCTCCAGGCTAGCAATATCGCAGCAAACTCAGCGCCAGGCTCAAAAAGGCGAACTTGCTTTGCCTTAGGTGGCCAATGCTGAGCTGGTGGGCACTCCAACTCCTGGTCCAGCCAGGCAGCCGTCGACACGGAGGAGCCTTTTGCAGCTGCATGGTGGCTTCTGGAAACCTGCACGCGAGACCTAGGAATGAGGAATGCAGCATGGGCCCAGCATGGGCCCAGCGTGGCCAAGCCTGTGGGATGACGCACTCCTTGCCAGCTGCTCGGAAAGCAACCTGGCAAGAAGAGACGGCGAAAAGCTTGCAGCATCCTGCAGTTTTTCCACGAGTCTCGGACCCGCATCCAGTAGTCCCAGCCTGAAGCACAAGATTCTTCCTGTCGCAGCTCCCGTCACTGCATATAAGCGTTCAGGGTGTGTTGGCCCAACAGATCCAACTCTTGCTGCGAGTGAAGAAAGATGATGCATGACTCCTGAAAAGTCACAAGCTCAGTTGCGCAAAGGAATCAAAGTGGCGTGCCCATAGTTGGTGCGACGGGCCACTCCTTGCAGCAACATTCAGGAGCTCAGCAAAGCCCAGCAACGCACATCGAGTCTTGGAGCCTTTCGGACTGCCAGCCAGGCTCTCCGCAACAGCATAAAGCCCAAGCCTTCGCTTCAGCAACTTTGGCGCTTAAAAGGCTGTGATGCAAAGTGCGGGGGCCTGGGAAATAGGAGGTGCGCTGCAGGCTGCAGCTGTCCATCACCGTGCCCTGCGCTCGCTGCTTGTAGCTTCACCCAGTCAAGCAGAACGAACAACAGGCAGTCCTTGAAGCCAAAGTCATTCCAAGCACCAATGCACCAAAGACTTGCGTCCTGCCCAGGGCAGGAGATACCGCCACCCCTGCTGCCAGGAACTTAAAGGCATGCCTGATCCATAAGGCCGGCTGTACCTTAGCGTTCATACCACTTTGCATGCGTGCGCGTACGCATTCCAAGCGCCTGTGCACCTAATGGAGCTTCTTTCCCAGAACCAGCCATGATGCTGCGGAATAGCGCAACGAAGTCCGGGGAGAACAGAAGGTCTTCTTCTACCTTTACATCTAGTGCAACGGCAGATCTGCACTGTGTCTGGTGGCTCTTTGCAAACTGATGCTGCAGGACTGAGTCTTGCACGAAGATAACGTGCTCATGCATTTTCTCCATGAAAGCCCTGCCAGAAAAAGCTTCACTAAGCGCACAGCACAGTCCCGAACGCGCATCAATTGCATGCAAGCCATCTTGGTCACAGACTTCTCAAATACAACCCAGTAGTGATGTGCAATCTTTCCAGTGTTTGTCGTCGTCCACTTCTCCGTCTCCTGAATACAACAAGCTGACACAAATTTGGGCCTTCTTTTCGGGCATGTCACTTCAGACATCTTTGCTCAGTCCTCATTGTACTTTTTTGCAGGATCAAGCACTCGCGGCCCGACCTGTCATGTCCCGTGACGCTTCTGGAGAATGCCCGTGCATTCAGTTCCGGCGGACCTGCCACACCTCAATGCTGATACCTTTGGCCGCTGCCACCTCACATCATGTCACTTCCGACCATGTCCGTTGCTGCTTCTCAACATTCCTAGTACTTGAAGTGGAAGCCTCGTTTTCGCGCATTTCCCATTGGGCTGCTGTCGAGCATCGGGCCCAGTAAGCACATCCGGTGAGAGGGATAGCGAATTCAGAACCGAAGCAGCTCACGAAACGACCCAAAGGAGAGAGCTACCTCCTGCCGTGGCCCCTTGGCTCTCCAGCTAATTGCCGGAGCGGGCTACTAGTTTGGAGGGTTCGTACGACGCAATGGTGAGTTTGACTTCAGACAGAGTCACAGAACATTCCGTGACTCTGCCTGAAGTGCCGGGCCCAGACTCACTGCCAGTGATGCGGCGCCTCTCCCCGAGCTGCACACAGGTGATGCTCCATGAGCTCCCTCTTGCAGTGCAGCCGACGCACGGTCAAGGCAGCTGTGTGAGTCTCCTTTGGTGGAAGTTTGGTGGACCTCTCGCGTTGCGGCGGGACACCGACATGAGGACACTGGCCCGTGCACTCTGCGGGGTCGGTTGGCCGCCCACCGGGCTTGTGGTTCCCAGTTCCCGCCATGCCAGGCTGCATGATGCTACGAGTAGATGCCCCTCTTTGAGCTCTCTGAGCAGGTGGCCTCAACTGCTTTCGGATCTCAACTTCTGCCCGCTTGCTTGAGCCATTTGCAGCAATGAGATGAGAACGATTCGTGTTCCACGGATCAGCCCTGTCTCAACAGTCCTCGAAGCAGCGAAGGCCGATGCCTGCTTGGCGGCCGCTGTCATTGATGCCCAAGCTGCTGGGTCATCGAGCGAAATATACACTGTGAGCAGGGCCACCTGAGGAAGCCATGGTACAGTGGCGTGCACTATGCCACTATGCACCCGTCCTCCTATCAGATTATCAAAAGGCTGACGCTTGCAGATTGCAGGCTCGCCACCTCTGGTATCGCGAATAGCGACTCCAGGCACTTCCTGGCGCGCAGAGACTCTCTCACACACACACACTCTCTCTCTCTCTCTCTCTCTCTCTCTCTCTTTCTCTCTCTTTCTCTCTCTTCTTCTTCTTCTTCTTCTTTTTCTTCTTCTTCTTCTACGGGGCATGAGGGGAGCAGAACCCCCCCCCCCCCGCGCGCGAAGCGCGCCCAGATGGTCTCCAAGGTCTGTGTGACACCAACTCGACTGAGGCCGCGGGTATTCAATGCTCAGAGACTCCCCCGTAAACAGGATTTCCCCCCAGGACCCCTAATATCAGGTTCACTGCCCCGCGTTGCCCCGCTTTACGAGTTGTTCGGGATTGTTTGCTTTGCTTTGCTTTGCTTAGGGGCATAGGGACGGACCCTGCGCCAAGGCGCGCCCCGCTCCCGCGTCTCGTGAGACTTTTGTATCGTCTCCGGCTGCCCTTTGGCAGCCGCCCGGCACCCCCAGTGGTGCCCTAGTGGGTGTCCTTAGTGTTCCTAGTGTGCCAGCCCCCAAGGTTCGGGATTGTCTCTCTCTCTCTCTCTCCACACGCTTAGCCCCCCCCGAAGGGGAAGCTGCCCCGAAGGGCGCGCCAGTCCCAAGCGTCATGCGGTTCGAGGCTGCGGTTTTCGCAGCCGTGCCAGGCTGGGGTTTCTGTCTGAAAATGGGGTGTATCCAGGCCAAGTAAGATAAGGGAGTACCAGGGATTTAATCGGGCAGTCAGTCCCCCCTCTGTGCTCCTGGCCAAAGGTGAATCCCCTATCTTTCATTCTTTGGGGTGTGTGGTTGACCCCCGCAAGGAAATGTCTTTCACCCTCTTTGGGGTGTTGTTGGTTGTCTAATCGCTGCTGGCCCCTTCATGCGTACGCCTTCTCCTGGAGTCCACGTTGTCCCTTTCTTGTAGCCGGCGTCGTTGGCGATGTAGTCCCCATCCCTTCGGCCTTTTTTCCTCCCCCCAATCTTCCTCCTCCGACTGCGACGACGTGAACTCTTCTGTGGGTTCCCGTGAGTGTGTGTGGGTGTGGGGTTGTGGTGGCAGTGGTGAGTGTGTGTGCAGTGGGTGCAGGTGTAATGTGTCGACGTGCGCCTCATCTAGGGCGTTGGACTGGAGCTGGTTGTCTGCTGGCTGTGCTTGGGCTGTGGGAGGTGGTGGTTCCCACGGGATGGTCTCCTGTGTGCTCCCCCCTCCTCCTCCTCCTCCTCTTGTTTGCTCTGTGCTTGCTTCTGCTGTTGCCGCTGCTACAGTTGCTGCTGCCATGGCGCTGTTCCTTCCTCCAGTTGGGGGTGGCTCGGGTGCGTGTTGGGGGGGCACGTGTGTGCAGCCGCCGGGGCGTGAGGTGGTGTCCTGTGTGCCCCCTTCCGCTCCTCCCCCCCCTTGTGTTGGGTTGGGGTCCGTGAATGCCCCTGGTCCTCCCCCTTCCAGTTGTGATTCCAGCAGCACGATGGGTTCGCCCCATTGTGTATTTTGCCAGTCGTCCAGTGCGCTGATGGCTTGTGCTGCCATCGTTGCCTCTTCCTGGACGGCATCAGCTTGGCTAGGAGCTCCCTGGCTGTAGCGACCCACCGTGTTGTTGGGTCTGTGGTCCGACTTGGGTCTGTTGCTATGGCTCTCTGTCCCCCCTTTAGCCAGGCCTATGACATCCACGGGGTGTGTGTCTGTGGTTCCCTCCACTTTGGCGTGTTGTATTGGGGGTTGTGCCGGTTCGCTGCTGGTTGGCTCCATCCATTGTGCTGCCACCACCACTTCATGGGCTGCTATGGCTTGGTGGATGTGGGTGAGGATCTCTCTCATTGATGCTTGCAGGTGGTGTTGCTGTTGTCTGTCTGCGTCTTGCCCCCCCGCGTCGCACGCAGTGTTTAGCTCGTGCAGCAGTTGTTGCGTGAGCTCCAGGCTGACTTGCCCCGCTATCTCCCCTCCCCCCCACACTTGCCAGTCAGACACCTTCTGGACTGCCTCCATTTTTTGCACCCCCCTCATGATGAGCTCCTGGATCGTGGCAAGGTGCTGTGCCGTGTGTTTGGTGGGCACGCCTGGCTCTTGTTCCAGCAGGTGCTGTGCTTGTCTTGCTGCTTCGTCGAGTTCCAGGGCTCCTCGGTGCTGTCCGCCTGCATCACCCCCCTTGTTCTGGCTGCTTGGCTCCCGGCTCTGCTGTGCATTGGGTGGCTGCTGGTTTGGTGGCGGATGCTGGGGCTGTGGTTTGGGCGGGTGTTCCCCGTTCCCCAGGTCGCTCCCTGCTGTTTGAAGTATGGTTCTGCATGCGTGCAGGTGGGCTGCCGTGTCGGTGCCGTTGCTGGGGTTGACGTCAGCGAGCGCCGCGTCAATATGGTAGAGGGCCCGTTCTCTCTCCGCCATGGCTTCCAGGTGGGATTGTCTCTCTCTCTCTCTCTCTCTCCACACGCTAGGCCCCCCAGAGGGGATTGTCTCTCTCTCTCTCTCTCTCTCTCTCTCTCTTCTTCTTAATCTTCATCTTCAGCTTCGTCTTCTTCACGATCTTCTTCTTATCATTCTTGCTCTTCTCATTCTTCTTCTGCCGTGCGCTGAGGATGCTCTCTCGCTCTCCCTCGCACTCTTGGCGGCAGGTGAATAACTTACAAGAATATTTCCTGCTCTCACTAGTGTACATGTGACGAAGACGGCACCTGAAGTCTGCTTCTCGATTGTGCGCAAGAACAACCTGGTCCACATCAGCGGATGTGAGGATTTATCGAGAAGCATGTATGAGTTACGAGGCCAGAGCGATTGCCGAGCCCTTCAGATCTTTGCCGAATGGGTTGGTTCGAACTTCTGCAGGCTGCTCCTGTCAGACATGCTCGCAACTTCATAGCTTCCCCAACTGAAGCATGGGCCGGCAAGCGTTGGCCTCGTCACAAACTGAGTCAGACATGCATGTCCTCAAAAACCTTGGACGTCCGAATCAGGCTCGTGTTGTCGGGGTCCAATCACCGTACGCTACCCTACTTGGAGGTTCATGGTACTTGCAGTCATAAGTACAGTTCTAGTTGGTTCATAAGTGCCCCCTGAACCTCCAAGTAAGATCACCAGACTCAGACCCGCCCGAGTCTCTTGCGAGACTTCCTCGCTTGGAGACGTTTTCGTCTGCGCTGAGGCCCTGGGAGCTGCCGAACGCTGAGGAGTACTGTAGTCCAGTTGTTTCCGAAATTTTGGGGGTACCTTATTGGGGTCCCTTTTTTAAGGGAAACCTAGTTAATTATTCGGGTGTCTATACTGGGGGTGCCTATTTTTGTAAACCCCCACAGAGTTTTTTAAAGGTCGCAAAGGTTCAGCCCCGAGCCTCGCCGTGCACCGACTTGCCTGTGAAGAAAGGCCATTTTGCATCTAAAGGTTCTGGTGCTTCTGGTGGGTTTAGGGTTTAGGGTTTAGGGTTTAGGGTTTAGGGTTTAGGGTTTAGGGTTTAGGGTTTAGGGTTTAGGGTTTAGGGTTTAGGGTTTAAGTTTAGGGTTTAGGGTTTTGGGTTGCTTCTGGTGTATGGAGGTTCTGAGGTTCTGTACAATCTGCCTCTTCGAGGTTGGTGCCACGATTCTCGCAGGTTACTCCGCCACATGAGCTTCCTGTCGTTGGTGGTTCAATATCTCTGCACGCGAGCACGCTCCACCACTCCAAAAACATCTATCCAAGCTTGTTCTCAAATGCGCCAGACTTGCCGATGCTGATGCAAAGGTCTTTGGCATCAGACAGCCTGCAACAGGAACATCGTCACAGAAACTTACACAGCACAAATAAACGCGATAAGTCGTAAACAATGTGAAAGTATGTCGCAAAAACGTGAGAAGCTGAGGAACCCTTTCAGCTGTCCATCGTCAGCAGTTTCTGCAAGGAAGGACTTAGGCACTTCCTCCCAAGTGCAGCCTTGGTGCATGAGTGAGACATATATGGGGCTTTACACAAATCTTGGACCCCTCTTATACTCCCAAATAGTAGGATTCCAGTATAACAAGGACCCCAAATAAAGCACCCACAATTTCGGAAACCCCCACATTCAGGGCAAGCATGAGCAAGTACTTTCCACGTCTCTCTCCTTTGCTGGGCATGTGGCGAAGTCCCGCTTGATGGTTTGTCGTTAGCCTGGAAGATAAACTTGACACAAAAACGCCTAAGCCCCCGCTATGTTGGTTTCATGTAAGGCTCCGGCACGGGGCCCTCCACCCGTTCACCACAGACTGGACCTACCAGGTCTTCTTGCCATAAACCGAGAATGCATCTGGGGCTACTCGTCTAAGATGCAGGCACTTAGATGTCATTTTCTGGAAAAGAATCGGAGGTGGAGGCGGAGGTGCTGGAGGTGGCGTTGCCTTTGGCACTGGAGATGAGCAGGAGGTATCGAAGACATTGCTAAGAGTCCAGCCTGTGTTTTGGCAGGGGGTGCTGGTGGCTTGCGTTGTGGAGATGTAGCTGTAGGTTGCTGCCTCATTGGAAACACAGAGAACAGCTGACACATTTGGCGCATGCCCTTTGCTCATCGTATCTGGCCGCGGGATTATTTGGCTATGCCTCTGCAAGGCAGAAGCAGCAGCACCACACGAGACGAGGGCAAGGCGTTTTGGTTTGGAGTGTTGTGGCGACTGCCTGCAGAAGGCATCCAGTCGTCAGCAGGTCACCCAAGAAAGCAAGAACGGCAACGGCTGTAACATCACATGATGCTGCGATCCTGTCCAGGGGCCAGCCCGCTGCTCTTTCTGAGCTGCACGGGCTTTGAGGACGAAACTTCCTGACATCATGTCGCAGATACAGGTGCTGGCATACATATAGATATACCAGACACATACACTGGTGCTGCAGCAACTGAAAGATCATGCTCTCACGAAGGCCGTGACAAAGCCGTGCTTGGATTCGTATCCTGGCTTCAAGTTGCAGAAGCATCTGTCAGTCGTCAGGCAACGCAGGCAGGCCTGGAGGCACATCATAAAGTTTTGAGAGGTCGAGCTCTGGAATGTCCTCTGCCAAGGACAGATCACAACTTGCTCTGAGCTCGGGTCGGAAACACAAGGTGGGCAATCGCAACTGGCACCTTGTAAGAAGCTTCTTCTGCTTCCCAAAGCCGCTTCAGGTAGCCTCGGGCAAGCAAAAGGCAAGATCATCCCCACGAAGCTGCCACATGAAGATCGTCAGCGCCGCAGCACTGGTAGAAGGGCTCGAACAAACGCTGATGAAGCACACTACCAGGTTGGCCTTGGCATCAGCTGCCAGAGCTACTAGAGGCGACCGATCATGGTCACAAGAAGCAGAACCCCACATATGAGCCATCCTGACTCAATCACAAGCGCGAGATTCGTTGCCGTTGCAAAAGACATACTACTAATCTTACTGTGAGCGACCGCACCAAGCATCACTAGTTTCACCGTGTCATGTGCCCATTTTCGCAGTCATGCATAAGAAAGTAGGAATTGAACCTGCAACACCCAAGACAAAACGCGTCTCTCGATCTCCCATGCCTTCCACCCTCGTCCTACACTTCTGATGTCAGTTCTGCTGGTTCATACGCGAGACGGAGCCGCAGCTAGTCCAAGCTCCAGAGCCTTTGGCTTAGGGACATCACCTGTTAAGAAAAACTGTGAGAGGTTCAGGTGCTTAGAGTTTAGGATGTGGGCGGTTCACAAGAAGGACTGCAGGGTCTCGGCGTCACGCGAGAACCAGGGAGATCAACGCCCAGCGCTGGCAGGTCGAGGATATGTTCGCCTGGGTGCGAACGAAAAAACTCTCATGGCTCTGGTCTGGCTCGGGTACAAACCTCAGAGAAAGCGAATTCAATGAATTGTTCCAGCATTTTTTGGCGAAAGGCTTTAGCAATCCCAGCAGTACTCACCCTTCATTGTGAAGGAGACATGCCTTTGCAAACTCTCAGTGCAAGGCATGAGCAGCTTTAGCTGCACCTCGTTGAGCTTTCCTGACGCACGAGGCATCCATGCTTCTGCCCATGCTTCCTCGAAGAGGTGACCATGGTAAAACGATGTAGTGTGGCCTCCAGCTGCGACGACATTTCCTCAGAATCACAAGGCCCATGTGGACATGCTAAAGGAGCCCAGGGCATGGCATCGTTCCCGTGTGGGCCAACCCCATACGTCCAAACCCAGACACATCAAGGGCACAAGCCAGCGCACAGCTTTGTTGACATGAAGCCCACAGCACCCCATTAATGGCTTACATTTCACGGCTTCAAGGGCCTAGGGCCTAGGGTTACTGTTGACATCTCATGGTCATCCCTCTCTAAATACCGAGTCGGTCTCTTGCTGGTATTTCCGAACAACCCTGAAAGCATGACCGGGGGATCAGTGCTGCCACTGATGGCCAGTGGCGAAGCATTTGGCACTCCGAGGTTGGCACAGGGCACGCAACTTCGGCTGTGCCCAGCCCACATACACGAGAAAACTTCTTAGACTGCAAGTAAGCCCACTGCCAGACAGTCCACATCTTCTCAGTGAAGCCATGGCGTGTCTGTCAAAATGCCCCCGCGCGTTAAGCCTTGTCTGCTGTCACGTGGCTCGACCGCCTGCCAGCGCTAAAGGAGGCTCTTGGTGAGTTGTGATTATGGCGGCGATGGTGGTCGGCAAATGGGGAAACGGATGTTGCTGTCGTGACTCTCGTTTGTGTGTGCTGCAAGCTCTGAGGCAGGATCGGCAGAATCACTTTCGGCTTGCAGATGTGCAGTCAAGGTGTCACTATCTTCTCAAGCCGAGTGGGACTGGACAAACGTGAGTAACAAGTTGCGGACTTTGCGCTGCCAGGCGTTTGCTCCCAACAAGCTTAAAATGAACCCGCACGGACAACATGCATGGGCATTCATGGTGTCTGTTTGTGATACAATGGGACACTATGGCTACTCAAAACTTGTCGCTACCATTGACCTCAAACAAACACCACCACACTCCGAAGTGTGAGCCTTTGACATGTCGGGGCGCTAGCATGGCGCATGGCTGGGGCCGCAAGATGTGCGACATTCCATTCAGGAGCCAAGCATGGAGAGTTGGAGCCTCGGCGCAGATTTTTACTGTATCGAGCCACGATTGGGCTTGCATTCTCTTGCACTGGGGCGTGTCAGCAACCCTGTGCCAGATGTGCCATGCGAGCGGCACTCCCTCGCTTGGATCGACATACTTCACGCGAACCTGCGCCGCGAGTTCTTTGGTGCAGCAAGGCGGTAAGGCAAATGAGAGCTGCGGCATGCTGCGCCGCAATCTGCAAGCTGCACGCAGCTGCATGCCTGAACCTCATCGTCCACTGAAAGCTCCTCCTGTTCACAGTGGTGCAGTGGTGCTACAATCCATGAGACAGAGATCTCTTCACGGTTCACCGAAGTAGTCTTCCGACATGTCCTCCAGATTGCTGACAAAACCATCGCGTATGTCGTTGATGTGAATGAGACCTCCAAACAATGGCGCCAATAGATGACAGACTGTCCATGCTGCCTTTATGTAGTGTTGAAGGAAAAGACAATAATTAAAGCATCTTACGGCATATGTGCAGAACACCGCCAATGTGGGTCCATGCCTTGAGCTGGTTGCCCGCCAGTTGGCGGCTCCACCCGAATAAAAGCACCAAAATTCAGGAGCCGCGTGACGGTGCCTGGCAGTGGTTTCCGACAGAAGCGAACGTGGTGGAATGACGTCGGGGAGGGGACCTTTTAGCCACAGATCCGCCGACAGGTCAGTAAACCCGGACAGATCCACCTTCCTGGAAGGAGTTGCAGCTTCAGGCGTCGCTTTCTACGGCAGGAAAAACCAGTTCTCTGAAGCTCGGACTGCATGGGGCTCTTGCTCCCAATCTTGTCCTTGACCATTGCCTTGCGCCGCACCATGCCGTCGTAACACAAGGGCCACGTCCAAGCCAACTGGGCTTGCTGCCAGGAACAGCTTCTGTTGCCCATCCTGCCAGTGCGAAGACCGGAGGCAAAGAGTACAATATTGATGAAGGTGTGTCAGCGCATGCCTTGTCGGTCATTACAGACTCAACGAACACATTGACCTGGCAGGGGCTAGAAGGCCGGAAGTGGAAGTACCCTCGAGATGCTTGACACACTCTTCGCACCTGATTTGGCAGACGGGCCCTTTTAAACCATCAAGCAAGCAACAATACAAGTAGCATGCAGTTGCTCAGCGCAAGTAGGGCTGATTATCGTGCTGGACTTTGCAGCTGCCTAGGCATCTCGCCTCTATTCACTTGCCGCTTGGAACTCCGCGAAATGGCAGGTTCTGCGCACGGCCGAAAACCATTATCCTCTGGGTCTTGGCCTCCTTTCTGCAATGATTCTGCCTGAGCCGCTATGCACATGCATGCAGTCAGTATGCAGCTGGGGTGTGGACTTTCATTGATCGCGGCCTTGTTTTCGACAGAAAGTCATACCGGCTTCTGTCACAAGCCTGCCGGAGGGGTGGTGGCTCGGCTTACAGCGCTTTTACAAGCAGCTGATGGCGGTTCGCCTGGAAACCAGCGATCGCGAGTGCGGCATCGGAGGCAGAGCCTCGCAATTATAGTGAGACGCTTACAGAGAGATCTGAACAGTAAAGCATTGCAGCGTTCTGGCCACAAGGCAACATTTAAGGACTTGCAGGACATCTTCGACAAGCGCCCCATGGCCCTAAACGGGAGCAGCAAGCACGATGAAGCATGTTTCAGCGGAACAACGCGAAACAATACATTGACACAGATTGACAGAACTAGCCGTCGTGCGCGCCTCAGACCTTCCTCGGCAGAAGTCACGGAAGCGTGCACTCCGCTTCCAGCGCAAGCCCTGACAAAGAGATCTTTTGGTAAGCTACTTTGCGCCAGATTGCGTGGTGAGTTCGTGTTGCACAGGTGCTGGGGACTGTAGCTGGCCAATAATCATGTAACCATAGATCATAATGTATGCATATACGCATGCCTATAATTGGTAAATATTTTCTCAGGCTCGGGTTGGCTGAGTCCTTTGGACTTGTCCAAGGCTGTGATGCTGTGTAGCACACTTTGATTCAGCTTTCGTGCTGCAAGGTCATCGCGTTACCCCTTTTGGCCAGTTGCATCTTGGCAACAAAAACATAGAAAAAGGTGTTGCTTTAAGATTGTGTAAACGGCCCGAACCTCACGCAGAAGATCGCCTGCAAAGCCACGCAGGGAGCCCCCACCGCTGTCACCCAGCCATGGGGTCTGTCCATCCTGGTCATGGCACATGATAAACAACGGCCAGTCGAAATTGCAGTGACTTGTTCACAGGCCCGCAGCTCTACGGCGGACCGCTCAGCACCTCACCCTAATCTCCTGCCAGCGCTGTGCCACTTAGCTGCAACGCGCTGAGCATAATTACCCCTACGGCTCTGGTGTGCCGATACAACCCGTTACACCACGCGCCGGACATGTGCTCACAATGTGCTCGAATTCGTGAACTTTATGAGAGCCCTTTTCACAGCCTGCTGGCCAGAAGTACGGCGCATTTTGAGGGGGGATCAAAGATCGCGAAAACCTTTGTTGAGACAGATGGTTACACATGATTTTGCTTTCGAGTTTGCGAAAACCTTTGTTGAGACAGATGGTTACACATGATTTGCTTTCGAGTTTGTCAACATCCGAGCCCTTGAGATGCCGCTGTGCCTCCACCTTTTGCAGCAGGAACTGCGAGTTTACCCAAATGAGCTCCTCCACTTCCAAGTGCGATGCTGGGGGTTGCGAGGGCTGTGCTGACCCTGTAGGCCCTGTAGCCGTAGCCAAGACAGCCAAGGAAGCAGCAGCCAAAGCTCGGTGGCGCCGCTTTCTGAAGCTTTCGCGGACTGCATCTTGCTGCCCGTGAGACAAGCTGCCCAAGTTGACCATGCGAAGAACAGCCGGCTGTGGACTACGACGACCCTGCGATTGCCAGGGCCAGAAAGAAACCGGAGCTGAGGCTTCGGAGTCCAAACAGGCTTGGAGCTGATCTTGGCTTCCAAGAACCCCAAGGCTCTCCTCAAAAGCCTCTCGTGCCATAGCAGATGTCAGACCCCGGTCGTCTGGCTCCACGAAACCCCAAAGGGGGCCCACTTGCCGGGTCGGCCACCAAGGCCTGCTTTCAACGCCCAGCAGAAACTCGACTTCTCCTCTGTCCTGGACTTGGCACGCCGCCAGTACGCCAGCTGCCAGATTAGCATCCGCTCCCCACCAGTTTGGCACCTGCCGGACTTTGCCAAGCTGCTGACCCTGCAGGTGAGCAACACCGGCACCCACGTCCACTTCAACATCGCCAAATGGCTGCCACTGAACGGTGAGGAGGCCCTCACTCTGGAAAGCAGACAGCTGCGAGCTCGTCTCGGGAGGCATCCACTCCCAGCGGCTCTCTGAACTTGGTTGCCATTGCCATCTTCCCGGATGCACCGACATAAGATAAACTTAGATTGAAAAAAGCTCTGCGGACTCTGCAGCTCACCTCTCCATAGCTCTCCGGGTCTCAACCCTGAGCAGAAGATAGCAGAAGTACAAGACAGCAGTGCCGAGCTGCCTTCATTCCCTCCTCAAGTCCCGCAAGGCGCAGAAGCTCCATCTTCGACTTGTCCGCCCTCAGGTCACCCACAGCAACTGACACCTCAGGAAAATTCTGGGTCACCTCAGAACCGCACGTGTATTCCTCGTCGTCCTCCTCCCAAATTATGTCGTAGGTACCATCACCATTGTCCTTGTCTTCAGTGTTACATACCCCCAAGTGCTGCCGGTTGACTCTGCACATGTGTCAAAAGGGACTGAGAAACATCTGTACGAGGATTGAAGGCCGTGCCTTCTGGACGATTGCGTCGTAGTACTCCTCGTCCTCGTCATAGAATGCCTCAGCAATATCAGTATCTAGTCACTTCTTTTTATGCATACATCTGACCATATACACATACAAAACTCATGTACATACAACTCCGCCGACACCCCAAAGTTGGCGCCGGTGAAGCCTTCGTCATTTCCGCGTGCGAACATGCCCCGCTAATCACACTCTTACAAACCCCCCCCCTGGCCACTGCTCTCGTCACCTGTGTCAAAGAATTTCTCAAGGGCTCCAAACCCCTACCAGCCCCCTTGACCTCTACCGCTGCCAACCCCCAAACCCACCTCCAAAATCTCCCGCATCGCTACCCCGGCCGCCCCCACCGCTCTCCCCTCCCCCTCGGGTTTCCAGCTCCCCTTCAAGATTTGTTCAAGGGCGCTCTACATGGCTCCACAGCACGACACCCACCCCCGCCAACCCCTAGCCCACTTACTAAAGGGCTCCAGCGCAGCTCTGCGATCAAATCGGGCAGCGCCAGCGGCCCCTGGATGCAGTGGCTTAATTAACCCCTGGCAGGGCGCAAGCGCTTCGCGCTAGCAAAAGAACCGGGCGGTAGTGCCGCTGACCTGGCTTCGCGACACCCCCGTTTCTCCACGGGGCCGCGCGCGGGCGTGCATGGAGGGGCATGCAAAACATGCGCTTTTCTTCACAGCCGTCATCGGTCCTCGGGTGCGGTGTTTTTCTGGGGTCCCGGCGGGGATTTGGGGGAGCATCATGTGAGCACCCATGGCGCACAGCTCCCTATGGGGTCCTTGTGGTGTCGTGCCCATGTCTTGGAAAGGGTTGGGAGCGCCCGGCACCGGGGCGCACATCGTGAGCATCAGCGGCCCGGCCAAACCCGGTCGGCTTCAGAAGGCTGTGTGCTGTACATGCGCGTGGCGTTTTTGCAGCGCCGTGGCTACCCGCTGCCTGCCCATGGGCGCAGCCCCCTTCTAAGTCACATGATATCTATATTCGTGGATCTGAGCGACTGCACTCGAACTGCAAGATTCTGTGTAGATAAGAGTCACTGTGCAGCGTTTGCAAGTGACAGTGCTGTCAATCTGCCCAGCAGGCCTTGACCTTGTCACCCTTCTTGAAGGTAGGCTCTTTGCCCTCGAAAGTGAACCAAGGCTTCAGCAAACCTGGACAAATTCTGCTGTCAAACACGTGTGTATCTCTATATATATATGTATATATATACATAGACACCGACATAGACACATATCCGCCGACCCCAGCTGGAGCGGGGGCGGCGTCAGTGAAGACCCATAGTGCGCTCCATTCCCTGAGTTCCCATGGCCTCAGCACGCCCAAACCCTCGCCGGTACTCCATTCCCTGAGTTCGTTCCCGTGCATGCCCAAACCCCCGTCGCTCCACCCGTGCCACCCATGGCCTCAGCACGCCCCCTTCCAGCTCCGCCTACTCCCCTTTGGCCCATGCTCCCACTCTCCATCCCCTTGACCTACCCCTCATGGACCCAGCTCCCTACCCCTTACCCCTCACGCACCCTGCCCATGCCCCTCATGGACCCATGGCTCCTGGCCCCATGGCTCCCCTCCGCCCCTACCCCCACCACCCACGCACCCGCTCCCCGCCCATCCGCCCTTCCCGCTCCGCATACATTCCCCTTGCCCAAGCCCCCCACGCATCCCGCCATGCTTTTCATGGACCCATGGCTCCTGGTCCTATTCTTCATCCCTTGAGCTGCTCCACCCCCACCCGCAACCCCCACCCCCACCCTGCCCCGCCGCCCGTGCTTGTCATGGGCCCCTTGCTCCTGGCGTCATGGCTCCACCCCCACCCCCAACCCCCACCCCCAACACCCCACCCTTTCCACACTTCTAACCCCCACCCCCACCACCCACGCACCCCGCCCCCCCACTGGACCCATGGCTCCTGGCCCCATTGGTGTTGGTCACATTCTTCATCCCTCGACCTGCATGGCTGCCAACGCTGGTCCTATATATGGCCCCTGCTCCACCCCAACCCCCAACCCCCACCCCCATACCGTACGCATCCTGCCACCCCCAACCCCCAACCCCCACCCCCACCCACCCACACTTCCAACCCCTACCCCCACCCCCCACGCACCCCGCCCCCCACTGAACCCATGGCTCCTGGCCGCATTGGCTCATGGTCCACGGCCCATGGATGTGGCTTCTCAGCTGACGGGCCCCAGTGCATGCCCGGGCCCTCCGCCCGCTCCGCGTGAGGGGTAAGGGGTAGGGAGCTGGGTCTATGAGGGGTAGGTCAAGGGGATGGAGAGTGGGAGCATGGGCCAGAGGGGAGTAGGCGGAGCTGGAAGGACGCAAGGACGGAGCGGAGCGGGCGGAGCGGGCGGAGGGCCCGGCATGCACTGGGGCCCTTTTAGTCAGCTGAGTCGCCACATCCATGGGCCGTGGAGCATGAGCCAATGCGGCCAGGAGCCATGGGTTCAGTGGGGGGCGGGGTGCGTGGGGGGTGGGGGTAGGGGTTGGAAGTGTGGGTGGGTGGGGGTGGGGGTTGGGGGTTGGGGGTGGCAGGATGCGTACGGTATGGGGGTGGGGGTTGGGGGTTGGGGTGGAGCAGGGGCCATATATAGGACCAGCGTTGGCAGCCATGCAGGTCGAGGGATGAAGAATGTGACCAACACCAATGGGGCCAGGAGCCATGGGTCCAGTGGGGGGGCGGGGTGCGTGGGGGGTGGGGGTGGGGGTTGGAAGGGTGGGGTGTGTGGGGGTGGGGGTTGGGGGCGGGGGTGGAGCCATGACGCCAGGAGCAAAGGGCCCATGACAAGCACGTGCGGGGTGGTGGGGGTTGCGGGTGGGACAGCTCAAGGGATGAAGAATGCGACCAGGAGCCATGGGTCCATGAAAAGCATGGCGGGGTGCGTGGGGGGGCTTGGGCAAGAAGAAATGTGCGGAGCGGGAAGGCCGGATGGGCGGGGAGCGGGTGCGTGGGTGGTGGGGGTAGGAGCCATGGGGCCAGGAGCCATGGGTCCATGAGGGGCATGGGCGGTGGGGCAGGGCGTGAGGGGTGAGGGGTAGGGAGCTGGGCCTTGAAAGCAGGAGTCATGGGTCCGCGGGGTGCGTGGGGGGGTGGGGGTGCGTGGGGGTGGGGGTGGGGGTTGGAGCCATGGGTCCAGTGGGGGTCGGGGTGCGTGGGGTTGGAAGTGTGGAAAGGGTGGGGTGGGTGGAGCCATGACGCCAAGAGCAAGGGGCCCATGACAAGCACGGGCGTGGGGGTCGGAGTGGAGCAGCGAGGGATGAAGAATGGGACCAGGAGCCATGGGTCCATGAGAAGCATGGCGGGGTGCGTGGGGGGCTTGGGCAAGGGGGGAGTATGCTAGGACCAGCATGGGCAGCCATGCAGGTCGAGCAATAAAGAATGGGACCAGGAGCCAAGCCATGGGTCCATGAGAAGCATGGCGGGGTGCGTGGGGGGCTTGGGCAAGGGAGGGAGTATGCGGAGCGGGAAGGGTAGAGGTGGTGGGGGTAGGGGCGGAGAAGCCACCTGCTTGGGCCGTGGACCAAATGAATGGGGAGCCATGCACTCAGGAGCCATGGGTCCATGAGAGGCATGGGTGCGTGAGGGGTAAGGGGTAGGGAGCTGGGTCCATGAGACCTAGGGGATGGAGAGTGGGAGGATGGGCCAGAGGGGAGTAGGCGGAGCTGGAAGGGCGGAGGCCCGGGCATGCACTGGGGCCCTTTAGTGTCAGCTGAGAAGCCACATCCATGGGCCGTGGACCATGAGCCAATGCGGCCAGGAGCCATGGGTTCAGTGGGGGGCGGGGTGCGTGGGGGGTGGGGGTGGGGGTTGGAAGTGTGGGTGGGTGGGGGTGGGGGTTGGGGGTTGGGGGTGGCAGGGGGGTGGGGGTTGGGGGTTGGGGTGGAGCAGGGCCATATATAGGACCAGCGTTGGCAGCCATGCAGGTCGAGGTGAAGAATGGAACCAGGAGTGAATGAGGAGCCATGGGTCCAGTGGGGGGGCGGGGTGCGTGGGGGGTGGGGGTGGGGGTTGGAAGTGTGGAAAGGGTGGGGTGTGTGGGGGTGGGGGTTGGGGGTGGGGGTGGAGCCATGACGCCAGGAGCAAGGGGCCCATGACAAGCACGGGCGGCGGGGCAGGGTGCGTGCGGGGTGGGGGTGGGGGTTGCGGGTGGGAGTGGAGCAGCTCAAGGGATGAAGAATGGGACCAGGAGCCATGGGTCCATGAAAAGCATGGCGGGGTGCGTGGGGGGCTTGGGCAAGGGGAAAGTATGCGGAGCGGGAAGGGCGGATGGGCGGGGAGCGGGTGCGTGGGTGGTGGGGGTAGGGAGGGGAGCCATGGGGCCAGGAGCCATGGGTCCATTGAGGGGGATGCCTTGGGGCCAGGAGCCATGGGTCCAGCAGGGGGCGGGGTGCGTGGGGGGGTGTGTGGGGGTGGGGGTGGGGGTTGGAGTCATGGGTTCAGTGGGGGTCGGGGTGCGTGGGGGGTGGGGGTGGGGGTTGGTGGAGCCATGACGCCAAGAGCAAGGGGCCCATGACAAGCACGGGCGTGGGGGTGGGTGGGAGTGGAGCAGCGAGGGATGAAGAATGGGACCAGGAGCCATGGTTCCATGAGAAGGGCGGGGTGCGTGGGGGGCTTGGGCAAGGGGGGAGTCTGCTAGGACCAGCATGGGCAGCCATGCAGGTCGAGGGATAAAGAATGGGACCATGACCAAGCCATGGGTCCATGAGTGGTGGGGGGCGTGGGGGGCTTGGGCAAGGGAGGGAGTATGCGGAGCGGGAAGGGTAGAGGTGGTGGGGGTAGGGGCGGAGAAGCCACCTGCTTGGGCCCATTATGGTCCACGGCCCAAGCAGGTGGCTTCTCCGCCCCTACCCCCAACACCTCTACCCTTCCCGCTCCGCATACTCCCTCCTTGCCCAAGCCCCCCACGCACCCCGCCATGCTTCTCATGGACCCATGACTCCTGGTCCCATTCTTCATCGACCTGCATGGCTGCCAATGCTGGTCCGAAAAATGGCCCTCACCCCCAACCCCCCCCACCCCGCACGCACCCTGCCCCACCGCCCATGGCTCTTGGCCCCATGGCTCCACCCCCACCCCCAACCCCCACCCCCACCCCCCCACCCCCAACCCCCGCACCCCGCCCCCCACTGGACCCATGGCTCCTGGCCCCATTGGCTCATGGTCCACGGTGCATGGATGTGGCTTCTTAGCTGACTCTAAGAATCCCCATTGCATGCCCGCCCCCTCCGCCCACTGCCCGCTCCGCCCTCCGCCCTTCCAGCTCCGCCTACTCCCCCCTTGGCCCATGCTCCCACTCTCCATCCCCTCGACCTTGCCCGCTTGGCCCGCTTGCTCACCACCCACGCACCCCGCCCCCCGCCCATCCGCCCTTCCCGCTCTCCCCTTGCCCAAGCCCCCCACACACCCCGCCATGCGGGCTGCTGGTCCTGGCATACTCCCCCCCTTGCCCAAGCCCCCCACGCACCCCGCCATGCTTCTCATGGACCCATGGCGCCTGGTCCCATTCTTCATCCCTCGACCTGCATGGCTGCCAATGCTGGTCCGAAAAATGGCCCCTGCTCCACCCCCCACCCCCAACCTCCACCCCCACCCCGCACGCACCCTGCCACACTTCCAACCCCCACCCCCACCGCCACGCACCCCGCCCCCCACCGGACCCATGGCTCCTGGCCCCATTGGCTCATGGTCCACGGCCCATGGATGTGGCTTCTCAGCTGACTTTAAGGGCCCCAGTGCATGCCCGGGCCCTCCGCCCGCTCCGCCCGCTCCGCCCTCCGCCCTTCCAGCTCCGCCTACTCCACTCTGGCTCATGCTCCCACTCTCCATCCCCTTGACCTACCCCACATGGACCCAGCTCCCTACCCCTTACCCCTCACGCACCCTGCCCCGCCGCCTATGCCCCTCATGGACCCATGGCTCCTGGCCCCCTGCCTCCCCAGCCCAAGCAGGTGGCTTCTCCGCCCCTACCCCCACCACCCACGCACCCCGCCCCCCGCCCATCCGCCCTTCCCGCTCCGCATACTCCTACCCTTGCCCAAGCCCCCCACGCACCCCGCCATGCTTCTTATGGACCCATGGCTCCTGGTCCCCTTCTTCATCTTTTGAGCACCGCATTGGCTCCTGGTCCCATTCTTCATCCCTCGACCTGCATGGCTGCCAATGCTGGTCCTATATATGGCCCCTGCTCCACCCCAACCCCCAACCCCCATACCGTACGCACCCTGCCACCCCCAACCCCCAGCCCCCACACCCACCCCCACCCCCCACGCACCCCGCCCCCCACTGGACCCATGGCTCCTGGCTTCTCAGCTGACTTTAAAGGGCAGTACATGCCCAAACCCTCCGCCCGCTCCGCCCGCTCCCCTCCGCCCTTCCAGCTCCGCCTACTCCCCTCTGGCCCATGCTCCCACTCTCCATCCCCTTGACCTACCCCTCATGGACCCAGCTCCCTACCCCTTACCCCTCACGCACCCTGCCCCGCCGCCCATGCCCCTCATGGCTCCTAACCCCATGGCTCCTCATTGGTGATGGCCCAAGCAGGTGGCTTCTCCGCCCCTACCCCCACCACCCACGCACCCGCCCCCCGCCCCATGGCTCCTGGTCCCATTCTTCCTCCCTTGAGCTGCATGGCTGCCAATGCTGGTCCTTTTTCTGGCCCCTGCTACCCCCACCCCCAACCCCCACCCACCCCGCACGCCCCCTGCCCCGCCGCCCATGCTTGTCATGGGCCCCTTGCTCCTGGCCCCATGGCTCCACCCCCACCCCCAACCCCCACCCCCACACACCCCACCCTTTCCACACTTCCAACCCCCACCCCCACCCCCCACGCACCCCGCCCCCCCACTGGACCCATGGCTCCTGGCCCCATTGGCCACAGTGCCTTGGCCCCCCTTGGAGGGGGTCGGCGGCACTGGCGGTAGCCATTAATATATATATATATATATAGAGAGAGAGAGAGACAGACTCCTGGACCTGAGCAATGCTAAGCCATGCTGAGTCTCTGTCCATCTCGCTCAGCGCCAATGTCAACGAACGTTCCGAAAGTAAACGTCCTGTCATGGACTCCACGAGGCACACAAGGGTTTATGTGTGTAAGGCCAACTGAAACATTTCAGGCAACGTGTCTGTTCTTGTGCTCAGCGTCAACTAGCTCATGCTGGGCCATGTCCTTGCTGCTGTGCCCGTGAAATTCTGGTGGGGCCTAGATGGATCAGCACTTTACCAGGCATGATCCCACGAGTAGGAAGCTGGGCCCGCGCTTCAAGGCGGAGAGTGGTATTGGCGGTACGGAGGGCTTCATGTCCTTCTCCCTCGGAGAAAGCGAAGGCCACCAGGCCACTGATTTCAGAAGCAAACTCATCAAACCTGTACAAAGTGCGCGGCTCAAGCTCGTACTCCTCACCTCGGAACGTTCGAGCTGGTAACACTGTGTCGGGCAACATTGTCTTGCTGAATCATTCGATGGGCTGTGCAGCTAAGTCCGCTGCCGTCTTCGTCCCAGATCACGGTATAGGAGCCAGAATCGTTGACACACTTGATGCGAGCCTCAAGCTGTTGCTCTGTTGGCACTATCATAGCACATCACCCAAATGATTCAAGCGTTTCAAGTTCAATGCCTTTGCTGAGCCAGCAGCGGCATACCATCTGTCCTCTTCGTGGAATAGGCCTTCTACTTTGTCGCCTGCCTGCAGAGTTTGTACGATGTCCACTCAGCACAAGGCGCCCTCCTTTCATCTGAGCATTTTGCTGCGAAGCGAAAAGGCTTGTCCCTGCGCTTGAGGAGCCTGGCGCTGGCCGAAGATGGCTTCAGAAAAAAAAAGCAGGTTTTACTAAACAGCAGATAGACCAGAGTGCAGGACACTTGCCCCCTGCCTCATGCTACTACCCTTCTGAGTGTGTTCGTACCCGTCCTGTCTGAGCTCAGCATGTGCTCACAATTATATATACATATATATATATATGTTTATTATACTAATCTTTGCTCTTGTAATTAGTATTATGAATATTCACACTGTTATGATCACAAATAATGAATATTAATATTTCAAAGGCGTGACCTGTGCCCAGGTGATCAGGTAAGACTCGTCGCCGTTGTGGCACTGGACGGTGGCCTGCCCAAGAGCACCATGATTCAATGAGTCACAAAACTCTGAGAGTAGCCAAACGACCCTAAGCCCTAAACCCTGAACCCTGAAAAGACAATCTGCTGTCAAGCAAGAATAACTTGTGACACATTGGCTGCTGCCGTTGGTGTGGCGCAGCTGGAGGATGAAATCCTGCAGGACTGCCCCTCCTGGCCTCATACTCTTTTGCCTCTTCTTCGTACAAGGCCATGACCTCGTTGCGGTACTGCACGAAAAGAGCCGGGTGTTATCTGGATGGAGAGCTGCGAGAGGTTGCTAAAGGGCGAGAAGGTTTGAAGGACGCCGCGTGCCAAATCGAGAAAGACACCGTGCAGAACACAGTCACAGAAACACAGAAGCACAGACGATGCACAGAAGGAGAGCTGTTGGCCTTTCCTCCCACTCACATGACGCAGGTTATGTCTCAACAGAGCAACTGCAGCTGTGCACCGACAGAGACATGATAGGGTGTGGGGCCCTTGTGGAATCCACCTGCCTTGTCTCCCACCAAAAACTCGGAGCTGGAGGGTTTGTGGCTGGCCTCATGGCGGTTGTTGCTATGAAGTAGGGTTTATATTACTGTTCTTGGTGAGTGTATAAAAGGTTCCCTCTGAATCCTGGTGAGTGTATATATGGGGTGTCCTTTTGGGGGTACAAGAAATATATATACCCTACTTCAATATGAGGCAACATTATTTCTGAGGTGTCCGTGTCCCGGGGTGTCCGTGCCTGTGTAGCAACTTTGGCTTCCAAGCGAGCCTCGGAATCAGGGGGTTTAGCTGTATGGGGACTCGGAGATGTTTCGAGGTTTCGAGGAGGCCGAGACATGCCGAGTGCGCTGCCACCAGGTCGGCTTTGCGCCCTGACTTTGGTAAACCCAGATCCGAGCACTTTGCCTTAAGCTGAGCCACTGTCAGCTTCGCATAGCCTGCGCAGGATGCCATCGGATCTGCTAGCTTCTGCTGGTGATACAATCAGTGATACACGAGGGAACACGTCCAAAACCGGACTGAGGCCAGGCCTGTTGAAGGCTCACCTGTGGCCTTTGTGGCCTTTGTGGCCTTTGTGGCCTTTGTGACCTTTGTGGCCTTTGGGGCCGAAATGGTGCTTTGTTCGGCCTCACTCTTCAACATTCAAAGCCGGAATAAGAAATCAACGTGTGGTGCGATGCCGGGGAGAAGCCAAACCACTTGACTGAGCAAGTGGCCTGCTGCAGGCGCTCTACCAGTTCCTTCTTGAGACCTGATGTTGGCAGACCTAGGCCAGAGCAAACTCATGCCACAGCTTCCGCTTAGAAAACACGGTGCGATGGCCTCGTTCTCTTAGCTTCTCCTGCTTTGGGATGCATCTTCCGACCGTGCCGCGCCCGAGACTTCACATGACATTCCGGCCAAACCGCGCCTTGAGAACCGCAACGGTCAAGCCCTTTCCACCTGGACCTAGACGAGGGAACATGAGCCCGGAAGACTAGCTAAGCCATAACACGGTTGCATGCGCCGGCTGTTCCAAGTAAGGGCATGGGTGCAAGAGATGTAGGCCGACAAGTCACATCGCAAACTACGAATTGCGGAGACCACAGCGCAACATTAAGCGAACATGGGATCGCCAGGATTAAACCCTGCTCGAAGTCGTCAAGCCCGATATACGCGTGAAAGGAATGAAGGCCAGTGATGACATTAGGTCAGGCTTTCGGCCACACCTTTCAGGTTTCAGGGCTTCCAACCCAACATCTCCTGTTTGGGTCTAGGGTTCGCTATCTGCTTGTAGGGATGAAAGCTTCCCGCCCAACATCACCTTTAGCGCCCGAGGCCTTGGGCCCTGCGATGATGGACTCGCAACCACTTCTGCCCTTCAGAGTCCCCCACCCAAAACCCAAGACCTCCCAGCCCAAAAAAAAGGCACGCACGGGCGCAGGTTTCCAGAAGCCCGTGTGCATCCCGGACAGTCCCCGCGTGCACCGTCGACCCAAACTCCGTGTGCACCTTGAATCTGGCGCCCGCCCGCACAGTACAGAATTCGAGACATGATATACCAGCTCTTCTGAGCCATGCCTTGGCAGCTGATGTGAATACTTTCAGCATGTCCCCGCCCTTGAGATCCGGCCCGAAGTGTCAAGGCTTCATCAGACAGTGCAAGACGACGCGAGATAGCACAATGAGGAAGGCCAGCGGACTGTCTGCTGCAGGTTTCGGCTTGGAATATTTGTGGGGGTGTCGGGGCACTTTGGGCTTTTCAGGCTAATTAGGGGACTGCCTTACAACTGGCTGCGTCGCACAGCAAACCCTGAACTCTGAGATCTCTAACGCCACAAATCCTAATCCTGAGCTCAGGGCCAGCCAACACGGCCGATCGCGCCTGGAGTCTAGGGGCGCGATGTCCAAAATCTCACCCCATGAAAGGTTACTGTTCTTTTCTTGAACCGTGCAGAACATTGAGAAGCAGTAACATTAGTTCACAACAAGCACAAAGGGCCCACCTTGCGGGAAGTGACTTGGCTGCTCTGGATGCCATGCACGAAGGCAGCCTTCGTTCTCAGGCGCAATTTCTGGGGGATGCTCTTCTGGGATGCTCCCTTCTGGGATGCTGGGCTCTGAGCCAGGCCACAGGTGCCCACTAGTAAGACAGCCACGAGTGGTGAAGCCTGCAGCGCACTGGCTCGTGAGCCCAGAGTCCACACTTGAACCTGGCGCTTTGTCGCGCAGCCTTCCAGCAACGCCTGCGCACAGAAAGCCGCCTTTGCATGGCGACTCCCGAGGGCGCATTTAAGGATCAAGTATGAAGTTCTTTGCTGCACGATGCTGCAACCGCTAGCAAAAAGCCTAGTGGCGAGCGCCCCTGCTATTTTCATGAAAATGACAGCTGGCTCTTCGGACTACGGTCATTCATGCTGGTAGCGAACTCCGGTCCTGTTGGACTAAGCCTTTCCGAAAGATTACTCTGAATATCCCGTACTATGCTATGTGAATACTACCCCTCCCGAAAGATTACTCTGAAAATCCTGTACTATGCCATGTGAATACTACCAGTACCAGCCCAGAGCCGAACTTGCCAGGAAGATGTTGTTTGTGACATGTTTTTACCGGCTTTAGACTTGCTTTTGGCTTGACCTGCGCACGTCAGATGTTCTAGATACGGGCCTTTTTTTCCACAGATGTGACACCGCCAGGTATCCCGCACTCCTTCACAGCGCTCCTCCGCAGGCTCCTTCACAGTTCGCATTTGCGCACAGCCTCTGATTCTCTCCAAGGTCGCCTTCTCACTGGGTACTGCCCGATTAGTTCGGGGGGGGGGGGGGGGTTCTTCTTTTCTCGTCCAACAGCACGTAGGAGAGAATGGAGCAACATGCAAATATCCGGGCAAGGCTGAAGCTGTCTTTCAAGGGGCTTCGGCCAAGATGCTGAGACAATCTTCCGAATCCGAAGGTCTTCTGCTTCTCTTTCTTTCTTGGGGGCATGCTCTTCTCCTCTCTTTCTTTCTTCTTCTTCTTCTTCTCCACGCTTTTGAGGGTCCGCTAGTAGGATGTCTTTCTGTCTTTCTTTCTTTCTTGGGGCTTGGGGCCTCTCTCTCTCTCTCCTGCACGCTTAGCCCCCCCCGAAGGGAAGGCTGCCCCAAAGGGCGCGCGATGGGACCTCTCTCTCTCTCTCTGTCTCTCGCTCTGTCTCCGTGTAACATACTCCCTCTTCTGGTCTTCAGCTTACGACCCTGGACTGGCCAGCCTTCATTCTGTTTAGGGGCTCGGGCCGTAGGGGGTCGGTGAGACGGTATGTCGCTGCATCAGGCACGAGTGTTTCTTCCGTTGGGCATACTGTTGCCACTTCCTCTCCGTGATATGAAGTAGGGTATATATTTCTTGTACCCCCAAAACTATAAATATAAACCCTGCTTCATATCGGGCAGAGTCTCTTTTTCTTGTGGGAGCGTGGGCACATTCTATCTGCACGTGGAGGGGAAAGGGGTATTCTTTGCTGCGTAGGCTAGGGGGTGGCATATGTTATGTGATTCCTGCATTCTAGACCTGAGCTAAAGATTCCTCGGAGATTCCAAACTCATGATGGTGCTCCCTCCAGACTCTAGCCTATGCACCTTCACGGCACGTTCCTGCAGCTGAATATTCATGTCAGGTCCAGGTTTGATTGGGCCCACTGCGGAGTGGGGATAGTGAGGAGGACTAGCTTGGGAGTGCAGGTAAATTTTCACAACACGACAGCAGCGACTAGAAGGACGAGAAGGACAGAAACGACATGGATGGCATGCCCTTCACAGATTGATCTACTTTCGGCCCTCCTGTGACTGTGGTGCCCGTGCCGTCGCCATCACGTTCAGTTTCCTCAGATGAAGGTGCAGCAAACATAAATCAAAAGGCAAAGGTGCGAGCAAGCCGGCAACATACCGACACCGAGATTGGCAATCGGCCATCGAAAATGGACGTCTTCAGCTGCAGAGTCTCCTGCTGGAAGCTGCTTTGTGATTGAACGGACATGGATGGACATGGACTGGCTTATTCGTGCCTGGCCTGTTCTCGGAAGAGCTTCGAGAAGAACCTCTGGAACATCTATTGCCACAAGCCTCCGAAAAGGATTTGTGATGACAGAGCAACCCCGTGTGGCAAAGTTCCCGATGAAGTGCCGCATTTGGCAGATTGGAAGGCCTTCTGGTGCCCAAAAGAGCGGCAGCTGGCGAATCTGTCACGCATTGGATGCTCTGACTAACATATGCAACTCTACTCGCTACACCTCCCAGCGGGGCTTCTCCTGCTGCATTTCGAGAACCTCGGCAACTTGGAACACAACACTTGCCACAGCCACCAATCTGATCCATCTGCCTGCATGCGCAACCTCAGCACTGCACGCGCAGAACACCCTCGTATGGAGAACACGCTGGATCCGAGGAATAGTAGTCGAACCAACAAGCCTGGGCTGTCACCGTCGCCGCACGCTCATCAAACACGACTCACAGTACTGAGCATCTGGCATTCTCCCATAAACTCTCCTGCCGTGGTTCCGAGATGCTCGGATGATTCTAAAATATGTCCTACACCCTAAACCCTAAACTCCCTAAACCCTAAACCCCAATCATCTCCCAGTTCGTCCTGCATCTGGTCGACCCTTGCTGCTGGCATCGTCCGCAGCAGGCGGACAGCCCGGCCCACATCGTCTCACGTGAATTCGGGGCTTTGAAAGGAAACCCTGTGAAGCTTCCGACTCAGCTTCCGATTTGAGGCTAAGGCCCATGGGAAGCTTGATGCTGAAGTCTGGCCATGGAAGGAACCTCACAAGAAATCTCGGACATATTTTATCAAAAGTCACGGAAAAGCCACAGAGTAGCAGCTTTGAAGGGGCACCCTCTGAGAGACCCCGGCCCTTGGAAAGGCACCACCATGGCATCCGACAAGATGACAGGGATGCAGCCTAAACAGAAAGGCTCAATGGCCCAATGGCTCAATTGATTGGGGCTTTCAACGGAATGCTTAGAGGGTTCGTAAGTGCTTTCAAGGGAATGCTGATTCTAGGGTGTATTGCGGGCCTTGGGATCATGAGCTTACCGGCTGTGAGGGCTTTGAGATGCTTTGAGGGGTACAGCTGGCCTGCAAAGAAGGCCTCAAAAAGGCGTCCGTTGGTGTAGCCAACGCCTGTCACAAAACATCCTACCGCAGGCACCTTTCAAAGTTAACATGTTGTGCCTTTTGGCACCAAGCAAAAACTGCAATCCCCCACGCGCTCATAGTAGTCCTGCATGTTGAAACTTTACCAGAGGGTGCTTGCTGCTTGCTGGTCTCTTCATGGGCACTTGCAAGGCATGCCGGAAGCAAAGGGCCGGTCCAGAAGTGGAGTGATGTGCGGTCCAATGCTCGCATCTGACCTTTGGCTTATGCGGCTTAGAAGCTGAGCAGGCTGAGCAGCTTGTCAAAGCACCCACACAGCATCCATTGGCATCCATCATCCCACACGAGCCAACACCGGGCGCAGTCAAGGTGCTCGCTGGCCAACCTCTGTATTTGCCTCCGTGTATCCGCGGCGCGGCTCCCGTTGAACAGTCTGCCTGCAACTCAACTCATGTGCTCAACATGTGTGCTCAACGTGCACGCTCAACATGCGTGTTCAGCGTGTGCGCTCAACGTCAGCTCGGGCTTTGTGCCTTGAGCGTGCGTCCTCTCGTAGAGTTCATGCCGCATCGCCCCATGGAAACCTCTCATGCGTCAGAGGCAGCAAGATACCGGCTTTCAGTTTCGAGCTCTATGCTACATGTGGGTCTGCGAACGGTAGGGAGATGCGAAGAATGACTTAACTTAAGGAATGCCCCAAGGAGCAGAAGCGATAGCGGCGCGCGCTGCTCAGCTTCCGCCCACGCTCACGAAGTTTGCGCATGGCCCAGGCATCTGTATGGCCAGGGACAGCCACGTCTTTCCAGGCATCGAAGCAAGAGACACCTCACGCGCACAAGGCTCTTCGATTTCCGTCTACTTCGTCCGCCGCAAAGCACCCAACGACTCGTGAAGTTTGAGATGGAACCCCTGTGAGTCCGAGTCGGCTGAAGGCTACGCAGCTGTGCCTTTTGGATTTAGGGGTTTAGGATTTGAAGATGCGGGGGTCGGAGCAAACTAAGCACAGCAAGATTGATCCTGATGATTCCGCAAGCAGGTTGCAGTGGCGATAGTTTTCGACGTCGATCAGTGGGTTTGCTTCCACCGCAAAGATCTTGGACCTGGCCACGTAAGCCTCCCAGGATGGGAAGTCCCAGAACTCATGGGCGAAGTGGAAGATGTGCTGCCTCTGGACAATTTGAGATTTTCTGGCATCGTGTGAAAACTTGAGACCGACGGTGACTATAGCGACTCTTTCAACTCGCCTTCTGCGGTATACGTCAAAGTAGTCCAGGGATTTGACTACTGCGATGTTGTGTTTGTCCAGCTCCTCAGTCTCCGTGCCGGGCTTGATGTGCAAGTTCCTGTGCTCTCTTCTCCCGCTACAAAGGCTCACTGTTCATGGTTGCACGATGCGCGCGAGATTCTGCTAGATGCAAGCTGAGGAGCTGGAAGCAAAAGGAGTAGAATGGCACGTAAAAGAAGTCAGCGTCGTCTGGGCTTAGGGTTCGACACCGGCTTCGGAGCAGGAATCGGTGAAGCATCACCTCTGAACCTTCCATCCCGGAGGCACAGCTTAAGAGCGGTCGCGCGTAGTCGCCAGTGTCGTAGACGTAGAAGCTGGGTCGCTTGCTTGCCGTGCTTGAATCGGTGCAGCTTTGAGCATCTGGCAAAGGCTCCAGGCCAAGAAGCTTGGGTGCGGCTTCGTGCCAAGTCAGATTCACGATCCACCTGTCGCTCGTGTCACTCCATCCTGTGGGCAGGGGAGAACACTCCCAGGAGAAACGAATACTTGGCAAGCAACGTCGCGCCTGTGGAAAGTGCCAAGCGTTCAGCCTGGCGGTAGACCTCCGCGGCGACCGCCTCGCCTTCGTCCCGGTCGATGAAGGGCAATGAGTGGAGCATGATTGCGGCCATGCCTCAGTCAAGGAGGGCGCCGTGACAGTGTGACAGGACCTGCAGCGACCTTTCAATGTCCATCGTATTTCATCTTCGCTTCGGCCTGGTGCACACTTCGCTATGTTTTCGGCACGGTCGGCAGGGCTCCCTCCCAGCGATCGCCAGAGCTGATACAAGAGCTCGCGGCCCTCGCGAGGCAAGGGGCTCACTGCCTGCGCCAGTCTGAATGTGTAACGCGTGCCGCATGTCATTTAAGGCAAATTCTTGTCGCATGCCTCTTCATTGCGGCCAAGACACAGAAATGTCTTGGTCTAGGTAGCGAACGTATTCCCATGTCTCTTGCGGCGAGGAGCAATGGAGGGCACCGACTCCCGCGGCGAACCCCAAGACCTTGTCCACCATTCCCAACTGTGTGTTCACAACGTGCCTATATAACACGCTATCGCTGCATCTCGCTTTTCAAGAAATCACAAGATTAAATTGACAAGGGCAAGGCCTTGTTGACCCACATGTCTTGAAGAGGCTGCCATGGCGAGCCAAGGCCACGCTAATTGTCTTCTGTCTCAGTACGTCGCAATGACAAAGTGACAGCTGGGCATGGTTTCAAGGTTAGAAATGTGCCCCGAAGCCGGCTGCCATTGTTAAATGAAGTCTGGGCTCTGAGGTATGCACATCAGCGTGACACATGTGAGTGAATTTATTGGGGTGCAACATGCACACGCTCGGACTACATCGTAGGGGCAGAGGCAGATACCTGGGCAGTTGCCAATCCAGCGCAGTTCCAGACGCAGCGGTGTCGGCTTCATGCATGTTACCACACGTCCGTGCTACAACGAGCTCATGCTCGATGTTGGAAGCGACGCTGTTGGAACTCTTGTTGCAAATAGCTGTCTTCACCGGCTTCTACAATACGGACCCCTGGCCCGTTCCTTCCACCTCGGGGCCTAAGTCTCGAACAATTCTAGCACGGTGCTGGGTTACACCGAGGTCTGGTCCAATATCTGTTTAACACATGTTTAAAGTTGAAGGGGTGTAGTGTTAGGGGAAGGGGATTAAGACATTGTGAACACTGACGTGATGGCATCTCCAGAAGCGCTTTCACATCGCAAGAGGCTCGGCTCGAGTTGCCAGCAACGAAACTTAGGCGCCTCACTCTACGTTTTCTCTGTTGACGGGAGCGCTCCCGCTATCGTCGTCACCCAAGAACCAGTACAAACAAACTCACGTTAAAAAAACACAAGAACCAGGTAACTGCAGCTGTCACAGTACTGATGGCTCTAAAGCTGTTGGATCAGAGCATGGGCCACGACTCCACAGGGTGACAATTCCGGCCGCACAGCAAAGCAACGCTCCACCGAAATCAACCCTCTAATATTTCAACACATTGGTTGAAAGCCGATGCACGAAGCTCGCTCGAAACCTGAGTTGCATGTAGACCTATCGACCACCTGGCTTACAAGGATCAGTGATTCGGCAGCAGCAGAAACACCCTTAGCATTTATTGCGCGAGTTGAAGTTGCAGCCAAGTTGCAGCAAAACGTGGAACAAGTTGGCGCAGGATGCACATCTCTCGCTGAAACAATGGGGCCGTGAAAAGCGAGTTGAAGAGGTCATCGCCACGGCGGGCGCCTCGCGAAAACAGTAAACTGAACCGTACAGACAAGCCAGACAGCTGCTACGTAGCTCCCGACATTCGCCATGGCAAAACATGACATCACCGCATGGCATCCGGGCCTCTCGGCACATCCCGCTGGCTTGTTGCCACCTGATCAGTTTTTGGAGGCACTTCACCATGAAAAAGTCACGGATGGCGAGGCCTCGGGATTGCATGTGCCGAGTCGCCAGCCTCGCGACTGCGATAACAACACGCGCACACAGCAGAGCTTCACAGGGAAACTTTCAAAAGCACTGCGCGACAAGGAAAAATCACAACGCACCGGCTCCTTGCCAAAAACACTTGACAGGCTCAAAGTGTACCTTGTTGGCCGGCGGCGGCGGGGCGGCTCATGAACTGTTTCGAGCCGCTGTCCGCCTGGCGAACAGAGCACACCAAACCCCAGTTGACAGTAAAGGGGGCGCACCTCCACTTCATATAAGGAGCCTCTTTATCCCGAGATCCCTTGTTGTGTTAGAACATATCTGCGCGCAAGCATGCCGTCAGAGGGCTACAACCTCTTCTTTCGTTTGAAAATGGCTGAAACAAGCACGTTAAACTAGGACTTCCAGCACTGTTCCACACTTAAAGAGGAGGGGAGCACGCAATGGAATGCACAGTGGCACGTGGAGTGAGGAGGTAACCAGGTAGGCGCGGAGAGGAGAGCGGAGTGGCCCCACACACCCAAGACAGTTAACATGGTGAGAGTTTGAATTTGCGCCGCGCACCCCGCCCAAAAAAACACATCGCTGGCACCCCACAGAAACCAGAGGCCTCACTGCTCTTACTAGTACAACTACATAAGCTTCAACGCTGGACCTATGCACCACTTGCTTTCGCGACGGTACTGCAAGCTGAAACCCCAGGATCCGAGGCCTTGAGAGCGCGGCATCCGTTTGGGACCTGAGGTGCCGTCTCTGCTTGGGGGTTGGGGTTTAGCGTCGGCCCCCTCCTGCAAATGATGCAGATGGTCCAGCTTACCGGTTCAAACCCAGCAGGCCCTGAACATCGACTGCCGGGTCTCCTCCCCGAGCCCGAAGGGCCGAAGGACAGCAAAGACAAGCCAACATCAGGGTGAGCGCAGCTCGGCAAGTGAACATGCAATGCAGCTCCACACATTCAAGAGCACGTGTGCATGTGTGGGTGTGTGTCATCGAAGTCTTTCCATGAACTCTGCTCTCGGTGCTGGCACTTGGTGAGATGGTGTTAACGTTAGCATTGAACATTGGGCTGCGGCAAGGATCCGGCAGTCGCGCGGTGATATGCTTGCCGTTGGGAAGCAAGATGATCTCCAGGCAGATAGGTGAGGTGACAGGAACAAGTCATGCGCAGTCAAGCAGCAAGCATCTACCAGCCAGGAACCGTTCGATCTACAGAAGGCTCGCCATCAACGATCACGAGACATTCTTGCTCAGCTGAAGTCGCAGTGTAAACCCTCCCAGCTTTGAGGTCACCGAAGTCCATCGTGTGGGCTCAGCTGCGTCAACGCAAATCACACGAGTGCATACGAGTGCTGGCCGTCGATCCAAATTCCGGAAGCTATGTACCTGCAGCCTTGTCATGGTGTGTTTGTCGTTGTTGTTGGCGGATATGCTTCTTCTACCGAACATGGATGAAGCTTTGATCCAACTGGCACGGCAACAAATCATGCCCAACAAGTGTGATGTGATCGACCAGCTCCCGAGCAGTTCACTCGTGCCTTCATCCAGGTCCCGATAGTTAAAGACACGCACCCTCCAGGCCCTGGAGGCTAGGGGCGAACCGCGAACCTTCAAATGCCCGAACCAAAGCGGAAATCAAGTCAATCTGCCCAAGCGGGAACCGAAAGGAACCGAAAGGAACCCGAAAAGTACCGAAAGTGAAAGTAGCCGCTGCGGACAAACAAATGCGAGCAATCTGTGCAGTGCCCCCTGGCACGCGGCAAATGTGCTGTGGCCTGTCGGCTCATGGACATCCAAAGAGTCTCATCCCTTCTCGCTTTCATGATCCTGAGGCTTCTTCTAAGTCGGACCCGGAGTGGACGAAAGACCAGCCTCTCAATATGTAGGGCGAATGAGGCTACTCGTACAACACCGTACACCGGGTTCTGCTTTGCTGCATCTTTCATCATCTTTCCGTCCACTGTTGCGTGAAACGATTTTGCGCATTGGCATATTCCCCATGCCTGATGCCTGTCTTGGACAGGATCAAACGAAAACCAACAATGCTGAGCAAGCCTCGAGCCTGCCCGTGACTCGCCAGGTCACTACGACCAACGGGCGGCGCCCCGCCCTGCGGTTGTTCAAGGCCAGAGAGAGGTGTTCCGGAGCTCATCAGGGAGTCGTGCAACGCACACTTCCCTTGTCGTGATCAACTTCTCTAACCCCTCCATGCTGTCGACCTCTTTTGGGAAAAGAGTCCCATAGCACTTCACAGGCCTTTCAAACGGATCACTGAAATGCTGACCTTGCATGGCAACGCCATGGTGCAATACCTTCTGAAAGTGACGAGCCAGATACATGCCTCCAGGGTCCATTTTAGCATGAGCTCCATCCAGCAATTTGAGCTTGAAGCCAGGGCCGCTCTGGTTGCATTTGGAGGCTTTGTATGCATGTTGGTCATCAAAGTCTGGGCAGACCAGCCTGTGGTAATCCAGGATGGACACCAGCAAGCGCTGCTGAACTGAGTCCTGGCAGGCCATTGATGACACCACTTCAGAATAGATATCTCTCTGGAAAAGTGCCAGGTTCGCCATGGTCTCATTAGAGCCTTGAGGACGAAACCTGAAGCCAATATGCGGGGCGACAGTGGCGAGGAAGACATGCTTTGCCCCGTGCTGTGCCGAAAAAGATAGCATGTTCTTCAATGCCTCCCGAAGGTATGGCTCCATGCCACAGTAGTCCGACATCTGCAGTCTACATTCCTTCCAAGGCCGAAAGTAGTGGCTGTCCAGCACGAAGATGTATGGCGCGCGTGCCTGCTCCACATTCTGCCTCGCCGGGCTTTTGGTCTCCCTGGATCTTTGGACATTGCGCTTGCACAACGTGCAGCCTGTTGATCCAAAAGCTTGGATCGCCCCCTCACCACCTTTTGCCCCATTGATGACTCTTGGCCCCCATGGTTGCCCTTTCAAGTAGCCGCAGCTTTCATTTGCCTCAGCTCCTTCGATCACTCCCTTCAATGTGTTGGCCAAGTGATACGCCTGGCTATCGCCGATGAAGAGCATATCTATGGGAGCGAAACGATTCTGCAGTTGCTCCACAATGGAAACCGTTGCTCCAGGCTCACCTACACTTCCGATGACTGTGTTCACCAGCGCCATGACCAAAGCCATGGAGACCAGAGCAGCCATGATAACCATGCTTGGGGATCGGCTCGCAGCCAGGCGCATTAAAGGCAACTCATAGAATTGAAAGGACAGTCCTGCTATCGCTATCGATGCAGATGCAATGACGAGATCACGAACCAGAGCTGTCGTGCCAGGTTCTCGTCCCTGCCACATGGTCGAAGAGGAATCTCCATTGCCGGCTGGGCTCCCAAACCAGATTATCAGTGGCCAATGAACTAGGTACAAACCATATGAGATGGTGCCGAAATAGACGAGTGTGCGGCTGCTTGCAAGCCTCGTGAAAAGGGCCCATGATGGTAAGGGCTCACTGGTTTGCAAGGCCTGAAGGCCCAGCAAAAAATTGCACACTAAGGCCAGAAAGAGCCTGAACCACCGAAAGTAAATGCGCATCATATCTGCCTTTGGTAAGGGCAATGATGAGCTGCCGAGAATTGCCACGAAAAGTGCCGCAGAGGCTACCTCGAGACCGACTCTCTGGCACGTTGTCAGAGAGGGTCTATTGGGTGCGCGCGTGAGCAGATCGTAGCTCCATGGGGAGAGGTGCAGGCAACACGACACCAAGCCCCCGATGGCGAATTCCCCGGCGCGGGTCCAAGTGGAGAAGTACGCAGCAGATTCCCCACGAGTGTTGTAGACATAGTTGCACATGTACTGTGAGACCAAGATTGCCAGCACTTCGAAGAAAAGTAATATCTTGATGAGTTTCTGCATTTCTTGCTTCTGCATAGCTGGAATGTCCGATCCTGTCTGCTTCAAGGTATGCCCGGCTGAGCAGCAACTGGAAGTGAGGTAGCATCCCGCAGCAAAAGCAAGTGGCCAAACAATATAATACTGCTCCTCGATTGACAAGCTCCAAATATGCCTCACGACTGAAAAATCCGTATCGGAGGAGAAGTAGTCTTCCCCCCTGTTGATTAAGTTCCAGTTCTGGCAGTAGCCGACGGACCATAGCAAATCCTGGCGAAGATAGTAAGCTTGATCGTTCTCTAAGGTGTCTGCAAGACAAGTCTTGGCGAGCACACACACGATCACAGCCATCAAGAGCGGGATCAACCGCATCGCTCTTCTCTTCCAAAAAACCAGAATGCTAAAGTTCCCGTTCTTGGCCTGCGCTTGCAAAGCCTTCGATGTCATGAGGATTCCCGACATGCCAAAGAAAAGTCCAATGCAAACCCAAGCAGTTGGAAAAGACAAGCGGAGATGATGTGCTACCACAAGCAGGCATCCTAGTCCACGAATGCCATCCATAGTGTCAAGCCTCACCATAGCGTTCTGCGCCTGTTGTACTTGTGAATCAGTGCCCTCTCCCGCGGTGGGTGAAACGGTGACTGCCTCCTCGTCGGCCCTGGTGCTGCGCCTCTTTTGATTTGATAAATGGGCACCGGCATGGGGCACTGCCATAGGGGACTCGAGGAATGAAAGCAGATAAACCCAGTTCGGCTAACTCGTTTGGTTCGGGCCAGAAGAGTTCAAAGCAGGTTCTGAAAGTTGCCAGTGTGCCGGCACCATCACTACCCATGGACACTTTGGCATGCTGTGTTCTGATTGTTAGGGCAGCAAGTGCTAATTGTTACCGCCCTGACTCGTCTCAATCGTCTCGTCGAGCCCGTTTCTGCGAGGCTGGGTCTACCAGTCCGAGCGCTGGACAACTTTGGACAACTGCTGTACGAGGCACCTAAACTCGAAAAGCGGGCGCCAGAGCCTCCATAGGCTCTTCCGTGCCACGCAGTTTCAGGTGACTCTCTGGAGCGATCTCGGAAGCAGAAAGCCGCAGCATGTCCCGCAGCACGCCAGAGTCGCATTGTAAGACTCGTCACGATTCGTCCGATAGGGTGGGATGGCTTGAGCTTTGATGAGCTTATAGATTATAGGTTCCCCCTTCCGAGCTTCATCATCCCATCCCCCCGACGGCAAAGGCCACCTAGAACTACATGACTACACCTACATGACTGCTACGTTACTACACGCTTCTGCAGTCATCTTCTATGCTATATATATATATATACATACATATGCATATTCAGAATATACCAGTAAATAGTTATATATATATATATACATACATATATTTTGCACTTCTCGTGTTTTTTTGCACTTTTGCACTTTTATGTCTTTTGTTTTTGCATGTTTTGTGCACTTGCCTTTGCTTTTTTGCACTTATCCACTTGTTTTTTCGTGTTATTTACTTTTTGGCTTTCTGCACTTGCGCACTTTTTGTTTGTTTTGTACATTCCTTTCATACTCTATGTGCTTTACTATGCTTGTCTTATGCATAGAAAACCCAAAAACCCAGAAAACCAAAAATCCAACCTTGCTCGGACAATGTCTCCGGAAGGTTTGGGTTTTTTGGATTTTGGATGTTTTAAATTTTGGAATATTTTCACATTCGAGGTTAGCCGGGCAATGCAATATTAAGAGCTTGAACTAAACCATCAGCAGCAGGTACTAGGACCCCCTATTATAGAATGTTTTTTTCAGCTTCTTAGAAATGCACAATAGTAGATATTGGCAAATATAGGCCTTATCTGCTAAAGCCTCCTTAGCAAAGGCCTGTGCATAACACATGTACGTGCTTTTCTCAGTGACTTGAATAAGTAAGACTTTACATCGTTCTCATATACAGAAACAGTATATTCAAATCCTATGAACGTAGTGTGCACGTTTCGAGTAGTTAGGACGTAATTGAAACTCTGATAAGGGTACATTTGAGTGACCGCCCTCTTAGAAGTCAAAAAAGGAGAATGCATGTGGGCTAACCTCGAATGTGAAAAATTCTGCCAAAAATCCAAAAACCCAAACTTTCCGGAGACATTGTCCGAGCAAGCTCGGATGTTGGGATGTTTTGGATTTTCTATGCATAAGACAAGCATAGCAAAGCACACAGAGTATGAAAGGAATGCACAAAAAAAAACAAGAAGTGCAAAAGTGCAGAAAGCCACAAAAGTGCATAAAAGCTAAAACAAGTGCAAAAATGAAGAGAAAAAAAGGTGCCAAAGTGCAAAAAAAGCCAGAAAAGCGCAAAAGCGCAAAAAGACACAAGAAGAGCAACAAATGCAAAAACGAAGCCAAAACGCGCAAAAGTACAAGACACAACAAAAACAACTAGCTTTTCCTGTCTTTTTCATTTCGCGGTTGGTCCATTGGGGGGGGGGGGGGGGGGGGGGGTGTGAGCATAGATATTATATATATATAAAAAATATATATATATATATATACGTATATACATATATATTAATGTTTTGATCTATCGTACATTAAACTGTATATCTGCCAAGTCTTGGAGTCGGCAACCCTTGTAGGCACAGGGAGAAGTATCACTCAAGATTGTCCTGACAAACCTGACGGCAGAAGCTTCAAAATGACACCGAGGGCAGCTCTCCCGACACACGGCCAATTTCGCAGCCGGGAGCAGGCTGTCAAAAACTAAGCCTGGCCTTCGCTTGGTAAAGCGAGCGACGTGTAATCTATGGTACAGGTCCCACTTCGGGAACTCTAAGTGAAACGAACCCGGTGACACAAGAAAATCTACGTCTTCGAGGAGTCAACCTGAGGCCGGCGCGCTCAGAGCCATACTTTCCGAATCAACCCTTGAACTTTGAGACATTCTAAAAGCTGCCAGCTTTTGTTAAGAACATTAAATAAAAAATATTAATAATACGAAGAATAAGAAGAATAATAGTAGTAGTATTAATAACAAAAATAATAACCAGCTTCAAAAGCTTAGCTGTGCTTTTCTGGCCTGTGGGCGCCAAAGACAATGGCCCCGGTCCAGGGCCTGGCAGGGCTCTGTGAATTCTGTGATGCTCAGTGAGCAAAAAGCAGGGTCAGATGAATTTAGGGTTTAGGCTTTAGGCTTTAGAGTTTAGGGTTTAGGGTTTAAGGTTTAGGGTTAAATGAACTGAGTCAGACTCCTGGCCTCCCATGGCCACATTCGGATACATCTCCCGCAGCATTGCACTCTGAGCCTTGCCATGACTTACCAGACTTACCATACTACATCACACTGTCGCACCTGCATCCACCGACTCTCCTGCGAAATTGTCAGACAAAAAAAGGGCCTGCCTGGATCGAAGGGTTGATGCCTGGCAACATCTGGCAATCGATGCCGCATCCCTATACGACTCTATAAAACATGGATGGGTCCTAGGGATGCAAATCAGGCGGGTCTGCCGATTGGCACTTGTCCCGGCCCTCTGTGACCGGAATGGCGCGACCTGGAAGGTCGTACCCCTCAAGTCCTCAACAAGATGGCAGGTGGTGAAGCACTCGAAGACTCGAAGGCACCCACCCCCTCTGGAAAGGATGGGGTCGACCACCTGGCGAGTGGGGAACCCCTTGGCTCCACCTAATTTTGTCCACCTTTGTCCCCTTCAGTCTTCGGGCCTAGGTCCATAAACAGAGGGAAGTCAGTAGGACACGAAACCTACACGAACTGCCTGGCACAAGTCAGTAGACACGTTGCAAGACGTGGCCCACGCGTACACTTCAAGCTTACCCTAAACCCTAAACCCTAAACCCTAAACCCTAAACCCCTTAAGCTCCACTCGCAACTTGAGCTGCCGGAGTGCCTTGATCATAGCCAAGCGGTTCCCAAGAGGCCTGTGCATGGCAGCCAGAATAGCAGCTAATATGGCAACGCCATTCTGAGGCATAGAATGTGTATAAATTAGTATATGTATATATATATATATAGTATAGAGTATACAATTTATATAATGAATGTATGTATGTATATATATATGTATATATACATACTATATACATACTATATATACAGTATATACGAATAATAATATGTAAATGTAAGTAAATGTAAATGTAACTACTATATGCATATGTGGCCACGCCTGCACATTCAATCCGCCCCTGCTTATGGGTGGCGGGGATGCCTCACAAGGTGATGCCTTGACACTGCCTTCACTCTTGGCGAACTTCACAGACTTGAGCGTCTGCGGCCGTTCTCGGGGCCCTACAAGCATGCGTCCTCCCCAACCTTAGCCCATGCATTGTAGATGTTTGCGAACGTTATATAAACACTTGCCACCTGAAAGGGCATGCAGCACGTGGGCATTTCTGCGCCGAGCTGCTCCGGAAAACGCTGTTTGGGTCACCAAGGCCTGGCCACCGATCACCCTCTATAGTGGGTACGGCAAGAAAGAAGGTCCAGAGATAGGAGTCGAGTCAGGGTTTTTGGCCTCCTCGCGAGTCCCTTCTCGAGGAGCGCCTGCGCGGCAAGAGCCCTCGAAGCCCAAGAAGGACGGAAGCAAACTCAGCTCTCAGCCTCAACGCAACTCCACGAGCTGGACTCGTGAAGGGGCTCTCAGCCTCACTCTTTCAACTTCAAGCCGCCCTGACATCATGGGATGATGCAAACAAAGAACTCTACTAATTACTCCACTTTGCAGAGGAGGCGCTAATGAGGACAAAGGCGGCATCCGGCCTGGGGCCACAAAGCAGTATCAGGCAGTGGAACATCAAACACACTGACGCACCCGACCCTTGCACAGCTTTGGACAGTTAGGCTGCTGCCAGGTGGGTTTGCACTGCCCCGGCTCGGTGCTGCCGCTGAGGATGCCACCTAATGCAACGGTTGAGCAAGAGCCCTTATGCAACATTGGCATGAGAAGCACATAATTTTGGTTGCATGGTCCAAAGCTACGTTCACTGGGTCAACTTTCCGAATAGCTGGCACCACTGAGGTGCTAGCAGGGAACGGTGGAGAGACGGCCTGCCCCTGCGCAGTAGGGACTTTCAGCGCTAAGTTCGGCCCAAACGAGACCACGAAGACGTAAGGCACCAAGCCTCCGGAATGTCCATGCCGGGCAGCCTTGCATCGACGCCAACCATCCTGACAGGCGCCGCTCACAAGATTCTTTTGATGGATCTATCGGCACATATGGGCAGTGCTCCAAATCAGGGTCTCTTTTGCGGGGTCCTTGTTACCTTACGAAAAGGACCCCCCAAAAAGGGACCTCAACTTAGAGAACTACCCATATGAAACACATCGATGAACCTTGAGTGTCCATGCATGAGCTCCATCAGTGCGTCTGAAGACCACTCTCCGGGGTCGCCTGCGGCTCGAGAAATGGGCTGCGGTTCCGAAATCTTACGAATATAAGATCTTTTGCCCCCATGGCCCCCGCGTCCTAGGCTCACATCCACACTTCCGCCTTGTGGCTTAGTCCCAGCTTGTGGTTCTTCACGGGCACCCCAGTTGTGCATATCCTCATGGATCAAAACCTCTCAACAAAACTGCGATTAGGTGCCTCAAGTTACTAAGGCTCGCTCAGACGCGGCAGCAGACGAGCCGCCTAGCAAAAACATGCAAAAACACATCAGATCCGAACACCTGAACTTCGACATATCACCACAGGGCGGCTGATCTTCACTCTGCGGAGTCAGCGCCTCCTTCAGGTAGATTGGCACTGCCGCCAATTCCAGAAGTGTGTGAGTTCTTCGTAGCCTCCCGCTGGTCCATGACAAATGACATGCCACTTCTGGGCAAACTCCGGCCTGACTTCGTGCACTTGCCAAGGCAGCTCCACTGGTCAAGCGCGGAGCTTCCTTCTGACAGACGTTCGGCTCACTGTGAAGACCTAACTGAAAGATCACCCTGTGCACAAGTTTCCGCAACAGTGTCTCCTTTCCCATTTTACATGCGCTGTACATTGGGCCGATTAAGCCTGTCGTGGCTCGTGTCGGGCAGGCCACCACTGTCGACTACTGGAACAAACTCCAGTGTAGTAATGGGCCTGTGCCAGACATGTTGCATGTCACTGCTCTACAAGCTCATGAGAAGCTGCCTGGTAAGGAAAATGGCAGCACTTTGCTGCGAAAATCTGCGAAAATTTGCAACGAAAACTTCAATACAGCTATGGGTCCTCTCTTACACGCCCAGACGTGTTATGTTCCAGAATGGTTGCCTTGGGCATACCCTTCCTTGGCTGTGAGCGTCTACGAGTAGCATTGATGTTCGCCGGCAGTGCAGGAGACTCTGATTGTAGTCCCAAGTTGCCTTCACGGGAAGCCGCCAATGCTTGGAGGTGCCGTGATCCGACTCGTGGATGGCAGTGGCATACCACATGCAGATCTTAGTGCAACGAATGTGTGCCTGGGCATCTGTAAGATCATCCTGGTATATCCTGGCGCTTAGTCTGCTAAGATCGAAGCAGTGTTGTGGACTGCGCGAAAAGTGGAGAGCGCTACCTCCCGCAGACCGGAAGCTGAGCCACCCCAACACTCAGTTACACAAGACCACATAATGTAGGCCTCAGGCCTCAGGGTCGATCGAAGGCGTTCCAAGGAGGAGCGGCAGCGTACCGACGACATATTGAGGTTGTCGCATGCCGAGCAGCACACAATCAACCTTGACTGTGTCGTGCGCACAGACATCATGAGTGGGCAACCACTCAGCTTGCGAGATATTGAGACGAGCATCACTTGGTAAGCTGGCAAGTACCTTTACGGTTTTGGCTGCCAGCTGTCCCGCAGCACCATCATCAGCATTGAATGGCGGTGTGCTCAGTTTGCCTCGGCTAAGGAGGACTGCAGGGACCTCCCGAGCAGAGGCCGTGCTTCACAGAGCCAAGCGTCACATATTGGTTATCTTCTCTTCCAAAGCATCGCCTTACTTGCAGAGCTGTAGAAAACGGTATGCTTTCGGACATATTCGGACGATCACGATGCGCCGCGAGATTTTCGGATGAGCAGAGCTGCAGTTGTCAAGCTGCAGCTCTGAATACGATCGGACGTCGCAGTCCAGCGAAGAGAATCGCAAAACGCCATGGGCTTCCTTTGACCGTCTTTCATCACAACCGTTTCTGAGTCTCTCTCTCACACTCCCAGCAATACCAATCTTGCATCGAGTGCTGAACCAGGCCTTGTAGATGCCATCCAATGGCCTGTTGATTAGCCTGGCAGTTTGGAAGCCGCGTCCAATGTGCCAATGCAAACGCTGGTCCGGAGGCACTCTAATTCAGGCAAGAAACGTTGCCAGCCCATGTGACTTTGCTGCCTAGCCAAAGTTGGTTCATGGAGATTTGAGTGGGCTGGAGATGCTAGAGGGCGCAGACAGCAACTTGGCCTCAAAGAGATTCGGAGCTGCGACCGCAGTGTTTGCATCTACGGCCGATCCGTCCGGATTGCGAGGCACATGGCCTCACATCCAAAACAGCAGAGATTCTGTCCTACAAGAGGAGAGGTACCCACATGCTTTGCACTGCGGACATCTGGCCTACCCACATGGCTTCGGCCTGGCACGAAGGCAAGACTCCCACTTGCTGTTCATTGTGAGTCTTGCTATTACTCGCGTCTTTCCTCCAATAAGGAGCTTCCCACAGAAGTCGCTCTGGTAGCTCCGGCTTGCCATCACACACGACTCTTTCGTGACGTTTGCGGCTTTCAGGTTCTTTTCAAGACTCACACAAGGCTTTGTTTCTCTCCGCATTAGAGTTTGGAACTTGTTTGGAGGTTTTGTTTCGTAACATAGGGCTGATGGCTTCTTGAGACTCACTGCATTCAGCGTTTACAGAGTCCTTGCCCACTTGCCGGGTACAGGGTCTGGGGATTCTGGCAAGGCTTTCCCATTAGGATTGTTGGCCTATGCAACTTTATGGCCCCCCTCTCATACCATGGCAGACGCTTCCCTGAGGGTTAGAAGTTAAAGCTAGTCTAAGCCAAGCTCTGTCAAGGGTTCAATGTTTCCGTACCCACATCCTGAGCTGCTTAGACGACTTCTCCCGAGTTTTATTAATGTGATACTTCTTCGCTTCTGCATGGGGCGCGACTAGCCTTTAGAGTTGCTTAGCCTGCTAACTCCCGAAGTTCTTTCGGAACCCGTACTCCTCAAGGTTTCGGACGGGGCCGCTTGAGCGAGTCGAGTCGTCCAAAAAAATAGACGTGGGTAGTATTTGAAGGTGCAACTGGGTAGCGAGTTGAGTCGACTCTCTCAGATTGTGCGATGTTGACACATCATACAGGCATTCGTGTCCAGTCGCCGTGTGCGATTATGCGTGTGAAGTCAGCACAACACCTGTGAATCTGCAAACCTACTGGTAGCCGCACATCCCCAACCATGTAGGAACTTAGAACACAACACGAGCCCTCGACACCAATGGGCAACCTGGACAAAGTTTCGAGCTTCGATGTGCATCTAGACCTGGTTGAAACTGCTCTGGACGCCTCAGCGAAGTTCAAGGGGAACTGCAGAATCCGGAAGTGGTGATTGGCTGGCAGCTGCTGCATTACCTGCATCGACAACATCAGAAGCTGTTTGCTGTCCGTTTGCTGTGAGGGAATGGTCGGCGGAATTGCTGTGCTTAGCCGAGGTAGGCACCATCGACAAGTCCAGGTGCTCTGCATCGGTGGGTCTGAGCGGCATGAAAGCTGCCGAGACGCCGTAGCAAACCTGACGCTATTTACGCTATCGTGAATGTTGGTGTCCGCAACAAGACCCTGTCGACGAGCATACGAGAAAGGCTGCCCTTGGGTTTCTTGGTGCGCTTTGCTTCTGTCGCTTTAAATGTTGTCGTCACCTGGCCATCTGCTCTGCAGACGCCAGGGAAAGCCACCTTGAATTTGTTTGTGCTCTGAGCTCCTTTGCCATGATCTTGCTGCGCAGTCAGCCAAGTGACGGTCAACGGTGCAGTAGGGGAGCCTTGCAGCTGTCGGGCAATTCTTCACTCTGCGCGCTGCATCCTACGCGTTGGGTGCTGTCGCCCGCAGGCAGTAGAGCAGCCATGGATCAGGCTCGCATTGCACACATTGGCGAGCTGGAGTGGTTAACTTGCCATTCCAAATGATGACTTGAGCATTCGCGCCGCCCCTCCAGCGGCAGACAAGGCAGCACCAACAGCGGCACTGGCTGCTTCAGCTGGACTCTCCAAAGTTTGCATGGCCCCAGCCGCTGCGCTGGCTGCCGTGCTCGTCACAGCTTCGTAGGCAGCACCTCCCGCTTCTCGAAACATCTCACTCACAGCCTCTGTTGCCAATCAAACACACAAGCAAAACTTTGACAGACGTCGCAAACATGAAGGAGGGCGGCTCGAGGGGTTATGTGAACGATTTTCAAGAAGGATTGCTGGCCCCTCACTATGATGCCTACATTAGGCTCCTAGTGCCTTGCGCTACACTGCCGAAGACGGGTCCCAAGCGGAGCTCGTACTAAGCTCGGGGCAGACTCCACCACCGCTTCGGCTCTTGGCTGCCATCCAGCTCGCCGGGCGCATTGTTGCCAGGCCGTGCTGTCGATTGCTTGCCGCGCGCGGCCTTCCTCCAGGATCACTCGGTGTTCAAAGCCTGTGAAACGAGGAAGAACATGGGAGCAGATCACTGCCGAGGCAACATGCTCACACTTGCAAAGAACTTGCTCCAGCATGCTCGAGCTTGAAACCGCTTTGAGTGCGACGGAGATCATCGGAGGCTTCGGCGGCTCTGGGCTTAAGGCTGCTTCAATGAGGGAATAAGACCGGCCACTTCCACGGCCTTCAGGGGGCGCACTCCAGAAGTAGAGTTGCACTGTCAAATCCAGCTGAAGGAGTTGCATGTGAAATATCCAGGGATCGGAGTAGCCAGGGACTGGAACTTCCAGCTGCACGAATGGGCAGCTTGAAGATGCAAGCAATTGCAATCCCACATCGAAGCACACTACACCTTCGCAGGGAGAGTTAACTGAGCGAACGAACGTGACTCGCGGCGACTTGTCGCCGAGCTCAATTTGCGTGAGGATGCCTTTGAGGTCGCGGTGGCCAATGACCTCTCGCATGTGTCTCCATCCAGGGTCCAGGAGCTGCTGCAAGCCACACGTCGATGTGACGTCCGCGTCCATTCCACCTGCTTCAGAGGACCCAGAGGACCCAGGGGACTCGGGGGACCCGGGGGACTCGGACCTCGTGGAGCTGCGCTCGCTGTTCTCAAAGCATCGGCTGAGCAACGTGCGCTGGCGCTGCGCGTAGGATGCTTGCAGCACCAGGGCGCAGCCGAGCGCCAGATTCATCGCAACTGAAATGAGGAACATCCAGACAGCAGGTCTCCAAAGCGCCAGCACGGCAAAGATTAGCACGGCAGCAGCAAGTTTTGGATCTATGTTACCATGCGGCCTGCTATCCTGAGCTTCAGGGCCGCTCACGGCCGTAGTTGGGAGTACCGCTTCAGGAGTAATGTCGGGAGGTGCACCGTTCACGGCACCCGACCCTAAGGAGCAACTCGCCTCGGAACTCTTGGAGGTGGCTGACTTGGATGCTTTGTTCGGTAACTTTGAAAGCAGAGATGCCGTGATCTTCTTGCCATTGCTCTTCAACATCTTGGACACCCGGGACCCCACAGTGGCCGTTGCATCCTCCAGCTGCTAAGTTGCTTGAGCCAGAGCCTGCGGTTGGGCGATTACTCCTCCTGGCATATCTGATTCTTCGGCAGCCGCACCACGAATCTCCGTTGTCTGCTTCCGAGGGGCGATACGGCCACGGGCAACTTCCGTTTCCAGGTACTCGAAAGCACTACCTAGTATTTCAAGGTTCCACCCTCACCAACTGAAAAACACAACAGGTTTCTGTAGGAACTGCAACGCCGCTAATGTGCTTGACCAGAAGTCGCCAAGGAACGTATCCTGTTGTAGACCTCTGCCATGTTGACGCCAGCAGCTTTTGTCTCATACTCCGGGCAGTGCAGGAGTACACAGTCTATGCATCTGAGCCTCAGACGGGCGAATCCACGAATCGATCCACCCATGCTGAGTCCACACAAGTCGTGACAACAGCGATGCCCGAAACGTCTGCGGAGTACTGCTTCCGAGGGTCTGAAGTCTAGCCAGGCTTCGGGTCAACTCCTGACAAAGCGAAATAGGTGCTTGAAGCTCAAAGATCACAAGGTCGCATGACGGCGCATGCCTGTTCTATCCAGGCTGGAGATATGCAATGAAACAGACCTCACGGCAACAACATGTCCAGTCATGGAGGTTCACTGCCAGACAGGTGCATGGAATGGTCTGGCAAGAGCACTTCTCAGCAAAGCAGCTGTCGTTGATCTTGGACATATTCGGGACTCCTTCAGCGAAGGCCATCTGCCTGCCCAATACGTTGCCGACCTGTCAACTTTCTAAAGGGGCGGGGGGGGGGGGGGGGGGGGGGGGGGGGGGGGGGGGGGGGGGGGGGGGGGGGGGGGGGGGGAGCGGGGAGCGAGAAGTGGGGGTGTGGCGTCTCACACACGCACGAGCTAGCCCAGAAGTGGCCTTTGTCGCAACGACGATCTCGTCACGACGTACCTGCTTCTGAACAGCTGCCAAAAAGCACAAAGTCACTACAGCACCCTGTTGCTGATGCAAGCAGGCAGGTTCCTTGCGGCTTTGAAGCATCTTCTGCAAGACCTCGCCAACAACCTGGCAACAAAAGAGCTTCGGCTGAGAGCTAGAGTGTAATTCCGCAAGGGAGCACTACTCAGTCAAGTAGCCTCTTCGGCGACCCCATCCGTGTAGTTGGGAGCCAGGTCAACCTCGGGCTATGCGATCCACGTTTTACGAGTTTGGGTTCCAGGGGTTGGGGAGGTTCCGGAAACCGTGCATTTGTGTTCGCAAAGCGTTCGAGCGTTCGCGGGTGGAGCCAATCCTGCACGAAAGAGAAAAACAAAGAGAAAGAGACAGAGAACAAGAGAAAGAGAGAAAGAGAGAAAGAGAGAAAGAGAGAAAGAGAGAAAGAGAGAAAGAGAGAAAGAGAGAAAGAGAGAAAGAGAGAAAGAGAGAAAGAGAGAAAGAGAGAAAGAGAGAAAGAGAGAAAGAGATAAAGAGAGAAAGAGAGAAAGAGAGAAAGAGAGAAAGAGAGAAAGAGAGAAAGAGAGAAAGAGAGAAAGAGAGAAAGAGAGAAAGAGAGAAAGAGGGAAAGAGGGAAAGAGGGAAAGAGGGAAAGAGCGAAACAGAGAAAGATAAAGGGAAAAGCAAAAAATGAAATAAATGAATGAATGAACGAGAGAAAGAGAGAGAATGAATGAGAGAGACAGAGAGATGAAAGAGAGCGAAGAGATGAGGAGAGCAGAGGTAAGACAAAGACACAAGAGAAAACAGATAAGACAGAGACAGACAATGGAGAGAGAGAGAGAGAAAGAAACACTTCAGGTCGGATCTCGTGTCGTGCGCCGTGTCTGTTTTTGGTTGCCATGGACACAATGGGTATCTGCATTCGGGTTCGTGGCTCCTATCGGGCTTGTATCATTACGCCATACGCCACAAGTTCGGAGCAAGGTGCAAAGTTGCATCCCAGTGAGATTGCCAGCTCCAGGGCCGCTTTGGGAGCTTCGGCATCCTCCACACAAAAAAAAGGACAACTGCAGGTGCCGGATGGTGCTCATGGAATATGTGTATATATATATAGTACATAGGTATATGTATATATATATATATGTATTCTGATATGGAATATGTGATATAAACTCCCGGTTGAGGGGGCGCAGCTTCACATTGTCCAGTCGTCCTCTAGACGATGACAGCCAAAGCCGACCGGGGAGACACAGAGGCCGGTGCGCCCCAGCGCTCGCATTGCTCCCCTTGGCATTTCACAGCAAGGTTTGCGCTTGTGCATTGACAGGCACGCCTCTCGACATTAGGCAGATAATTGCATGCAAAACGCTTCTCAAGCTTCTTCCTGACCTTGGACGCGCTTTCAGAGCAAGTAACACTGCAGGGCCATTCGCATGTGTGGCTACGAAGCAAGTGAAGACCTTGACCTGAAGCTTTTGAAAAAGAAGTTCTGTTCTGCCTGACGACAAGGAATCGCTTGGTGCCATCCTCCGTCGCATGATCCGAATCTTGCGGCAGCTCTTCTGCCGGCTCACACACTTTGAGATCACGGTACTCCTAAGTTTGACAAGGACCCTACCACGCTCATGCGCGCTCTTGCTGCGCTGCATGCTCGCTTCATAGCAGCCAAGCATCGTAGTAATCATAGCGCTCGCCGAATGTGACTTTTAGTGGCACGCAGTCGGAGCCATCATCGGCCACCTCGGGGCTGCGTATCCCCACGCACAAGGCTCGTCACTCACTTTTCGTCCAACGTCTCTCCCCTGCACAATGAGGCCTAAGGGCCGCACAACGACTCCCACGTCTCCTTCTCTAAGCATGCCCGATGGCTTTGCAAACCGGAGGCGGACAGAGTCTCCAACCTGGTCGCACAAGATCCCTACTAATCCTGATGATCCCAAAGATCAGCAAGGAACTTTAAACTAGTGAAACTAGTGAAACTAGTGAAACTAGTGAAACTAGTGAAACTAGTGAAACTAGTGAAACTAGTGAAACTAGTGAAACTAGTGAAACTAGTGAAACAAACTAGTGAAACTAGTGAAACTAGTGGTTTGTGGTTCCAGAGGTTGCAAGCTACAAGCGCCATGGAGATAAATAGGCAGGTGATCGGCCTGGGGTTTTCTGTCGTTGGCCTCGTCACCTGTTCAGGAACGCACAGCAACGCGACATGCTCTGGCGATGAGCATGCTTAGGTATCCTGAGAGCACGTTTGATTGCCCCGCGTTCAAGTCGGCAGCTCAGTGCAGATGAACGGAAGGGCCACCAAGGTGCTGCCTTTGGGTGCAAGTACAGGAGTGGAGTGAGGGTTCTCACCAGTCTCAAAGCAGCCTCAGCTGCCCCCGTGGCATTCGCAGGCACCACTAAGCATTAAGGACTGAAAGCATCAGTGAAGGCAAGCTGCCGTAGGAGAAGCGCTCGTGCGCTGCAGCCAGCGGCTGGTCAGCACCTGCTTCCCACGTTGTACTACGCTTTCGTTGCCCGCAGAGGCTGAGCGGAGACTGTCCGAAACTCCAGATGCGCGGCCGTGCCTCCAGCGGAACGCTTGGCTCCCTTGCTTTCCAAAAACTTTGCCACTTCCCCTTCTGCACCATCCAGAGGCGTACCCCAGCCCTGGTCTTTGCCGGAGAAACTGACACAAACACACACACACACACACACACACACACACACACTGTGACCCTGTGACTGTGCACGCGTTCGCGCACAGAAAGAATTCCGCCTCCGCTGACAAATTGATATCGGCACCACCACTGCAGAGAGCGCTCACACACGACATGTGTCCGTAGTGGGCCGCCAGAATGATCGGAGAAACGCCATCTTCGTTGACAGTGTTTGCATCCTCAGGCTTGAACTGCGAGATAGCGAAGGTAGCGAAAGCGAACCAACCAGGGCCGTAACGATCCGAGACTTGATCAGGAGATCGATGGCCTGGCCGGGTGTGTTCTGTGCACCCTGAAACCCTGCTCGCCTCCTAGAAACCTAAGCCCCCAAAAAGCCTAAACCCTTCGTCAAGAACTGACTCGACCTCCTGAAACCGAAGTCCCCAAAAACCCTACCACGCAAACTTCCCAGCCCGACGCCAAAATTCCACGAAACGCAATTCTGCAGGCCCCCCCTAGTATCATTCTCATATAAATGGACACAATCCATAGGTACATTAACCTAGAGCCCCCCCCCCCCCCCACGTTCTGGGCTGCTCGGGGCCTCCGCACTATTTCCGCTCGCAGCATGGTGGAGCAGGGTGGAGCCATCTTCTGTTCGCACCTGCTTCGAGCACGCAATCGGCAAGCTACTGGTATTCTGTTATTTTCTAGGGGTACAGGGCCTGATTTTTCGGGTTTCAGATGGCCCTTAGGGTTTGGACATCAGATTTAACATGATTTAGCGAAGATTTTGGTTTCAAAGCGTTCGAGAGACACCAGCCTGCGAATCGCCTCCGCGTGCGAGCAGCTCCTTGACAATGTGGCTGTGGCCACTTCTGGCCTCGTTTCAAGGAAGACTACGCCGACGAGGCTGCTGCGAGGCTAATCCTTGGAGAAAGGCAGCCATGACCAAGGCGGTTGAGCCATCGTAAGCCATGTAGTCGTCGGGCTTCATACCAGAATCGAGAGCCTCCCAGATCAGACATGCCCAGCATGCACACAAGGCTGTGGCTCAGATATCAGGCTCGCCGAGCCTCGCGCAGGCTCTCCAAGTCACCTCTACGGCTGTACTCGTAGACATCGTAACCTTGGCCGGCGCGAGAACTACAACAGAATATGCTGGCTGGTGGCAGGACAGTTGGCTGGGAGCCCTGCCCTTGTCCATCTCTTTATCCAACAGGCTCTAGCAGTGTCAGGGATATAACATGTCTTGAGCGGATGAAGCACAGCTGCGGCAGATAGCACAGCCCGTGCAGGGTGCACACCCGGGAAGAGGTAGCATGTAGGCTGTTATGCAAGCCGCTAACTAACGACCGCCCTAGGCTACTGTTCAATTGCCTGGGCCTGTGCTTGTGCAACCTGGAATACGCGGTGATTTGCTTGTGACGTGCGCCTCACTCACTTCCTGCTTGCTGGCGCCGTGCCGCGAAGGGGACAGCCTGGCAACACGAGTCACGGCGGCCTGGTTTCAGCTCTGCAAAACAAACGACTTTTAATGCAGCGCCTGTCAGTCTTTCGAGCTGGTGACTGGGAATGCTTCGGTGACCCTTTGAGATGTGCGCGCTCCGCCCTGGGCAACTCGATACAAGCAAGGGTCGCTAGTCCAGTCTGCGAGACTCTACGAGTAGCAGCTGAAGGTAAGCTTGGGGCTCCCGATCCTTTTCCTCCGCTCTTTCTCGCAGGAGCTGCTCACAAACCTAGTATGCAGCGGATGCTACGGGATGGCATGTGCATGAATGAAATCTGAAAGGTGGCATGCCACCCTACAAAAAAACTGCAAGGCTCATCCCTGGATCTGAACCCCCCGTGCTTGGGTGCTGCAGGGACCCGGGCGCGAACGAGGGAGCGGATCTGAGAGAGTTCAGCTTCCGACCTTCGAGCATTCATTTTCACGTGACACACGACTCTACAAGATTGTACAAGCCCTGAGGTCACAAGACGTCACGAGATGTCACATGCCAGTATCGGGTCCCTGGCATTACCTGTGGAGGCCGCTGCGGAGACCTCGTGCAAACTTGACGGCAGGCTTCGTCTTGGAATTCCCCTCTCGCACCCCTTGCCTATCTTTTTCGGCTTGTGCTGGGACTGGTGGAACCTTGCGAAGAAAGGGAACGAGATGCTAAAAGCACACAGAGCCAGCAAGGCTGCCTAAGCATGCATGTGCTGGCAGAAGCTTTCAGCCTCCTCGAGCGTTCCCGTCTGCTCCCGGCGAGGTGCCAACGGAGGCTGACCGCGGCCTAGACGAAGTTCGCGGCAAAGTCAACGATCAACATCGGCAGTGCAAGCTGCTGCTTCGGTAGCACTTTGTCAAGCTCGAGGGCTGCCCAAACATGCCCCCCTCGTCAGGTTTCAGGACTCAGGGCTTCCTGGCCGCCCCCTCCTTTGAAGGTTGAAGATGTGTTTTTTGGAGGCATCTCACTTGAGCGGTTTCGGAAGGCTTCGCAGAGGTTCCTAGCCAGCCAAGATGTCCTTTTGCCGGTGTCCTAGGCAACCTCGGGTCTGAGGTTTCCTTGCCAAAGTTGCGTACACAGTTTAAGGAGTCGAGTTCCCTAGCCGCCTCCTGCAGGGCTTAGCGCTCCTGAGCAACATCACCTCTTGAGGACAGCCAGGATCTCTTCTCAGGAGTATCAAGGCTTCATAGCCAAGATGTTCATGGGGCTCTACCTTCGACCCCTAAGGTTGTACATTGGAGTCTGGGGACCGTTTTTTTGAGATAGTCTAAGGGAGTATAATGGGGGCCATCACTAGGAGTATATTAAGGGGTACAACCCTGGGGGTACGAGTCTTGTTAAAGTCCGCAAAACCTCGGCTAAGCGAGCGGTCTTTCGTAGCTTGAAGAAGATTTCTGCTGCATGGACATGATTGAACATATTCGCAGTACACATGAGAATCCGCCTCGTCGACGACGCTGTTCGTCGTCCTGGTCCCTTGACAGTGGTTGCATGGAAGCTCGCGTCAGGAGCATGACAGCTTGGCTCAGGACTGCTACTGTAGCAGAATGCTGCCTCGTCCAGGTTGGCACACGTTGAGGGCGCATGTCGTCCTGCCAAATCTGAACTTAGGTGTGCAAGTATGCAACACCCAGCAGATCCCTGTCAGTAGAACCAGGATGTTTGCTTCACACTGCATAAGATGTCCTGACTCTTGCGATTCGGGGCGCTTTCCTGGCCAGACAAAGCAGTCTCATTGGTCTGATTGCAGCCGGCAAGTCTTCGGCAGAGCCGAACTGGCGCCGGCAAGACCCAGGTATCGTTTTCATCGTAGCTGTCGCCACGCTCTCGAAACTCTCGGCGCTCCTCGACTTCCATGTCATATAATATACAATATAATATAATAGAATAGAACAGAAGATAATATAATACAATATAATATAATATAATATAATAAACACAACATGATACAAACAGCCTTGTTTTTGCGGGACTTTGTCTGCGACATACTCTTCCAAGGATTCTCGGGTGCCAGGCTCGCCGTCGCCGACCACGCACTGGGCGCGCCTTCTCATGCTGACGTCTGAAGAAGACGCAAGGATGTCGCCAGGCGTGCCGCGGTGCGCCTCCGTTCGTTTCATTTCTCCAGTCTCCTGAGGTGCGATCAGTGTGAGAACTTCCACGGCACTGCATGATACTGCTTCTGGCTCCCATCTGCTCTCACTCCAAAATGAGACCCCGTCCAGAACGGTGCTGAGCCCGTCCGGACCATCAGCATTCTCCTCCGAATCTCACGTAGCTGCGACGTAGCTTCATGCAGCTTCCCTCTCTGCAAGAGGGGGTCGTGCCTGAGGGCTTGCTGTCAGCCAAGGGACAGGTGATGAGGTGTCCCTTCCATCCTTAGGTACCACAACACCACAGCTACGGTTGTGCGCTAAAAAAAATTGGCCAATCATGCCAAAAGCCACGAGAGAATTTGGACGTGCACCAAGGCTGGATCTGGCAGCAAGCTAAGGCTAGAGTAGTTCTCATCGCGCCACGTCCTTCGCAGATCTTAGCTTGAATATCTTACGAGTGCTGCCGGCCCTCGGAATTGCTCGTGTAGCTTCACGCAGGCATCAGCCTCTTGTCCCTTTCGGAGGCGCGCCAAGATCCGTCTTGACCGCCACCTTCTGACTTCGGGATGCGAGGACGTGAAGCACAAGTGTGTCAGCGGAAGCAGTGCCAAGCCTGTCGTGCTGTCCACATCTCGTCTCCTTCGCCTTCGTCGGCGCCGACGGTCCTCCCCGTCCACCCACGTGCCTGATGATAGTACGTCATGAGCAAAAGCGAAGGCAACCCTCAACTGTTGCCTGAAGTCTGAATTCAGCAAAGGTCGTGTAGACAACCAGCGAAGCATTAAAACCGCAGGTTCGTTTTTGAAAACATGTATCCATGGCTCTTGACTTGATCTAAGTCGGCGCATGTCGCAAACACAGACGTGGCACCAGTGCAGGCGTGGCTTTACCGCTGCCTGCAGTGCCATCATAGGTCCCGCCTCCGCCTTGGTTGGTACTATAGGAACAGAAACATTAGAAACATGTAGGAGCATGTCATGAACTAGCACCTTTAGCCTCGACAAGTTACTTCACCGGAGATGCTCAACGAAACCTGCTCTCACAAGATCCGTGTGCAGATGCGTGTGGTGCTGTTGAGGCCCCTGCGCGAGGGTGAGAAGTCCTGACCAGCCGCATCCTGATAACAGTAGTGCACTCAACTACAAGACAAGACCTGCTGCAGAAGTGACGCGAGCCTTGCTTCTTCGCCGCCTAACTTGCCCAGGCCTGGCTCTGCGCCACTGGCCCAGTTTTCCATTGTTTGAAGAGTCCCAATTATTTTTCGAAAACGGGCTCGTTAAACAATAAGGGTTATTTAACAATAAATCATCCCAAATCGATACCTAGTCAAGCACTGACATGTGTGCGCTGTCACTTGCCAAGCTACCCAGCAGCTCTCTGGGCCGGCGCCTGCAACAGCAGCGGAAGGTGACAAGCTCTGTCCCAATCTCCATGCCGCCAGAGACCGAAAAACAACAGGAAGCAGATAAGATCAAGCAGAACTCTTGCCCGACTTACAGTTTTGCGATGTTCCGCGGTATGGTTGCCTTGGCAGCTTCAGGAGCTGCTGCAGACATTCCAGCCATGGGTGCCTCTTGACGGAAATGGAAATGAATTGGTGGCAGAAGGTGAACTTGAATAGCTTCTCGATGATCTCTCTTTGCACTCTGCCTGTTCCCGTCGATGTCGCTCCTGGCAGCACTCCATGGTGTCCCAAAGAAGTTTATGACTCAGTGTGATACTGAAGTCTGACTTTACTGATTGAGACCGGCATAGAGTCCTCTATTTCACGAAGTTCTCGCGCAACGCGCCGTTCCTCCAGTAGTTCCTGGATGGCAGCATTTGGTCTTTAAAAGCCTTCCGGAACTCGCCTATGACTTTCAAACTTCAACTGTTGCATGTGTGTGCGCGCACGTCCTCTTCCCTCTGTCGTCGTAGCTCCTCCTCTTTCCTTTCGCGTTGCTCCTGCTGCTGCCCATCATCGCAACAGGCATGCCACCAACAAATCACCCTTACAAGCTGCGAAACTTGCATCCATCTGTAATCGCATCTCGCACTTTTCTCCCGCCAGCTTTGGGCCTATGTTGCAAGCTGGCTCGGCAAGCTCTGCGCTGCCGCTCAACAGTCTCTGCGGCCAAGTTCGGTCGATGAGATAGTTCCTTGTCGGCTTCATCTTGCACAAGCCCGAGTCCGACAACACCCCCCCCCTCAAGCGGAAATTGTCCAAGTTCTGCGCAGGATCACAATTCTCTGAGCAGGGGCGAGCGGTGCCTCAACAGCAATAGTTGGGCTTCGGATGCTTCGTGCAAGCGCTGCTTGGCAAACAAGCCATGAGTCCAACACCGAGCCAAAACTGATTCGACCTCCACTACAAGACACCACAAGGGTGCGACTCAAGTTTTGCAAGACCTGAGAGCCACGCGCATTTGGAATTGGTCGCAAAGCCTTGCTCGCTCTGTCGCGCTCAACCTCAGCTACGGTTATGGCCGGTTCGAATCAAGTTTTCTGATCTGGGCCTGTGTTGTCCGATACGGGCTTCACTGCATCCAGTCTACGGAAAGAGGTTCTGATGTGCCAAGAAGCTCGTCCATGTGCGGAAGAATCACCAATCGCGAAACGTTCTGTGCTGCTAAGGCCTGGCAAGAAAGGAAGGCGCGGGGGCCAAACGGGGCATGGGGGGGGGAGGGGAGGGGGCGGTTCTGCCCACTAAATCCGGCCTCCAAGGCCGCCTCTCCAGACCTGGCGTGCAAAGGGCATTGGGTGTTTTTTGGTGATTCAAGGGTCTTTTTCAGTGTACGATTGGGAACGCGGAAGCTGCAGTCAAGAAGCTGCCCGTCTGCGTCCTGGCACAAGATGATGACCTGAGAACTCTCGGGCCAATCGCAGCACAGGTGGCTTCTCCCTGACAATAACCGAGCCTCGCCCTCCTCACAAGTGCTCAGCTCCTAGGGTGCGTGCAGATGGGGCGCAGCATGGCGCAGCATGGCGCAGCCCCTCGAAGTCTCACTGCAAATCGCACGTCTCCTGGAGCTCGTGCCAGAAAGATTCGCAGGCTTGCAACCTCCAATCAATATTGCCACGGCATGTCCTGGCTCAGTATAGTCTGGGCCTCCACCCAGCCGTCCGGGCGCTGTTCGCCCAGGTGCTCCCCAGTGCTTCATCACTGGCACGAATGGCAGAATGGCACAAAGTCTTAACGATGATATTATAACGATACGATCAGCTGCAGAAGCATGAGGTAATTACAGGTCGATGAAGGTCTGCAGCAGACTTGAACTTCCACTGCGGCACTCATCACTTGTAAACACGGATGCTTGTGCAGTGGCCTGAAGCGCTGGCACGCCTTGCGGAATGTAGCCGCAACCCACACCTCTTCCGCATAGAACATTCGAACCTGCTCGAGGAAAGAAAACTTGCAAGTGACGATGCTCGGCAGGACAGCATCCACCTCATTGCCGACAACATCCAGCTTGAGATGTGCTGGCCTTCAGCAACACTCCAAGAACACTCTTTTTAGGGCTGAGGGCATTTTTGGCATTTAGAGCAGGGCTGAACATGAACCTCTAGCAAACCAAGCTCGCCATCTGGGGATCTGGCACACCAGGAAGCCGCTTGCCCTGCAAACTTTGCTTCAAGGCCTCCTTGACCTTCGCTTCAAGGCATACAAGGCCCGAGAGGCAGGAGTTTCACTTCTGCGCTCTGCTGAAAACACTGGCCTTGACAGGTTCTGAGAGTATGATCTACCGTCAATGACCATGATTCCAATTTGGTGTCGTGCAAGCGCTTTCAGGTCAAACCGCCAAGGCCCGAGGCTCCAGCCTCACCGGCTTCGACCGGAACCTCTGGCGGCTTTGAGAAGACGGCCATGAATCTCGCTCTTCGCCTAGCCGAACAGCTCTTGCTGCTGGGAGATGCTGGCCCTTTGCCCTTTGCATCCATTGGGTACAGGCCATCAAGGCCGTGAAGGCCTGATCCTCCGTGAGGTCATCAAGGACGCAACAAGGCAGCGGCACAGCAGGCCGAAGCCTTCTGCCACCTTCACTGAAAGATGCTGAGAACATCTGGAGAACATCTGGAGAACATCTGGAGAGCCACTGGAGAACGCTTGGGCAAGAACTCTGGATGGGCTGGCAAAGTGCAAAGCGCAAGCTGCCTCGAGTCTTCGTAGGTCAAGACCACGAAGTGGATGCGTATCAATCCTTGACATTGCATCATCCACAGCGCTGCGCAAAGCCAGCACGCGACGTAAGACAACTTCAGTACATGTTGGCTCCTTGGGAACGGTACCAGGAAAATGCGCTCTGGCCTCGGGCACTGCATCTTTCCGTCCAGCAACAGTAATTACACTGCATCTGGTGATGGAGCGACTGAAGATGCTTGATCAGGTGATGCGGCCGCCCGAGAAATGTATCGCACAGCACCGTCAACGAACCCGAAGAAAGCAACATGCACCCGTCACTGTGTGCTTTCGCGTGACACCGCATGCACCAGCCTCTCGATTCGACTTCATGCAAGGCACATCTTGAGCGCACTTGCAAGGCGCTCAGCGCGTTGAGCCAACTTGATGAGCTAGCGGACACGAGGTTGGTTAAACTTGGTTGTCTTTAAAGTTATTATGGCAGGTTGCTTGCCATGTTGCTGGCACTGCGGATCGGATGCTGGATGTCCAGCGACATCCGCATGTCTGTCCATGAGAAGCTCATGCAAGCTGTATGAAAACACGCAGGCACGCATGGTTTCCAGCGGTGCCTGGAATGTTGGAAAACAGAACCACGGCTGATGTGCATTGATGTCTGCTAAACAGCATCCACATCTCAGCCATGCCTCCTTGAATCTGCTCGCCTCCACAGTCCAATATAGCAATGCTGGCTCAGAAATTTCTACCTGCTGCTGCAGCGAAATCAAGTCAACCAAGCTGCTAAGTTAGTCGTCTGTCTGGGAGATGAGGGCAACTCCGCGCTTTGTCCAGAACTCTTCGCCTTTCAGGCACAGCAAGCTGCCAAGACATGCTGGCTGGAGACTGCAGTAAGCTGAGTTGCTGTGAGTTCCATTGCAGGAGTGTGGGATGGCCAGGTACATGATGAAGTTGGAGGAATGGCCACCTCAACGCAAACAAGCTTCCATCGGCCCGGTTGCGGCAGGCTCGATTTGCACTCGTGCTTGTCAAAAGGTTCCGACTGGTTGACAATACGCCCTTGCGCTCCGACGTTTTGTAGATTGGTGCCTTTGCTAGATTCAGTGCGCAACGCTCGGTGACTATGTCCAAGCATGGTCGCTGCACGTCGCTGCACTGGCATGCATGATAGGAGCGTTGTAGAGCTTGTCATAGTCATGTGCATCCTCCGACTTCTCAACCTCGTGAGCACTATCTGACGGGCACTTGCTTGGTAGCACTTGCATCTGTGCATATGGAGCATTGCTTCAGCGAGGAGAGGTCAAGGAGTGAGCTGGCTTCAACCAGATCGGCGACATCTCTGCCCACAGGACCTGTTTGTGATGGAAGCTGGTGGGCCCGCATATATTGCTTGATATTGCTGGTTTCCCTTGCGGGCTTCTTGCACAGCAACTTTCTGTGGACAGCTCAACGCCGCGCCTTGGGGAAGGAATCCTCTACGCACATCGCATCGTCATCCCATCGGGCCCCAGCCATGAACAAGCCGTTGATGTAGGCACCCTTCAGGTCGTTTAGACATGAACCCTAAACCCTAAACCCTAAACCCTAAACCCTGCAAAGTGACGGGGGGTCTTCTTCCTGCCTTGGTGGGGTATTCCTCAGGCTTGAAGGCAGCCTTCAGGACCTGGAGCTCGTGCTGTCACTCTGTCCACATGTGTAGTCTGGATCGATGGTGGAATATTAGTAGTATGAGCTGCATGTCAGACGAAGCAAAAACAAATCTGACCTCGAAATTCCAGATACATCGATCGATCGCAATCTTGTCCTCATTTTTCTGGCCGTTGCTGCTGCCATGGGGAGTGCGCGGCGTACATGCAATGTTGCCACTTATTCTTTTGCGAATCAGAGTCTGTTCGCGCAAAGTTCTGGAGCACACCGGTCAGGAAAGCCTGGCAGGGAGGATGCTGGTCAGATACAGCACGAAAGCGTGCCCGAAAGAATGCCTGCTGGAAGAAGTACGCCGAGAACCAGAACATGTATGGAATGCCATCCTGCCAGTGCAAATCCCGAGGCTGCACTGGCACCATCAGGGTGTCGGGTTTGGGGTTTAAGGTTTCGGGTAAGCAGCTATGCAGCAAAGTCCTTGATCCAGTTCGACATGAACTTGAGTCGGCCAAGGAAGTCCTGGCTTCAGCTCTTGTGATCGTGGTTCGGCAATATGCAGCTGCGGCTATGTTATTGCCAAGAGTCATCCACGTATGACTGCAGCCTGATGGAACCAGCACTGAATGAAAACATTGCACGTTGCGACAGCGACAGCTGCTGGGTGTGGTGCGGCTTCAGCGAGGGATACGACACTCCCATCCATGGATCGGGGATTCCGTTTGTCAAGCCTCATCACAGGAACAGCTTCTCGTTTGAAATTGAGTAATGACCAACTACATCAAAGATCAAGCGGATTTTGCAGCTGTGGGACAGCCCTCAGCAACCGCCTCCAGCTCAGGCGAGAAGACCACCAAGCCTTTCACCGCCTCGCAAGATGGCTGAAGACAGAGCACGCTCGAGGTCAAGAAGTTACTTCCACCATGTTCAACCTGCTTTTTCGACAGGCCGAGATGCTTGGTGCCCCCGTTGCTCCCCGACTCTGCCAAGGAGAAAGGATGCTGAATTTTGGCTGAACCCTAGTGTTCCAGGATGCTCTACAATTTCTCTAGAAGCTGGTAGGACGATGAGATAACATGCCGCCCTGCGGGCACTGACTTCCGAACGCCTGCTGGCACCAAAGCGAAGCACCCTGCCTTGATCAAGTTGCTGCAAGTCCCCTTGATGCGATTCAGCAGCCTGAACAGACCGCGGATGCCAATCATTCATAGGCAAATGGACCTGTTGCTCCATGCTTTCTCATGGGTGCACTTCCTGACCTGTTGAACTTGCCAAGCTCCATGTGTAGGACCGTGTTCAAGCACTCGTCGTAGCGGACCGGGTATGTGCGAAGAGCATGTCCCAGATCGAAAGGCTCCTCAGTCGTCAGTTCGTGCTCGAAGCAGGTTGCCAGCAGATTCCGCAGGGCAAGGAGCTGGAACCCGCGTGTGGATGTCATTCGCAATCTCCGAGTACTTCTCCTGAGAAGGGCCACTCGAGCCACTCGCAGGCCTTATCAAAACGTGGTCTTAGCCAGATGTGGCCAGGAGGGCCTCCGGAGTCTTCACCTTGGTTCCCTCGTCATCGTCATCGGCTGAAGAGCTTGCACCTCAGCCCACGCACAGCCTGTCAAAGCCTCACAGCTGCCTTCAAGACCCTACACTTCTGTCTTCGGGTCCCTGGCCGAACGAGCTCATGAGTGACAAGCAGCTCCTAGCATCATGCAGGGATATGCAGAACTGTGAGACTGCTGATAGAACAACTGCCCGCACGGCGATCGCATGAGGCTCGCATGAGGCATCGAATCGCATCTCGAGTCCTGGTAATGTAGAGCCCTTCATTGATGGCCTAATTTTCAGTCTTGGCGGGTCGCAAGGTCGTGCCGAGTGCTGCGACACGCTGCGACCCACGCTGGGAATCACTGAGACACCAGCGGCAGTCAAACTGGCGTTGTTGTGGAGCCAGAAGACCTCTGGAGTGGTGCTGATCGGAAGCGACCTCCGGAAGCCCACTGCGTGGCACTGCGTGGCACATCATGGCTGCTGTTCGCGCATGCTCAAAAACGCGCGCCTGATAAACTCCAAATAGAAGCTCAGGGATTCCGGAGCTTTCGGCGCATAGTAGATGCCTCGTTTGATTCGGCTGCTTGTTGCAACGACACAAACCGACCATCAACAAAGCTCTTACAAGGCACCGGAGATTGAGAACTTGTAATCATCCTCCAGGATCTTAGGGTTGTAGAAGTCCTGGGACAGCAAGGCTTCTGTGCACTGTGCCCCTTACTTGTGACGTAGATGTGAGGCGTGGCCAGGCCTGAAGAATGGTGATGATGAGCCGCCTGTCCTGGTGTGCGGTCTCCGGTTCAATCGCTCAACATTGTCTGCTTAGGGTATCACATCTAGGCCACCCAGGCTTGTGGAGACTGTTCATGTGTGTGTGTGTGTGCGCGCGCATGCGTTCTTGTTCCCGAAGGCTGGCCTGATTGTCCGTCACCCGGCCACCATAGTTGGCCTCTGAGCCCATGTAGTTCAAGGCCGCGTAGGGCACCTATCAGCATGGGGCAAGTGCAGCAGCCCGAGGACTAAAGCAGCTGACACCATCATACCCCAACATTCCCAATCTGGAGGTATCGAGGTCTTCTGAAAAAATCTACACATCAACGAGCATCAACGCTAGGAAGCCTATGCAGGAAGGATCAGGCAACATGGATTACATCCGCCTGCTGCATGGCGGTGTGATGTTGCATGACACTATGCCCCAGGCAACACACACGGCACCCTTGGCAGCCGATTTCATGAAAATTAGGCAAGGTATGAGAAGGGGCCACGTAACCATTCCATCCGCAACATCCTGCAACATCCAGCGAAGCGTGCCCAACAAGACCAACGCAGTCAACATTGAGCTGCCCAGCATATGAATACCGTCCGAAGAACTTGACGGCAAGACTGACTTCACAAGCTGAGACACCCCCTCGAACTCGTTCAAGAAGTTGCGAAGCTGCTGCCGTGAGATTTCGCGGTCAGGCTCGGAGAAACCGTAGGCGACGTTCCAGCCGACCTGAGTTCCGAAGCGGCGCTAGAATGAACACTCTGGAATCGGCAGCATCAGGACTCTGGCAGGTCCAAATCCGCGTCGTTCCAGAATGAGTCCGTGGAAGAAGCACAGGCCAAAGAGCCTCTGGTGATCAGAATGTGCTCTGCTGTTGCCCCCATGCGTCTAGGTGCTACTGTGCTGCATCTTGTGGAATTCCCTTGGCTTGTCGCAGCTGTTGAACCTTGGATGCAACCAGAACTCGCAACAAACACTCGAGTCGACCCTGGTGAATGAGCGAACAGAACACATGGCAACACACAGGCAAGATCTGAACAGAGTACCAACGAATGTGAAACACATGCAACGTGCAACATGGTTGGATCCAAAACACCACTCCTCATCGAAGCCCAAGTATGCTCGCAGCAAAGCTTGTTTGAGACCCTTTGGAGGCTCGATGGTCATCTTAATACCTCAGTTCAAGATCACCCTGCAAAAGGAACAGCGTTGCGGCGTTCAGATGTGTTCAGCTTTCGGCGGCACAATCGATGGCCCTTTGTATCTCAGGCACCCATCTGCAGAATGGAAATTGGGAAGGCCGGTGAGGGGCATGCTGTCAGCCAAAGACGGAAGTCCTGAATTGGGTCACATGGCGGGCCACAAGCGTAAAGCACACACTAAAGCACCCGAAGGCACCTGATTCATGCTTTCAGGATCGAACTTCTCGACCTGGAAGTGAGGCTTAAAATGAGATCAAGGAAAAAGGAGAGCGGATGCAGGCGGTTTGGAAGTTGCTATGCCATGGGCTTTTGAGCTCTTGTGATGAGCTCTGGCAGTGTCTGAGGCGCGAACGATGGACTCGAGAGTGGGCATGAAGCTGGGTGCCAAGTGGCAGTTTTGCAACAGCACCTGCATACATGGCCACAGAGTCAGACTGCCTTCTGCATACCTACTCGAGGCACTGGTGTGCCTTTGCACATTGCTGCGTTCGAAGTATAGGCATAGTTAGGCTAGATCTGCCACGCATGCCGCGTCCAGATGATACGCAGCACATCAGGAAGGAGACTTGACTGACTCAAGAGTGGGAGCACCCACTTTCCGGACTGCGAGCCCTCGTTGATGCCGGCAATCGCCTAACACCATGCGAATCCAGCAGTGTTGAGCTGCACTGCCGTTACGTAACTGCCACGACCACTGCCCGACCACCGTGCAGGCCTTTGGACCCTGTCCCTGTCCCAGGCTGATGGGATTGATCTTTGCCAACATGTCCAGCCTCAAGCTTCGCTTTGCGTGACTCACAGCTCCTTCAAGCTCTCAAGCACATCAGCGCGGGGCGTTTCAGCCAACTTCTGGATGTCCGCCATGGGGTCACTGCCCGAAGCCAGAATGTAAATGAGCCTGTCATGTCTGCATCTGTTTCAGCGAAGGCATCTCCCAAGGGGCGTATTTCGCGAGCACCATCTACAGCCCAGGCACGGAATTGACGGCGTCGAGTCCTTGTAGCAGACCTGCCCGGGTGAAGCAGAGGCCCAGGCGCGATGCCCTTGCAGAGACTTGCAAATCACAAGTCCCTTGCAATGAGTTGCACTCCACAGGGATGCTCCCTGCTGGCAAGAGGGTAGCAAGCAAACCCCATAGCCAAAAAAAGCCTGACAGCCGAAGCCACCCTATGCCCCACAGCCCCACAGCCCCACAACCCAGATACCCGTAAACAGTGGCCACCTCCAAGTCCAAGGGAGGCGGCTCCAGGAAGAATGTTCCCAGCTTCTCCTGGTTTCGGGGTTTAGGCTTAGCGTGGAAGACTGGCGGTGCAGGTTTAAAGGGAAGGGGCTCCGCTTGGTAGGCGACGAGGTGACCTGTGGGGCCTTCACTGAGCCTTTCTGGCAGCGTTCGGATTTGGAGGAAACATAGAGACGGTGTCCTGGACGACGCTCATCAGGGCACCCACTGTGCTGTCTGGGCGGAGTGCGAAAAGGAGAAGTGCCTTCTGCAAAGGGCTGCACTTCCTGGGCCCAGGTTTTGGATCTCATGTTGCAGCTCATGACCGGTAAACGAGCGCAGCTAGGTGGCAGCTTGAAGTTGTTGGGCCACTCAACTTCGGAAGGCACATCGCTGTCGAACACTTCCTGGCAACAGTTCTGGTGTTGTGTGTCTAGTGCCGTGCTTCCAAACATGCTCAGAAGTCCTGCCATTGCTTGATGTTCGCAGCGAACTCTCCCACGAAGCCATCAAAGACATCACCCAGAGTCTGCAGCTGGTTGATACGATTCCAGCTCACAGCAGTGAGCCACCCTGAGAGCGGTTGCCGTGAGTAGTGAGGGGAAAGCACAGTTCGGCTCTCTCAACTGCCTGAATCAGCTGGCTTCTCTTCCTTCGCACCACCAGGCAGGCCTGCAAAGGGCACCGATTTTGTTCAAGAGTACTTCTGCCAACCTGTGAGAACGCAGCTGCAACATCTGCACCCGTGCCTGTAAGCAGAGCCATCACTTCGTTCAGCTTGAGCTCTTTCTCCATCTCTTGGCACTTCAGACAGAGCATGACCTCAGAGAAGCTTTCTACCTGCTGGTTTCGCAATCTCTTCTATATTCTGTCCTCTGTGTGTATTCACGGCGAGCGACAGAGTACAGCAGCTTGTCCTTCTCGAAGAGGCCACGGCAGACCATGATGAAGAGCAGCCTGGTGTATGGATGGCAGGTCTGTCAGCATGAGTGAAAGTTGAAGCGCCTAAGCGCGGCTGACACATGTCGCTGTTGCAGCGACGTGAGCGGCACGACGAAGAATCCCCACGCGAAAAGGCGTTGGACTTCCATGCCAAGGAGCTGGATGAAGGAGCGGAACAATTCTGCAAAGCGCTCGTCCTTGCTTTCCTTTGGCTCCGCCATCCTTCCCCGAAAACAGGAAAACAGGGGGAAAGCATAATCGGAAAACCCTAAACCCTAAACCCCTAACCTCTAAGCATAAGGTCATAAGAGGAAAGCCAAAGCCATCCCAGCCTGATGGACTGGTTGAACATGGCGATGAACCAATCCAGAGAGAACCTGAAAGCAGGTTTCGGGTTTAGGGTTTAGGGTTTGGTTCAACCCCACATGGAGCTCAGATTGCGGATGCCACCAAAGTGCTGGTACATGGGATCAACGATGCACAGGTCGCCGATGATGAAGTACAAGGCAGCACACCGCAGCGCATGATACCTCAAAGTCTACGACGACTTGCCCCTATTTACGGTGCTGCATCGAGTAACAGAGGTGACTTCCTGACCAGGGCGCTTGTAGACTTGCCTGACCTCTGCGATCTGGACAGCCGTAATCTCCTGCTGCTTCACTTGCTCCTCGATCTTCGTGCCCATAATCTTGGAGCTGGACAAAGTCTCAATGAGCTCCTCATCATCCAAGATGTTTCCTGTCGAAGAACTCAGAAGCTGTAGGATCTTGTCCTCAAGGTCCTTCAGCTGTGCCTTCGCCTTGGCAGACTCAATCACCAGGTTCACGCGCTTCTCCTCCGTCGCTGGCTCCTCTGCAGCCACAACGATTCCAAGCATCTGATCCTGAAGGCCATCCTGCGTGGCCATGAAGTTCAGGATGCTGACTGCGACACAGATCTCAGGCGGGAAATGAGGATTGGGCAACTTCGTTGTGATGAAGAGCCTCGGCTCGCTGAATTTAAGTGCTTCTCTGCGCGTCTAGATATGTGCCATCAACCTAACGCGGAAACATGAAACCGCTGATGCTTTGCAGAGCAGTGGGCTTGAAGTCCTTGGACCACTCGATGGTGGAGTCACCCAGTCTGACCATCGTGAGCGTTCCCTGCTTGAATGTCGCCTTCTGCAGAACAGGATCAAGAATCGCATCCAGAGATTCCTCGATGTTTTCAATGAGGACGGGCGTGCCAAACTGGATGCAGTTCTCCAGATCTCGGATGTATGGCATGTTGAGACGCAGGGCTTTGATGTCAGGATTGCTTTTCTTGGTCCACTTGTTGGCTTGCATCTGCGGGTCGATCATCAGAGGCCAACGGCGCGAGTTATCCAAGATGATGGCATTGTCAATGGACAGCGAGTCATTCGGCAAGTACTCGATGACCCACTGACGGATCTTCACCTCGTCTCCGATACACTTCCTCAGCGAGGAGACAGCACCAAACACTCGTTCATGTCAACGTTTAGAAGCTTAGATGAAACGCTGGAACAAAGCCCTGTTCAGGATACTCCCCAAGCTTTCATGCCTAGGCTCTGCAGGCTGAACTCCTTGCTGGCTGGGATTTTCAAGTCAGACAACTTCTGCAGCCATCCATCGCAAGCTTCTTTGCGGTATGCACTTGTGAATACCCCCAGGTATGCAAGAATTCCAGAAGCGATCAAGATGTCTCCAGTCAGATTGTTGTAGTCCAGACCCAGCTTCTTGCTCTTTGCGGTCCAACTTGCCTGCTCTCCTCCCAGCCCATCGATCAACTTCTCAGCTCGGGCAAGCTTGGCAGCGCAGTCTTTCTGATTTCTCTGAAGCTCCTTGGCCTTCTCGTTGGCCTCGTGAAGCTGTGCCTCAAGGTCAGCCACCATGTCCATGACCTCTTTCAGCTCTGCCTGTTTTGCCGCTACAGTGGCTTCTGCTTCTGCCACTTCCGCCTCGGCTTCAGCCAACTTCTGTCGCTTGGGCCCCACCTCCTTGGCTACTTTGTCATAAACCACCATGGCACGTACCCACTTGCAGATGCCCATCGCAGCAAGTGAGCCCTTCTTGATCTTGTCCGGTTCGAATTCTGGATCGTCATAGAGCGGCTTCACCTTGTTGATGACGGCATCTGGGATGTTGTCCTTGTCATAGTTTACCATGCGGTTGATGAGTGAGGGGTCCACCAGAAGCTCCTTCTTGGCGGCCTCCCAGTAGTCATCCACCTTGCCCTTGCCATCTGCCGCAGCAACCTTCACAGGCTTCACCTCGAACATGATGCACATCGCTTGCGCTGTCAGGACCACGCCGGCTGGTGGGGTCTTCATTCCGCGGACTTCACCCACGTCGCCCTTAGACAGCTTGCTCAACGCCTCCAACGCAGCCTCATAAGCCGGCAGCGCAGCAGCCAAGTCCTTCTCGCAGTCGGCCTTGATGGCTGCGGCGTTTGCCTTCTGGGCATTGGCCTTGGCTTCTTCTTCTTCAACCACTGCCTTCTTTTCAACCGCCCCAGCCTGCTGCGCCTCCACTCGCTCTCGCATCTCGCCCGTTTCTTGCGCCGCCTTCTCGAGCACGGGCTCCAAATCGTTCAGCTCAATCTGTAGTGCTGACACCTGCTCTTTCGCGTCGTTGATCTTGTCCAGCCCCGTGTCATAACGCCACTTGGCCTTCTGCACGATCTGGCGCCGAGACTTCAGTGTCGAGATAAAGGAGCTGATGAGCTCCAGGTATGACGTTGGAGTGACGTAGAAGTGGCGCTTGGCTTCGAGCAGGAACTTTTCTGACAAGCTGAAGACACTCTGCTGAGCTTGCACCATAATCTTGGTCACATTGGTTCGGATGGTGTCGTCGAAGTCCAGGTCCTTGTCCTTGGACAGGAACTGGTTTGCCACTGCGGACAGGGCATCGGCTGGCCACTCATGGAACCAATCAATGGTACAGCAGTTGACCAAACTGGGAAAGCTGCGCAATCTGTTTCGGAATGCAGATCCGATCGGCGACATGCAAATCACGATGTGCAAGTTCTTTCGACACTGCTCAACATACCACCCGAAAATCTCTGCAGGCGTGTTCTTGCCAACTGCGTTCGCACCCTTGCTGCACTTTTCTGTAATCTCCAAGCGATCCTCGTTGGCATACAGATTCGGCACCTCGCCCGTGTTCAGGATTGAAGACACTTCCTCCAGGAAGGCCTCCTTGGCGATCTGCGTGTCGGAGAACAAGAAGGTCGTGTTGACATCCTGGGAGCCGCTCTTCATGAGCATCCGCTTCATGTCCTCGTGCCACTCGTTCATCCCGTAGCCCTTGGACATCTCGATCTGGAACAGCTCGTACTGCGCCACGTACGTTGCCAAGGTGGTGGTTGCTTTGCGTCCGCTGCCACCGACACCCACAAGCAGCGCATTGCCCAGCGGAAGCCGTAGCACGCGGATGACCCGGCAAATGTGCTGGATAAAGCTCATGAACAGCACAAGATCCATGCGAATCTTGCTGACCGAGTTGTAGTCGTCCAAGCACTCCTGGACCTTGGCCGACAGCTTCTCATGGTCCTGAATCTCAACATATGCCGACGACTTTGGGTCACAGAAGTCTGCAAAGATCACAGGCTCCAGCTTGACTGCTTGGTCGTAAGGGCGTTTGAGGTGTTTGTCCATGTTGCGCTTGCACAGATTTGTGAACCAGTTCATGTCTTGCTTGGTGGTCAGTCGATCTTTGAACACGCGCTCACACTCGTGCAGCCAGCACTTGGCAAGGTCATCTACCTTTGGCAGAGATTCGCGTGAACATTGGCAGATTCCTTGGAAGACCTTCGAGACATCTCGCATGTTGAACGTGTAGTGTGACTTGGCAGGTGTCGGCAACAACTCCTTCAGAACGGTGGTGTAAACCTCAAGGGTAGCTGTGACAGCACCAGAAGCCGCTCCTAGGACGTCACGCGCCATGACTGACATGAATTTGTTCACCACTGTGACGAAAATTCGGCTCAAGCTCTCCTCGTCGAACGGGGTCACAAACAGCAAGTTGAACCACCGGGAATAGCGATCTGTAATGTCGTTCTTGCCTCCACCTGGAGGGCACATCGCGGCCAACATGTGAATGTCAATCAGCTGGCGGAACTCCCATCCTTTGCGGTCATACCAGCCATATCCAAACGGTGTGAGAATGAACATCTGCCGGAGAATCTCAATAGGAGGCTGCGCACCATACTCCTCCTTGAAGGGCATGTTCAAGTCATCGATGAACACCAACATCTTCTTGTTTGGTGGTGGCCCAAAGGTACCCTTCTTTCGCTTGTCCAGCTTGCCATCAATGACGTCCTGGGTCTGATTGGCCGTTGTCTGTGCAGAGAATGCGAAGGCATTGGTGGCATAGCTGTCTGGGCTGAAACCTTGCAGCAGCATGCCTTGGATGGAGGCAGTCTTTGCCGTTCCTGTCGGACCACTGATGAGGATGTTGTAGCCCCGATCAATCAGCGTTCGAATCAGGAACTGATTTCGGCAGGTGTCAGATGTAGGCACGACAATGGTGTGGTAGGGCGTGTCCTTGGGAATGTCGAAGCCCTCAATACGCTCCGTCCAAGGCTTCCACTTGCCCCCATCGACAGGATCAATGAACGAATCATGAAGCAAGCCTTTGCGGGGTGCCGATGGCATGCTGCCACCACCAGTGATATCCACCTTCGTGAAGTCTGCAACGAAGTTGAACTTCTGCAGCAAGTCCTTCTTGTTGTCCATGCACTGCCGGATGATGTCACACACAAAAAGGCGGCCATCTGTGTCCGTGCACGCGCCACAAGTCCAGGTCATCGTGAACCAGAAGAGCTGGAAAATCATAATTTCGCGGTCCATGAAGTTCTGCCCCATGTCCATGTCATCATCCGGTTCCTCGCCCTCGGGGATCTTCACTTCTTCTTTGCAGAAGCCTTCAGTCTGATCGGCGATCAGGGCATCCATCATCCTTGTTGCCATGCAGCAGAGCCATCCATCTGATACTGCGAAGGGGGTGCGCACGCGATGTGTGCACTCAAGGAGGACTTCGAAGTAGTTGTTGAACAGCGAGAACAGCTGATCCCTGTGCTCCTCCTTGATGTAGTCTGGCAACGTGAGCAGCCAGGAGTCCACAATCGGCTTCCAGCCTAAGTCGGTGTCAGGCTCCAGGAACACGATGCCTACACGGGAGACGGTGGCTGGCGATGCATAGTCCAAATCCCTGACCTCAAACAACATCGTGGTCACTGTTGAGAGCTTGATGATCTCGCCACTGTTCAAACAGAGCTTCTTGTTGTCGTCAAGCACTGTATTCATGTTCTCGATCCAGATGGCATCGACCGGCCCATCCAGGACGACCCATTGACGCCGACCGTCGCCAAACGCTTTCATGGCTTCACGCACGGCAATTGCCAGCACTCCGTCCGTCCATTCTTGCGTGTTCAAGTCGCTCTCGCCATACAGCTGACCCTGAGTGATTGACTTGGGGTTCATCACATACTGGGTCACAGGCATCATTTCTTCTCCATCGGCCAGTTCACCCAACGTCTCTGCAAGCACATTCTTGACGTTCGTCTTGCCACATGGTGGAATTCCCACTGTCATCAAGCCGTGTCTGACAAGGACAGTCTCCCAAAGCTGGACGACCTTCGTGGTGAACGGCTTCGTCGGCTGCAGACCTCTCTTCTCGGCGACCATGTCGATCGTTGCCATGAGCTTTCCAGCGTTGCTCGGAGGAAGCTCTACGCCGGGGAACAAGTCACCGATGATGCCCTTGAATAAGGGCAAGTCAGCGGTGGTAAACTTTGGCAGGTTCACATCTGTGAAGGAACGCAGCGCGATCACATCCTCGGGATACTTGTCTCCGTATGTACGCTTGCCATTGCCTCCTGCAACCAGCAGAGCGTTCAGACCGCGCATGCCAAAGTCATAGTGGCGTTGTGGGGAGAGCTGCTCCGAGGACAGCTTCAAGGCCATAGTGGCCTTTGTGCCAATGACTTTGGCATCTGAGTAGCCGAAGGAGTACAGTCGGATCTCTGCAATCAGAGCGTAGTTGGGCACCTCGGTTGTTTAGGTCTAGGTGGCGGTGCAAGATTGCGCAAGGCTGACAAAGCCACGCTTCAGCGACCCATTGCTAGGACTTAACCAAGGAGCCATCATGGCGCAAGGTCGGAAAAGTGCCTTCAGGTTGTCCGGAAGCTCAGACCGACCAGCATAGCCGGGATTCATGGTGATGTTCACTGCGCAGGTTGGCACCTGACTTTCTGGAAAAGGGCCCCGGTTCAAAGGTAGCTCGACACCAATATTGAGATTGTCGGGACTACTGACTACTTGTGCATCTGGGCCAGTCCCTGAAAGCTTTAGTGCGACTTACAGGGTCTCTGTAGGATGTCCCCACAGTTGTGAGCCTTTGTTCGGGAACGTGGGAAACGTGGCGAAGCCGCGGGGAAACGTGGGGAAGTGCCCTTCTCAAGCCGATTCTGTTGGGAAGACCTGGGACATGGGCATGGTACAATATGGGGCTTCGAGAAACTTAAGGCTGGAGATGCAACGGACCACCGTATCTGGCAGAGACAGTGACCGTTGCCAGGCAATTCTACCTCGACAAGGCAAGACGCCAACTTGATCTCGGTCTCCTCGAAGACAAACTTTTCCACACGTCGCTTGATCGCCAGGGAGATCTGCTGAATTTGCTGGGCAACCACTGACAGGACCTCAAGTGAGATCCGGTTGAACTCGTCGAAGCAGCACCAGGATCCACTGGAAGCCAGGCCTTCCCGAGGATTCTCATAAGGAGCCCTGTAGGCACTAGGCATCACTAGGCCCTAGGCAAGATACGTCCTTTTGCTACATGGGGTGTAGCGGCTTTTCTGCGGCTTTTGGACCCTAGGGCTTAGGGTTTTCTGGTGCTTTTACGGCCTCTATACTTCCTGTCTTGGTGGCACATTCGTACTTCCGATCAATCCACCTCCAAGCTTAAGAGACTAACGCAACATGGAAGATTTTGCGGAGTCAGTGTTGGAAAACCATTCGATGATAAATGAACACACACACACAGGCTCGAATGCATAACAGCAACTTTTGAACAGAAGCATGAGAAAACAATGCAAGACTTATGACCACCATGGAACGAAAGCGTGGCACAACGATGCATGTTGCGCTATTGAAAACACTTGCGTTGACAGCTTTGAACTGTGATGCCTTTGAAGAATTTGGCCAACTGCAAGTAGTCCATGGAGTCACTGCCTCCAGTCAAGGCAAGCTAGAGTTGAGGAGTTGATGAGCACTGCTGCACTTCCTGGAAAAGATTGGCGAAGAACGTCTATGATGCCGAGGCACAGTTGAACACCACGCACCTCAACTGCTCAGCAGTGCGATGTCAAAGTCGCATGTGTAGCTCCAGCTTTGGATTCTTGCTCTAGAACGAGCTAGAATCAGCTGGAAACGGCTACGTAGAATTAGCTGGAATGCGATACAAGGTTTCCAGATGGGGGGGACCACCACCAACTTCAAACCGCTTGCTTTTCGGCTTGTCGACCACTCCAGCAGCTGAGCCACTGGATCGCCAAGGCCTTTGCCAGGTCTTTGGTACTCTCGGTCTTTCCTGTCCCGGCCGGTCCTTCGGGCGCGCCGCCGTAGTACAATGCGAAGGCACCTCAGCCGTTCCCCGCGCTCACAGAAGGGCAGCTGAACTCGCAGGCTGGCCAACATCTTGCTTTCCAGTTTGAGGCACCCATCAACGTTCGGTAACATCTGTCTGTGAGCGGGGTGATGACGAGTCGAGGCGAATTGCCCAAATACTCGAAGCCGTACAACAAAGTGGAGTTCACCTCAGGCGTAATCATGTTGCAGACTGTCTGCAGGTTAGTGGAATCAATCTAGGGAACCCAGGGGATGTGGTTCAGAAAACTTGTCGGTCAGGTTGTCGCCATGGTACAATGGAGACCTTGCACTCCATCTTCTCATTCCTCGGACAATGGGCCACCAGGCAACACAAGACAGCAGGAAGTCGTAGCGAAAGACTCGATAAGAAGCAGCGTGTGCCGAACTGGACCCTACTTTCGAGGGCTGTAGTTTGATTTCTGACCGCAGCATATGCCAGTCTTCCGTCATCAACATATGCCAGGGGGCATCTTCCCTGTATCAATTCTTTCGAACGACTGCTTGTCCTGACCAGCTGCGCGTAGAAAGTAGACTATGTTTGTGCGTGTGTGTATGCACAGCAGACTGTACTTGAGGTGGCATCATCACACAGGGCAACCAGCCATGATGCTTGCAAGCAAAGGTCCTGCCAGTAGTATCGCAGCTGGGAGAGCCAAGCAAAGTCATCTGGGGAGTCCACGCGCTTCTGCACCAAGTTGGTCACCTGCATTCTAACGCCACGAGAGAAAAGATGCAGCTCAGCAGTCCCGATTGGCCCTTTTAAGACGGCACACCGTCTACCTCAAGGCAGGCGTAGACGCCTCGCATCTGCCACTGTTCACATCTACGCAAGGGACCACGGGGGGTGTATGAGAGGGGGTGACAGGGCCCCATATTCCCTTTGTGTGGGCTTATTATGAGCGTATGAAGGCGCTATTTTGGGAATGGGGGCCCCCCTTCCCTTACACCCCCCCCCCTTGTTCCGATATGTTCTGATCACCTCGTCTCTTGCATGGACATCCAGCGTCACCATGGCGCCCACAGTTACGCGATTGAGCTTGGTCATCTGTCCTGGTAGAGAGATGCGCTTTTGGCCCGCATGGGTGGCCTGATAGAAGTTTCTTCATAGGTTCTTGCAATGCCACACAATCTTGAAGCGAAATGGCTCCTCGAACCAGAACCACGATGTCCTCCAGCTGCTTGAAGAGCTTCCTTGGAAGTAAGAAGAACGTTGCAGACTATGAGTTCTTTGCTGTGCGCAACAATTGGGGTGAAGCAATCATGCAGCTTTCGATGGTCTGCATTCGGCGTACAAGTTCGTCACAGCCAAGAGGCTTCTCATACTCTGCAATCGCGCCCTTCTTCAGTGAGTCAGTGACTTCGGACGTCCAGAAGATCATGTCCTGAGATTTTTCTCAGACGACATGCTACGTGGGGCTCTTCGGTGGTGGCTCTCATGGCTTCTGTGGGCGTTCTTGACACGATTGAAAAGTTGAGTGAAACATGCATGTGGCTTTACAGGGTTCAGGCCAGGCACGGTTGCCAGCACCACTTGGCCAGGCCACTCACAGCACCACCTCTGCTGGAGGTGCACGGAACAGCCACGAGGCTTCATCGGTTTCAACGGCGCACAGCAAGAATCTGGTGCCTTTTAAGTTTTTGTGTCCGTGGCTGTCCGAGACACTTCACTCGGTCTGCGGTTGGGTATGCCTTGTTAGACTTGTCAATGACCTCACGCAGGATATCCATCATGGACTCCTCAACTTCCACGAGCCAGCACTCCACAGCGCCAGCATTTCCAGGCTTCATGACATCGATTTTGTTGGTGAAATCCACTGTCTCACCCTCTCCAGACGTCATAGCCTCGATGATCTCGTTCCTGGGATGACAGGCCGTCCATAACTGGCTATGTGCCGGGATGCATCATCGAGATTCATTGAGGTGCACAACCTGAGTGCTTAATCTGACCAGCGCGCTTGGAGTCAAAGCGGACTTTTGCAATGCCCTCGAAAGCCTTGTTCAAGTGGGGCTGCACCAGGGTGGGATCCTCGCCCAGGCAAAAAGACTAAAATCCTGCATATGAGCGCACGCCAGCGTGGCTTTGCATTTCTGAACACAACGTCTTGCAACCTAGGAGAAAGGATCCCATAACATTAGAGGCAGACTGTCGGCCATCCCTCCACGAATAACGACCCCACAACCTTGAAACAAGCCCCCCCTGACATGAAGTCCCGTGGCTCCGGGTTTCAAGGGCTTGGGTGTGCTGAATTCGAGTCCAGGGCTTTAGGGCTGCTCGCAGATCAGGGGGATCTTTGGGGAATGCTTTGGGAATCACTTAAATCATGTCGAACTACCTTCGATTAGCTTCGTGGGAAGGGTGGGATTTAGTAATCCTAGATCCTGGGCTGCACAATGAAGCCTAAACCCTAAACAGCTCCTTGGTCTCTGCAAGAATGGACAGCAGGTCGGCATCGTTCAGGAAGAAGAAGCGTGGAAAGTACAACCTGTTGCAAAGAGGGCCTAGACAAAAAATCTGCTGTTGCAGCCAGTGAATGGAAACTCACTCCCTCCTCTTTGTCTCCAGGTAGTCCTTCAGGCCCTTCTGCACCTTCTCAATTGTGACGTTGGCCTCGGGCACACGCGTAACAACACGTACACTAGGCTTCATACAAAACAAAACGCGCAAAGTGCATGCACTGCCTCGGTCATATCCTCCACGATGTTCTCAATCTTGGAGATTGCAATGCAGTTCCTCGGCTACAGTAAGACCCTTAAAGCAGTCCTTAGCATCTTTAGCTTATGACGTGATGCCAGCCATGGCTAGGCCATGTTTTGACGAAGCTCTTGTTGGAGTCGACTTGCGCCATGCGCATGCGGAAGTTGCTGTCAATCCGTGCGAAAGACTCGGATTCCTGTCACATGTCTCTCTTACTCCAGTCTAAGCGATTCTAAGCCCTCCCATAAGCTACAGGACATTCTCCAAGTTGTCTAAGCTACTTTCCGACCCATGGTTGCTGTTGCTGTTGAGGCTTCCTCTCCGCCAAAAGCTGCCCCGCCTGCGGCAGCTGGCGCTTGATGTCGTCAGACGCAAAGATCGGCTCCAGAGCCATCCAGCTCCTCAACGTAAACTACAGCAAGGCAGGGGCTTTGAGGCTTTGAGGCTTTGAGCGTTGTGAGCTTCAACTTTCAGCCCTTCACCTCTGCAAGGCGATGACTTGGTCGATGAAATCCTGGATGTACATCAGGGTCCGCTCCCACTCATGAACCTCTGCCTCGAAAGGCTTGCAGAAGGGACCTCGACGTGGCAATATGAGAGGACTTCGGAGGAAATCTGAGATTTTGTTTTTACATGAAACGGAGGGTGCGGAGGGTAAGCTGGAAGCGGCATGTTGACTAAGCGGCAGGCTGCTTCGAATCGCCTGGGTCTTCGAAATGTGGTCATCAAGGACCGTCTGAATCTCGTCAATGCCACGAAGCAGCGGCACTCCATTGCGTTCTGCGGTTAAGAACTCGAGGGGCTGCCACTCGATCTTCATGTTGCCCATGGCCTTCTTGAGTCCATGCTGCTTGGCTGCTGCAGTTGACAACTCTTCGAAGTCGTTTGTGAACTGGTTGATGTTGTGGTCCAACATCATCTGGAGAGTCACATTCTTGTAGTCGTTGCCATACTTCGAGGGAGGAGGAGCTTCCTTTCCCATGCGCTCGAACATCTCTTTCCAGTGCCGGTCCAAGACCGACTCCTTGGTTTCTGGAGGAGATCTGACGCTGCCAACGACAGCCCATATGGCAATCCCTAAACCATGAAACCATCCCGTGCCCCTCACACCCTGAAACCCTGAGCCCGACGGGTTTAGGGCTTAGGGTTTAAACTCCCCAACCCTGAGCCCTAAGCCCTAAAACCCTGAATCCCTAAATCCCTGAAACCCTAAAACCCCAAACCCTAAGCCCCAAACCCCCCAAACATCTCCAGAGCACGTTGGCGAAGCAGCGCAGGAAGGGGAAGCGGCCCTTGAACTCCTCCAGCCCTTGGCGCAGCTCCTTGGCGATCTTCTGTGCGGCCCTGAGGTTCACGTCAAATTGCACCGATCTATGTATGACTATGTATGATTATGTATGATTGTGTATGTGCATATGTGTGCAACCCTGCCTCATGTTGTCGTTGTCAAAGTCCTTGATCATCTTGTACACCAACCTAGGCTTCGCTGCGATACAGCATGGCGCAGCTGCACGGGGCCTACAGTAGGCAGTGTTATTCGGCTGCATTGCGCTACATCCAAGTATGCTACAGCTGTTCCTGGCAAGCTTCCGAAGTTGTCAGGTCTCTGCTCCTTTCCTAGACAACTGGATAGTTTCACGTGTTCGTATCGGAAGATGCCGGGGGTAGTCCTCATGTCTTGTTGACCATTGCATCTGGAGTGCTTGTACCAGCCATCGATGGTGCTCTCCACTTCCGTGGAGTTGTGAGTCGAAATTGGCTCAAGAGTCCACTTCCTGTGTCGAGTGTTGCAGAGAATTCCTTAAGCTGAAGAGTTTCCAGCTGCCTATGCACGCCGTGGCCTTTCTGAGCGCTGGAACTCAATGACGGTGCTCCAAAGCAGATAGTACGGGTTGAAGTCGTCGATCATGCCATCAAGCTCGTAGTAGTCCTGGCGCAGCCGACTCCAAATGAGGATGCTTCATGCAACCGTCATGTCCCAACAGTCATGTCCGGTCACAACCTCTGAATTTGCAAAGGCTCCGTCACTTCCAGGCCCAGAAGTTGCTCACGTTGCACGTAAGACTTTGTTCTGTTCAAGGCCTGAGCTGCACTCGATGAGCAACCACGCAGTCAGCAGCAACGGTGGCAGCGGGCGCAGCAGCACCACCAATGAAACCAGTAACATCAGCCTGACATAGCCTGACCAAAGCGAGAATGCAGGCAACACCCACCTCATCCAAGTTCTTCTTCAAACTGTAGACCTCGCCCTCGTACTGAGACAGACCCTTGCTGTAGTCCTGGCTGTGCACAAGCGGAGTTGGGAGGGGGCGAAGCAAATCACACGCCTGGAGATCTTTTGGTTACATCGATATATAGATATACATATTATATTTATGTATTGATTCATGTAGGTGCAGAAGTACACATATATACACATGCTGATGCATCTGCATTACACAAATGTACATTGTACATGATACATTATACAATATACCCTGCACACTGTATGCGGTATACATTAAATTATACAGTATACATTAACATGATTTTCAGGTAGGTTAAACCACTTTTCGCAAGGCTTCGGATCGAGAAAGATGAAAGCAATCGGGTCTGGAAACTAAGTCGGACGGCTGGGCAGTTTAGCAGCTGGCCATACTTTGACCATTCAGCAAACGCCCCCTCGAAGACACGTTGTCATCTTCGCGCTCGCGCTGAGACAGACACACTGACAACATTCACTTCTCGACACGACATCGGTGCACCGAGGTATTCGACATCAATCACATAAATCCCAACGTGGGTCCTTGAACTCGTTTCGAATCTTGTGCAAGCTCTCGTTCCACCTGGTCAGCTCGGGCTTAAGTTCAAATGCGCCATCAAGAACCAGGACAGCAGCTACAGGGAATTCACTGAGTGGCGCACTTGCGCATGTCGTCGTTAAACTCCATTTGCTCACCCTCCAACACCGCAATTTCGGTGATGTTCCTCTTGCAGGTCTGAACACAGCGGCAGCCAAGTATAACAGCACCACTCCTTACGTGTTACGACCAAGTTGTCCTGTTGACAAGGAAGTGCCACAGGCGCACTGTGTGGTCGTCGGAGCACGTGACGAAGGCTTGCCTCGCTACCCCCCACCACAGGCAAGCTGAGGACAGCAGAGAGCTGCTGACGTGGGAACTGATCTTGTTAGAGGCCCTATCTGGGGCCCTGTCTGGGTCCCTATATATCCCCATGTAATTGATCTAAACCTCGAATCGGGCATGCTGGTGCAGCTCTGAGACGAGCATGGAGCCCACGCCGCGTATCGCACGCTTGCCAAGTGGCCCTTCCATGGGAGGCCCAGTGCTGCCGGCTTGTGACACACACCCTCACAGGCATGCTTGCAGAGCTACTGGAGCAGAAGAGCCTGGAGGGGATCCGCTCGGCGCTGGCCACTGACTGCGGAAAACAGCCCGACGTAGATGTCCTCTGATGACGACCTTCGCTGGGCAGGTTTGCCATACTCTGCCCGCGGCTGCATGCAGGCTGCAGTACATGGGGGTGTCGCTCGAAATCAAGGCGCCACGTCTAGGCACCTTCTTGATGGATAACACAGAAAGGACTCTAAATTAAAGGGACAGCAATACAGCTCAATGTAGAACCGCCAAATTGCAGCTGCGATGACACAAGCGATGTGGCATCGGGAGACCAGGTGACAAATCCCGACAGACACTGAATGGGATCGATGACCTGCACAGATTTTAGGGTTCGGTCGATGGCTCAGGGTGTACCAGCCAACCGGCCTGCTTCAAGTCGGCATCATACTCACCTTAACAAGGGTCCAGGTCAATCCGAGGCCCTGACGACTACAGTAGAGTTTCCAACCCCTGCGAATTCGCAACTGAGATGAGCAATGACACGGAAAGCTCCAATTCTGTCGCACATATGGTCCCTGCATCCCTCGTCCGCCACAACCCCCGGTTTCTGAAGCCCTTGCATCTGAGTAGAACCACATCGAAACACTTCTGCTTGGCGAGGTGCTGTTAATCAGATCCCAAATCCGGATGGTCGCATCCTAAGTTGTCCATGACGGCGAAATGGAACTCCGTGCTGTCTGATGGTGTGTGTCCCTGCGGTTCTTGTGACGTCTTGGGGTGTTCCTGGAAGTCTCTTGCGCATGTAACAGAATTTGCCGCCAAGGGTCTGTGCTGCAAGTCGCCAGGCCTGGCAGTTTGCGGGGTTCGGGTCTCCGTGGGTTCCACGCTTTTGCACGGAAGGCCCGACAATGACGTTCAGGGCTTTGGGCCAAGGCACGGTTGCCATCCAGTGGCGAGAACGAGAGGCAGACCTGAGAAGTCAATCGCTCAGACAAACCCTGAGAATTGCAGTATGTATGTACCAGTACTTCTGCAGCTGAATTTGGCCAAGGATCCACTGGTGCTTTGTGGCAGGCCAAGAAGATTGGATCACCCTGAGGACAGACAGTCTTCTGCACTTTGTGGGCACACCGACTGCATGCTCTGGAACCTCCTCATACTCGTCCTCCGGCTCCGGGTTCTCCTCGGTCCAACCCTCCTCCGGCTCAGCAGGCTTTGGCAGGAGCTTCTTCGGGCCGCGCAGCTCGTCACGAGTGGTGGTGTTGTAGATGCCTTGCGTCACAGCGCATCCCCACATTTTCGAGGCACCGAAACTCTTATCTTCCAAGAGGGTACGCCCAAGCACCACTTCAAGGCAAGCTTCGGAGGTGCTTCTCGTTGCTGCCCACAAGGAGCCTTTTCTGTGTTTCGAAGATTTCAAGCAAGAAGCAACAGAAAGAGATGATGTCGGGGACAAGGTCACCATATAGTCATAGGTGACAACGCTTTCTTGCGCCTGGTTCCATCTCCACAGAATCCCGCTGCGTGGATCTTCACCGGTGTCTCACCATGCTCCTGTTGTCAGAAATCCGGGTTCGAACCCTTTGAATGAAGAATCTGTTCATGTTTGTCTTGAGTGTCTTGAAACAAAATGGAGCTTCAATCCGGCCATGCCGTAGAAAACTCATGTCACGCCGCCTTCGTGGTCTGGAGGATGGCCTTTGTCATAAGCTCCTCCGCAGTCTGCATGTCCCACAGCTTCACCACACCATCCTCGGGGCCGAAGTGCACGAGCTTCACAGGCTCTTAGCCGAGCATGTCTCTTGCATCTCTCACAGCAAAACAGTCTTCAGCCTCTCCTCGCTGCCAGAGGCTACGAACTTGCCATCGCGGCTGAAGCAGACGATGCGTACGGGGCCTGTGAAAGTAGCAAAAGAAAAAACATAGAACTGAAAAATAAAAACACATCACCAGTAGGGGTGGGAGGCAAGCCTCTGCCTTTCTCTAAGTGCCGGCCTTCATGAGGTCCCAGCTTCTTTGGTGGCTCAGGGCGTGGAATTTCCTCTCCATTCTCATCGAGCTCAGGCTCCTCCGGCTCCTTTTCAAACTCTAAGCAGCTACTGAAAAAGCAGCAGCAGCGTAATAGCAAAGCAGGCCAGTCTCCTCATCCGGCACATCCTGGGGCACGTGCTTCAAGACACGAATCTCCTTCTTTGTGGCGAAGTCGATAATCTTGATGGCCTGGGACAGTCAGACATTCAGGGACTGGTGCAGCGCGGCCTGCTCGGAGGTATGGTAAGAGCGTTACAGATACGAGCGGCCATGATCTTATGTACAGAGCGACAAGACGAGCCGACAAGACGTGATGCTGTAAAACAAAAAAGGTGGAGGTTTGCTCAAACTGCCTTGGCTGTAAGAAAATTCCGACATGTGAATTTCTCTCGCGATCAACACACTTTTTGGGGCTCCGAGAGGCTCGATCATCGTCATCCATTGCCAGGGCCTTCAGTTCAGCACGCAACGCACTTACTTCTTGCATGCTACAGTACTACAGACAATCACTGCCCAGCACTGCAACAGCAATCTTCTGCGGTGGATTCGAACGGGTTGGCTGCATGCTGCAACTTGCTTCGTTGTTTTCGGCTCAAGGTTGTCCAGCTGCACTTGCTGAGCACCTGCTGCTGAGCACCTGGCAATCTTGTCCTTGCCACCAGCGGCTGTGGTGATCTTGCCACCGACATCGGTACTGTCCACGTACCGTCCTGCCAGCACTTGACAACTTGGATGCAGGGTCGGGCTTCCGACAAGCTGCAGGATTTTGCAGGCAAGCCCTGCGCTCCTGTCGGAGGGTCCCAGAAGTGAATCTTGCAGAGCGGGGGCTTTGCAAGGTGTATGACACATGCGCGGCTTTGTGCAGCTAATCCAGGATGGATGTGCAATTTGAAATGAGGACCTTGAAACCCGCCTTGCCGGCACCTCCCACGGATGCGATGCGGGAATCGTCATCAGACCAGAGGACCGTGTGCACGGCCTAGGATCGCCCGTCGAATGCAGTCGCAATGGGCGGCAGCACCCTTCCCCACCTTGTCGTGCTTCATCAGGGGCTCCCCCTTGGGCTGAGCCTTATCAATCAGGTTGCTGCCCGCGCTCCTCTCTAGCCGCTTGGAGGTTTGGGATGGCTGGAGAAACTTAGAATGCGGCACAGGACGGAAGGGCATAGTAGCCTCATGCTGAAAGCACTAGGCAGGTACGCGATAATTCCAATCATGACAACAACTGTGGGTCAACCACCACTGGATCTGGTGAGGTCAACAGAGCAGCACAGGATGTGCCAAGCCACAGGTGGCTGTAGGCGGAACAAGGATCTTGCCGGCACCCTGCACACATGCGAGTTCCGCGGCCCAGCGCATACTAGAGGCCATTGCATGGCTGAACTTTCACATTCATGCGCCTCAGGCACCTCCTCTCCATCGTCCAATTTGGGCATTGTCTCCGGTCCACGGTAGAAGAGCTTCAGGCCTGATTGCAGATGGCAGATTTGGTTGAGAGGACTCCCTGAAGCCAACTGCAGGAAGCTGCCAGAAGAGAGTATGGGGAAAGGTTTAGGGATGCATGTTTTTGAAGTACACGAATCCTTTGCAAGCCAGCAGCCATGCTTCTCCCCGGCTTTGCAGAAGTAGTCAACGCGAACGAGGTGCTGACCTGGCAGGCCGATCAATGACAATGAGCTAGCACATGCCAAATGTCCAGGCCTTTCTTCAGCTCGATGTCCACAGGCTTGTCCTCAACAGACACCTGCTTGTCGTTGATGTACAGGACTGCCTTCATGCCTTGGATCTTGCACAATCTTGCACAGACCCGGCGGGTTTGCCTCGGCCCTCACAGGCTAGCGACTGTGCCAGCACCAAACACAAGGATTCTGGTGCAACGCCCAGCTGCCCGATTCGAGCATGAACTGATACTTGGCTTTTTTGGCATCTCCACAGGTAACATTGATGTACCTGTCAAGGCAGCTGATATGGCTGGAAGTTGTGCGAATGCCAAGCTGGGGATCGGACGTTGTGAAGCGGGCTGCAAACGATCCGCCATAGCGCTTGGGAAGCCCTTGCCACGGAGCTTCAACCTGACAGGTTGAAGCCCCTCTGCATCACTTTCCCCTCCTTGCTCACCGAGGTTTGAAGGTTTGGAGGTTTCCATAGTGCACCCCAGCCATGATTCGCTTCGATGTTGAGCCCCTCGGCGTGAACTGCAGCGCTTTCATGAGAAGCCACGGCTAGGCACTTTGGCTTCGGCGCTGGTCTAGCGCCTCATGCCAGCACCAATTTCTGCGCAGACCTAGTGACAGCTTGGCAACCGTCTTACTGTAAGACTCTTACAACCTCGGTCCCGGGGCTGCAAAGGTCGATCCCGGTTCTTGCCGGCTTGGTCCAGTTTCAACATGCTTTTATAGTTTCGGTGTCTAGGTTCTTTGCGATTGGAAGACGATGAAGACGATGAAGACATGACATGTCAAGACATGTCAAGACATGTCAAGACATGTCAAGACATATCAAGACTCTACTATTTCGGGCTCTACATGGCTCTGTAATTCTAAGATCGTGCTGGCCCCACCCCGAACGACAATGTCCTGAGTCGACGTTAATTAGGCTGTGATATGAGGACTGAATTGTGGTATGGATGCACCATGATGCACCTGTCTCCTACTCTAACTTAGCCAGTTTGCTTCCTAGAAATCGCAGACGTGGTCAGTGCAAACATGCCGGTCGCATCACACATGGATCTTGCTACCCTCAATACACACGAAGTCCCGACAGCCTCATAAAGCCCAACCCCGACCGGAATGCCCAAAGCTGTGTTATTGCGGGGTCAAGCTCCAAATCACATGACAAGCCCGTGGCCTCCTCGAAATCAAGCTGCTTCTCAGTTCGAACAATGTCCGGATCCATACCTTCTGGGATGACACCATCCTCGTAGTCCTCAAGAGACCCGACATCGAACAATCCAATGTCTTACTGTGCACCTGCTGACGTGTGCATGGACACCGAGCACTGCTCATCACCCATCTGCCCTGGCCTCTGGAAAGTACTCGGCGATGAAGCCTGGCTTTGGAACAACCTGCATCGGAAGCAACAGGTCTCAGACCCCCGCTCCGTGGAAGTGTTCAGTGGCACTAGACTCACCACAACTGGAGTGCCGGCCTGGCACGACTCCAGATCCTTAGCTGCAGGGTCGCGCGGAAATGACGGCAGCGAAGCTGCCGTGAAGCACAGGTCAAAAATAGGCTCCTTCGTGCCTTCAAGCTTCGTGCTGCAGCACTGCCACCGGCATGATACACCATTCGTCCCCGGTGTCTGGCCCGCAGTACGACAGCTGGACGAACTTGGAGGCCTACATGGAGGAATGGTACAGATGTCAAAGGCAAACTCCAGACATCCGTCCTCATTCGCGAAGAAGTCCATGGCAATCCGATTGGGGCCTCTGCATTGTGGCACAGGACTTCCATAAGCTGACAGAATGCCAACATGAAGAACGCTGCATCTTGACACTGGATACACTGGCCTCCCAAGAGCTTGCCCTGCCATTCGCCAGACCCATCGATCACCACCTTGTCGTTGAGCCTGAAAGGCACAATACGGATGTCTTTCGATGCCGAAGCACGGCATTGCAAAGCCTCAAGACTGCACTGGTCGCAGCTTCCAGCTTGAGCTGGTAGTCACCCATCTTCGTGATCTCGACAACCCCCTTCCACCTCTGAACTGATGGTGGCTGAGCATGCGGGGAAGACTGTTATCCCTTGTCCCGGCCCTCTACCCATGGCTGTGGAGGAGCTGCTTGCTGGACCCGGCACCTCGCTGCATAGTTGCTGGTGAAGTTGACCGGCAGCCCAGTCCACGGCCTCAGCTGGAATGAATGATTTCAGTACATTCGAAGGATGCATCTTATAGTAGAACATGCACTCAAAAGCTCCAAGAGCTCCAAGAGCTCTCGAAGCCGATACCTCGAAAGTCAGGGAAGCATCCAGGTGCTGGCCAGGTGGCGAGTCGGTCTTCACCCAGTCAATCTGCTGCTCGGACCGGGAGATGTCAGGCTTACGGCCGAGGAGAGGCGGAGGCTTCTTGAAAGTGTCCAAACCCTCGGGGAACTCGAAGTACTCAACGTAGAGGCAATCATCCAGCGAGTCCTTCAAGACGGCCCTCTGCGGTCCGCTGGTGGAGCGCAGGGTCGTCAAGGAGATGCGCTCCATCTCAATCGAGGAGAAAGGCTCCACGGACAACTTGATCTTGACCAGGTTGCGGCCTCCGCCCTTTGGCTCCGCAACGTTCCAGGTCCCTGCCGCTCCTTGCCCTTCTCGCTTCAGCGTCAGAATCCCATCGGCCTTGAGGGTTAGCTCATCCTCTGTAAGCTTGCCCTCTGGCTTCCACTGCCAAACAGCCACGAACTCGTCGATCATGTCCTTAAAAGAATCGCAACTCCAGCTTACCAGCTCCACCGAGGTTGTTAAAACTGTTACGAGTACCCGCTTGAGACTTGAGACTTGCACCCGACCTCCGTCCGTGTCACCCTCATGTCAAGCTTCCAAGCCACCTCCCAGCCCCCACAGCTCGATGCGGTTTCCGGGTTCTCCTCTGCTTTCTTTTGGCCCCTATGTTCCTTTTGTCCGCACAATCGGGCCGCAAAAATGGAAAGCGATTGCGGGTCAGGAAAAGACACCGGAGAGCAACCGACCCATAAACCCGAACCCTTGCAAGCAAGTTTTGGGGACGAAAGGGTTGCTGGAGGACCCTTTTGCCCTTTTTCCTCAGCAGTAAGGGCGTGCGCAGTGTCAGCAGACCCTCGGCATCCCTCGGTGCACTTGTTGTTTGGGTGCCTGTTGCCTTTGTTAGCAAGTGCTTGGGGCGCGAAAAATGCCTTGTCAAGCAGTGACCACCCCAAGGTATCGGATTGCAGCTCCCACAACAGGGGGAAAAGAAGGGTGATGGGTTGGTGTGGGTTGGGAAGGGGGCAAGGAGACCGGCTTTTTTTGTCTGCTTCTTCCAGACGCCTGTCGGCCGGAGGCCGAGGCTACAAAGCGTTTTTTTCTTTCCCGCGGCCACTGTGTTGCATGGAGTAGCAGGGTGTAGCAGTTGCTACTGAAACTAATTGGAATCAGAAGAAAGTTATAAAAGAAGGACTTCGGGCCGTTGTCCTAAACCTGACTGGTCAAACGTCCAGGGCTGTTACGCAGCTTGGCCGTATCAGCAGAAGATACAGAATAGGGCTATATGAGGCCTCCAAAGGCCGGAGTTGGGCCGGCCCGGCTGCCGAGGCGGCGGGCACAAACGCTTACAAGTACTAGTCATGAAAAATTCAACATCAAGACTACAGTGACTACAGAAAAGACGTTCGCCTGCAACCAAAAAGCTGACTTGTCTTTGGGGCGGACCAAATTCGTGGGCACTTTGCGATCATTGCCACCATGCATGTAGTCAACATCGTAGGCGCCATTGCCCTTGTTGACTCTCGTGATTGTTCCTGTCACCCAACGTCCCTTGCCATGATAATTTACCTCAGAGGGAAAAGGCACATTGTCAAGTTGCAGGCAAATCCAAAACTGAGGACAAATCGGAGGCTTGATTCGTTTAACATTCACCTGTTCTATGTCTACCAACCTCTGCCGTCTGCGGCAAGATGCCATGACCGTGTCACCTTCGGCAAGTTCCTTCATGCCCCATCGCATCTCCCAGAAGTCAGCGTTGTACTCAAATCGCTTTTGGGATTGGAGCATTTGCTGAAACCCACCTGCACAGTCAGGTGCGGGGCCAACGCAGATTGATGCTTGAATTTAGGGTTTCGTGCAAGGGCCAACTGCTACATGCTACAGCCATTGCCGACCTTAATCCTTGCTGGTAATAGGATTGACCATGATTGACCACATCAGCACCGGTGCCTAACTCGTTGACCTTCCTCTTGCCAACGTCATCTTGAGCGATGTTCACAATAGCGCAGCAGGCATCACCCTGGGCTGGAAGCATTTAAGTTCAACACAACCTGCAACCCTCATTGTCATGCTTTCAGTTCTTGTACCAGACTCTACCGCGTCTCCCTCCGGCCTGCAGATTTGGAGAATCCACGTGCGCCTGCATAGCTTCAATGAGTGTCTTCACGGTACCCAGCTCGGCCATCCTGCATGGTTGGATGCATGGCATGGTCGATGCAACGGGTCAGGAACGGTCCTTCGGGCGCAAGGTGGGTACATTGCCAAGTTCGCCACGCATCGCGCAGCAGGTTCTGCGACAGCGCTGACTGAGAGGAACCTGTGCTGAAAGAACAGCTGTTGGAATCTGCCTTATTGAGCCAGATTGAACTGCAGCTTGGATGCGAGGAGAAACGCTCCTGCAGGACATCGCAGCCACCATCTCGAAGAAACTCGGCCCTCCCATGCGTACTGCTGGTTGCAGAAACACGAAAAATAGCATTCATGAGATGACGGCTCTTGCACAAGGCCTCGTCAAGTCGCCACTCTTGCCTAAGCACCAAAGGCGTTGCTGACAGCGACAACCGGAATGGCTCTACCCGAAGCCGAGTGGCTAATGGGACTGACCAAGTTCGCCAAAGCCGTCATGGCCTGACCACACACCGTATCCTGCGCAGGATGGGACAAAGAACTGCTGGTGTCTGTTGAAGAAACTGGAACGGTTGGAGCTGCCTCCTCGCACTGCTGGTACAAAAAAAGGACCACTGGGTTTTCTTTCTGCCGGAACGTCGCTTTCCTGAGTGACCACATGTTAGTCGCGTTGAAAGAAGCCTGAAGCTGCAATGAACCCAACACCACAAGAAGTGTAACTTGCTAGCCCCAGGGTCTTGTTCGGCAGGGGCCGCTTTGCATTCGCGTCGACAGGAAACGACATCAAGTCTAGCAGCTTGCAGCAGCAAGCCTCCGCGCGCACGGAGTTCATGGTTTCCAGGCTTCCATGGTCCAGCTCAGAAACAAGCTGAGAAGCGACTTGGGGGGGATTCATGCGGCTTATCTCTCGCACCTGGTCGCTGCCCTTCCAATATTCCACAACGGGAGGTCTTGACAGTGCTGTCTGGACCTCTGCATTCGCCTTCTTTCTTTCCTGAGGTTTGCGAGACAGATCATGTATGAAATGCAACAAGATGCCGGATCATCGAGAAAGGTGAGCTCAGCAAAATCGCTCCTTCTCCAAGATGGGGCTGCTCTCCATGTTCACCAACACCAAGATTTGAGCTCCCTGGAGAGGATCTGGATTGATATGGGTGCTGAAGTTGTTTCTCTAACTTCACAGCCTCATTTGCTCCGGCGACGACATCTTTGGCCACTTCATCCTGTCTGCAACAGCTTCTTTCAGGATGCCTTTCTGACTATAGACCCATCAGGCCTTGAGTAGGCAGTCTTCTTGGAGCAAGATGAGGACGTTCAGACTTTGAGCTGCAATCTGGGTGCGCTGCCTTACGCTTGGCTGGCGTGAAGTGGGACAACGTGTTTCCAGCACAGCACGTGCGCTGCCACAAAATCGAATGACGTCCCGGTTGCATGTCATCCTTCCCAGGGACCTTCTCGTTACAAACTGCTGTGCGAACGTTGGGCCTTGGCGGCCGAGAACACGCGACAAGCCTACGGGCTATGCAAACGTACAGACACGGACCAGAGCGAAGCAGGTAAGCAGCTCAGCTTTGGCAACAAGACACACCGGACTCGCTAAGGTGTCCAGATTTAGACGTGGCACGTGTGATCCTTCATGGACACTTTGAGCGCTTTGGCGAAAGCAATGGACTCTTTGCTTTCATCATGGACGATGTACCTGTAGCAAGCGCAGCTTGAACTGAAATGCCAGACGCCCTGTTCGCGAATGAAACAACAAAAGTGGTGCATGAGTGACATCTCCGCATTCTGAACCTCTGTGAATGTCGGTTGGTCAACCCATGTGCAGCATCGAACAAGCAGATAAGCATATCAAATCGGCACGGCTAAACCGCTTGAGGACCATCCTGCGACGGCATGCGACGGCAAGCAGATAGAGTAGTGGTCAAAAACACTCTTCTTTGTATCCGAATGTTCGCGCGAAAGAGGGTTGGCCCCTATCGATTTCTGTCGATTGCGCGGGGCTGTGCTACAGGAGTTGCTCAGTAGCGGCCCCTACGGGTTGAGCAACGATATCAAGTACGTAAGGGCCATCGGCCTAGGATCTGCCCCTGTCGGCTTTTCATAGCACAAGTCATCGAACCCTTATGACCCCTCCAGTCTTCCGTACCTTTTGCCCGACTCTCATAGCGAGAGCTTCGAGGGGACGAGGAGACGCAACGCCGAGAAGGACCAGGCATCAAGACACGCATCTTCGCAAGTCGTGGGCTGCACCAAGTGCAAGCATCGGGCACAAGTCGAAGAGCTTCAGGAAGCGCTTGCCTTTTTTGGAGTTCTTCACCTGGCCGAGCAGAAACCACCCAAGGATTGGGTCTCCATTCTGCTAATTCCAAGTTCGCTTACGTGACGGCGTCAACGCATGCGCAATGCCGACTGCTTTTGATCGGAGCCGAATTCCAAGTGCAACCGCGCAGAATCATTTCTGGAGAGCTGGCATTGCAAATTAATTCGCCTTGTCCACGATATACTTGTAGTGCATGCTTGAGTCCCTGTCACCTTTCACAGCAACGAGCATGCACAACTGCCTGCTTCCAGCCCGATAGCTTTTAAGGACAAGATGCCTTCCAATGCGCCCATCTGCTTTGCAACGAAGGCCTCGGAAAGGCAGAGCTCTCAGGGCATAGGGGAGCGAGCGCTTTGCAATGCTTTGAAGCTCACGAAGCCCCCGAAAAACGAACAGAAAAGGCCCCCGGCATGGTAGTTGTGGAACGTCGTGAAGGAAATCTCCGACTCCAGAGTCAGCCCTGGCAGAATCACACTGCTGGTCCCCCGGACATCCCCAGCTTGTGGCTTGAGGCCACTGGGAAAACATGCGCGTCACATGCCCTCATCTCCTTGCGCAAGTAATCCAGCCGCCTGGATAGTTCATCATGGAGAAAGCTCTTCGGGAGATCATCTCTTCGTACTGGCCGCCAAGGCATTCCGTCACGATACGATCGACTTCGGCAAACTGCGGCCAGCCAATGCTTCCTGAGGCAAAAGCAAAGTCCATGCAGCACACCGGATTATATAATAATAATAATACTATTAACAATAATCCTAATAATGGTAGTAGCAGTATTAGTAGCAGTGATCATAATAAGAATAATAGCAATAACACTGAGACAAGAAGCCCTTCTTGGCCGGATCATACAGCTCGAAAAGGGCTTTGATGGCGGAGTCGATGTCGCCCGGCAAGTCTTTCTTCTTGTCGCTAAACCTTGCAGAACGCCGCACAAACCCTACCCTGCGATTACCCCGTGAACATGCCGAACTGCATTGAACCTTGTATTGAACTATGCTGAGCCAGTCGGCTTGGTGTTGTACACCTGTCCTGTACCATCTTTCGCCAGGTCCAGAGCAAAGCAGTTCTTGTACTCGAGCCGGAACTGCTTTCCACCTGTCAGACAGGCTAGGGCAAGTTGCAGTTCTTCTCGGCACCTGTGCGCCTACGCACCTGGCCCTTCGGACCAAGAGATACTTGAACAAGACATACTCATTCATAGGTGAACATTGTGAGGATGTACATTTTGGCAAGTCTATCAGGGACACGAGGCACCTCCAGAGGACAGCGCCTGCTTCGTTCGAGGTGACTTGGCGTCGTCTGTCTTGATCTGCGGCACAAGAGCATTGTAGTGACCTACCCTACATCCCACATCAAACCCTAAACGTTCCCGCGGCCCTATGAGGGCCCCGCTGTGCCAGGCGACAAGATGCCAAGCACAACACTCGTGACCACCTCGCAGCATCACATGGGCTAAGCAACGCTCAGCATTCTTCCTCAACAACGATATCGGCAACACCCCAAGGCAAGCCACTTGACATGTCGTGTTCTGTTCCGACAGATCGCATGATTCCCAGCGCGTCAATAAAATTACTTGAGGGGTTGTGCATGGTGAGCCTATATGCAAGGCCTATGAGCTTCAAGACTGAGAGTTCACATGAATTTAGGACTTTAGGGTTTCGATGGTTTGAGGGCCGGCAGAGTCACATGGCGCAAGTTTGGGTGTGTTCTTAGACATGTTTCACGACAGTACTACGACAGTCAGACGAGGCCTCTGACATGTAGACGAATCGTGCGGAGCGCATCAGGCTTGACGCAACCACCTTGTCCTGGCAGAAATGGAATGTGGAAAGCCCTCAGCAACTCTATGGAAGTCGGCTGGTCCTCGCATTTTTCGATCTCAGCCTTCAGGTCTGGACAGCTCAGCAGATCGTGCACCTTCAGATTTTCACATCAGGCGTAGGTGCACCATCGAGGAATTGAGGGCAAGGTCCCGACGATGAGAATGCTGGCTTCTGCTTCCAGGGCAGACTTCAGCTCCCCCATCAAGTCCGGACACGTGAGGGCGTCCTGCAAGGCACTGCAAGGCTGCAAGGAAACAGCACCCGGTCTCTTTGGCACACGGTCTCCTTCGTGAGCACCACGACGATGTTAAAGGAGTGTCTCACATCAGCATTGGACACCTGACCAAGCATGGCTGCGCTTTTAGTAGATGTGCCGAGCTTGAGATGCTTGAGCACCATGTCCAGCCTTGTCGCCGTAATTTCGGCCAATGCACAAAGCTGGTGCAAGCTTCGACATCGTCGTGAACAAGCGGTCAACCTCGGCACAGCTTGAATAGATGAGCATAGATGAACCACTCACTGTGACCTACCATCGCCAGCTTCGCGCGAAAGCTGCGGCACAGCGGCCACTGGCATTCCATCTGGGCTGTGCTCGACGTTCGCCGCTGTGATGCAGAGGTCGTACTTCCGCTTGACTCCAGCTTGTGTGCGTGCCTGAACTAGCAGACAGCCGCTGATGAAAGTAGAGCGCCCTGTCAGCGGACCTTGGCAACTTTGGCGCTGTACTTCATGATGTCCTGAGTTGCGTGAAATGTTGGCGTTGCCTGGAGGCTGCAAAAGCCGAGAAAACAGGCTGCGTTTTTGACATGGCCACCAAGTAACGATGTTTCGACGGAAGGCGCGCTTCTCGTAGGCAGCCTGTGGCACCGCGGTGCACGTCGTAATTGCAAATTCTGGGCGACAACAACGGAGAGGCCTTCAGTTCGTCTGCATTTCGCAGGTTCAGCTTTTCCATGAGCATGTCATTGCACTCTTCACTGAGGTCCTCACAGTGAAATCTTCTTGGGTCAAGGGACCATGAGTAGGACACTGGACCAACGGCGTTCTTCTCAACTCTTGCACAAGTGCCGCGTCGCTCCTCCGTATAGATCACGTACCTCTTGTCTTTGAAAATCTTGTCGACTGATTTCTTCAGCTCCTCTGGCGCCTGCTCAGCCTGCTGAGAAATCTTGCTCATGATCAGCCCTCAAGAAAGGCATCTACACTGAGAACCGGAGACCAGAAACATAAGACCTAAATCAGCAGCCTCCTCTTGGAGGTTGCAGCCAGAAGTTATGTGGTGTAGAAACACTACCTCAGCCGGCACAACAGACTTCACTCTTGCTGGCTGCTAGTACACTAGCCGTGTAGATGCGATCAGGAGGCATTTTTCTTGGTTGTCGCTGCTGCCGCGTACCTGGACGGGACTTCAATGCTCTGGAACATAGCGTGTGCAGCAGCTGGAGGCAGCGAATGCCGGCCGACAGATCTAAGAGCCTTGCGCTTCCCTGACGACCTCGTTCTTGAAGATGTTCGGTGTGATGACGATGACTGTGTTCGGAGCCTGCGCTGAAAAGAGCCGACGGGGAGTCAAGACGTCAGAGGAAGCGGTGCCGGATGTGAACTCATGGCCTTCACCTCGAACTGCTTTGTGCCCGGTATTGGTTCTCTGAAAGACACACCTAGCCAGGCTTTCCTCAGTTGGCGGAAGGAGCTCGAAAAGATGCGGAGAGGGTGTACCGAATCTTTCTCAGCAGTCAAGTCACAGAGACTTCCAAACCTTAGAGGCCGTGTGGCGTCAAGGGTGCTTGAGCCTCTGTCATGCAAACCCTTTGAAGCTGCAGAGGCTGCAACCGCTATAGCAAAGTTCGTAGCTTGCTCGCTTTCAGTGTCGAACCTCACAGCACTCTAATGGCAAAGCATCATCAAGAGCTGAACATAGCCAACGCTAGTTCGGCAAAGGCCAAGTTGCACGAAGACTGCATCATCCATGGCGGCTCAGCCAGCTTTTCCTGACAATCTGCCCCTTCTCAGGGGTGCAGACATCGGCTGCCTGCAGCTACCTTATGATGGTACCAGTACCAGGCCTTTGCACTGCAGGCGGAGAGTGGATCGAGGCTGTTTTCCTTAAATTGAGCACGTGGCTCAACCAGCGAAACGGCTTTGAACCCCCGAGCTTTGGCCAGGCTGGAAGGTCAGAGTTGCTGCCGAGTCGCACCTCACGGCTTCGCTTGCCTCCACAGCTCCCTATCAGACTAAATTACAGAATTGAACCAAGCAGCTGCGGCAGGTTCTTCTCAGCAGCAAAGGCGGTTACCACACTTGATGCATGCACAGGGCTTGGTGCTGCAGCTCGGAGTTCAGCCTGGTTGGATTGCTTTGTCAGGTTAAATGACTAAAAAAATGGCAGCCTGCTGCCGTATCCTCGCAAAGGGTGACCAACCTTGTACAATACTTGTAGCTATCCCTGGGCAACGCCGTTCGCCGGAGCTTCTTCACCATCCACACGGGGACGGTGTCATTCCAATCCGCACTGAGAGATGTACGCTTCTTGCATCTTGGATGGCATACAGGCGAAGGCGGACCTGCGAGATATGGGTATTCATTTCCCAAAACAGGGGTACCCAAATAGAATGGAATCCCCTTAAAGGGACCCCCGAAAAGGGCACCCCTATTTCGGAAACCTCCATATGTAGCACTGGTTTGCTGCAAGGAGATCGGTGGCCGCAGAAAGCACCAGGTGCCCAACCGCATTCCATGCAAAGCGTAGGACCTGCCTGCACAGAGACGCTGCCCGTAGGCTTTACAGTAGCATCTTTTTACCTGAGATGATTATTGCAGCCTTGCAGTCCCAGCAGTTTCCAGCCATGGCTGGTCAGCATCATCCGAAAGCACAGTTGCTGCTTGCTGGTGGACACTCTTTGTTGCTTCTTGTTGCAGATACTGCTAGGAAACTCTAGACTCAGTCTAGTGCATGCTTGAGAAAGCAGGCAGGAAGGAATTTTAGAGAATCCTGCAGTTTGACCTAACGATATCTCAATAGCCACGCTACACAGAATATGCCGAGTCGCCATGATATGCATTCGTCAGAGCTAACATATAAGATCACTCGCCTTTCAGTAACTGGCTGTATCCATGTTCACGGAGTGCTTCCTTTCTTCTGTGTATGTGTGGCGCTTTTCGTGTGCTGAAGATTTATGTGTGTGGTCTTGGAGCCTCTGCGTGGGGGACCTGCGTATTAAGCAGCGTGCAAGCAAAGACGAGTCCGGCCCTGTCTCCTGGATCTGCTCGGCAAGCATCTGGGCCTGGACCCTGCGTTGCAGCATTGATTCGGAAACGAATGCAGAGGGGCGCTCTGGATGAACCCGCCTCTTTCGATCACGCTCCTTCTCTGCCGTGATCCTGACAGCAGATCAAGCTGCAGCTGCAGGCAGCATCGCGTGCATCGCGTCGCCACACCTATCCATGTGGAAAGGATCGCACAGCCCATAGTTTTGCGACTTCCTCGACAGGCCGCTGCTGAATCAACATGGGAAAGATCAACAAAAAACGTCTCTCTGTCTCTCTGTCTCTGCACAACTTGAGGGAGTGACTCTGTCGGCTGAGGCTGAGCTCCTCCTGCCTGTTCCGGGCATTAGTATTGAAGGGAATTCTGCCGGCAGGATCTGTGTCACGAGTGAACGTTAGGAATGCCTGGCGAGGTGCCAGGAAACCATCGTACAGCAACGGAGCAGCCTCCACAACAAGGAACAAAGCCAGAGCTTAGTGACGAAGTCACACGCGCAATCTCTGGCATCTCAACCACCTCGCCCACTCCATCAACATGTCGTCTGGCTGTCGGTCGCATCTCTCCATCCTCTCCTTGCCAAGAAAGCCAGAGGAGAAGGTTGCCAGGCTTCAGGGGCGTGTGGCCAACGGCAGCTACAGCATCATCGGCGCTGTCGGCAAGGCTTGATGTTTTGGTCACTCAGTCCCGGGCGTGCGGAAGTCGGCAGCGAGCCGGCCTGCGACACCACTGGTGGCCTGGGGAGTGGTGCACCAACCTGACAAGAGCAAGCACAACTAGCTGTGACGAGCTCTGCTTCAGGCTGTTTTCAATGGTGTGCCTTGTTCTCTTCCTCCGAGGTCTGCGTGCCCTGTCCATATCAGGGATAGGCAACACACAAAGCGCCTGCAAATCTGGGTAGCATGCCTCTTCCACAGCCTGCACGGTGCCTGAGTTCTGCACGCAAGCAAGCCCGGGGATGTCAAGAATCTCGAAAGCCCAACACATCGGATGCATGACTGAACACTACTCGAAAACGGTCTCGTGTCCATTGATGCTCCACCGGAGATGTGCCAGAGCATCACGCACACCAAACATGATCTCGCGTCAGCACTTCGAAAGCCATACGCACATGTGGAGGAAAGTGGAGCACCACCATTGCACACACACACACACACACACACACCAAAGTATGTCAACTGCAATGTGGCGAGTACTGGGTACCGAAAAGCCTGGTCTCTCTCAATTCTCTCTCTTGTTATTTCTTTCTTTCTATTCTGAACATCGTGGCTTCTTTGTTCTTTGTTTCTCCAAAGGCAGGGTGTTCGTCTCCAACAAGCAGAGCTACGGACCCGAAAGCCCACACACCAAAGTGGACTGCATGGGGTATTTGACCCCTTGACTGTCTCAGACATGTAAGTCGAAGGCTCTCACAACTTCATCCCTGTCGCGTGTTTTTTTCCTTGACGGCCGTCCCTTCCAGAGCAACATCCTCCCCCAAATCCCCGGCTTTGTTCACTTTGCTTCGGTGAGTGCAGCTGCTCCCTCCCATAGCTCTATGGCTCTCATGCGCCCCGTTACTGCTTCCTCAGAGCTGTCGTCTAAGTTGCCACTTCTCCCGTTCCACCTTCGTCCTACCCCGTCCGCTGTGCGCAGCTTCTCTGCCTTGTCTCCGCCCCCTCCACCGTAGCTCCAGATACACGTCGTTCTCCCGGTTTTGCAGCTAAGTTTGCACTCTGAGTGCGTCTCGCGGACGGTACTCCTGCGCCACCGACATGACCCCTCCCTTGCCAAGCTATCTTCCATGGCTGGTGCGCCACCCTGCAAAGTTGTTTGTTGTAGCACCTCCCCCTCACACGTTGCAGTCCGCTCGCGTTTTTCTTTTCTTTCTGTCTTTGTTTCTCTCGTGGGGGGTTGAGGGAGCGAGCCCTCCTCGCCCGCCCCTGCAATTTCAGGGCCTCCCTGTACCACACTTGTGAACTTAAGGACCAGCTTCAACGGTACACCGTCCGCTATCTCTCTGTCTCCCTCACTCCCTTCCTTCTTCCCTGCACACGCGTAACCTCCCGACAGATCCGCCCTAACGGGGGTCAAGTTCACTTGTCGGCTCCCTCTCTTTCCCTTCCTCCTTCTGCCAACTCAGGTCAAGGCCAACACTGACGTGGCGTGCACCGGGAGGAGGCGGAACCTTGGGTGTGCTTCATGGTTCCGTGACCACGCCCATCCCATGCACTTCTCTTGCAAACCTCGTCGATCAAGTTGACGAGCGCGGCTTTCACAGGCAGGACTTCCTGCCGGCCTGTGCAGAGCGGACGCTTCAGAGCTTTGCACTTCCGAGCACCTTCCGACCGTGTGCCTGGATCTTTTTGCTTTGCCTGCCGAGCCTGTGCCTTGCGGCAACAAGCGTGAAGCATGTACGGAACAAAAAATGGACAGAATGTAAGCACAGCAACCTTGCTTACACTCCATACAAGGATTGTACCCAGACCTCAGTGCAAACTCAGGTCCACGCAGGCCGAATTTTGAACACTTCCCGCGGGGCTTCGTGAGCTTTGTGAGCTTCGTGAGCTGCGTGCTTCGGCTCGGGCTGCGCAGGCGGAAGGGTTTCGACAGAGAAAATCTTGGCCAGACAACAAAGCCAATTGCTCTTTGGGGCGTGCCGGTGCTGCTGCCTTTATTCCAACCTGAACGATGCGCACACGAGATGACTGTTGTGCTGCGAAAAGCCAGCCACGGGAAACATGGAGTCCCTGGCGGGCACTTGTTTCAGGCCTCTTGCTGAAGCTGGTGCAGCAGATCAGCCGAAACCACCGCACAGCCTGGTTTTCGTTCATCATGTTCAGTGACTTTCTGCCAATGAGCAAGATGCTTAGCCGACAGATTAGTATAGTCAACGGAGCTGGACACAAGCAGTCCTGGTGGACAGGCTGGTGCCACAAAAGGTGCTGCTTTGCTCACCTCCCGAAGCCAGGCAAAGTTGCAAAGACCCCATTTGTCAGCCACTCTTTCCTGCCTTCACACGCTGCAACTTTGAGATAGGGCCGGCTCCCCGTGCCACCGCCGCCACTTTCTTGCCCTTCACGCTGCTTACACTGGCAGCGTACCGGTACTGGTAGGCATTGCGTGTCATACTCACTCACTCACTCACTCACTCACACACATAGGTGATCGGCGTTTGAAGGAAGCCGAGCCATCCTGGCAAGCTGCAAGCTATGTGCAAGCTGACCTGACCTCCACCAACTCCATGAAGCCTCGACTTTCAAGCCAACCTAGGCAATCTGATGCCAGCTGTGCCCACCACGTGAAGCCAGTCAGCACTTCCTGCAAGCCGCAGGGTTCATCCAGGCAGAGCAACATGTCATTCAACTAAGCCAAGCCGAAGACCTCCCCACGGACAGCATGGGGTGCTGCAGCACCTCAGACAGCTACTCGACATTGAACACTGTGCGCATCATGCGAGATTCACAGTGAGATCCCAATTCAGACAATGCAAAGAGATGTAAAAGGAGCCGAGCTTTCATTGGAGCCCCCAAGAATTCGACAGGGGCCCGGCACAGCGCAGGGGCTGCGAACTGGCACCCTTCCCCTGTCCACCTTCAAGTCGGCATACTTGCCATCCTCCCTTCTCTGGAGCCAAGTGTATAGTTAAGGGATGCGTGAGCCAAATGATACAGCAACAAGCACATCATCGTGTTGTGACTGGCGTGAATGCTCATGCAGCAAGATCCTGGAAAGCTGGAACTCGGGCAGCCAATCTGAGGTCCGAGTCACTTAGCGCGAGCGCCGCAGTCCAGCTCCTTCCATCGACATCTACATGCTGCGCTTGGCGGCATCACGCTGCGCATGCAAACTGGCTGTGCATCGCACGTTTGGCCAAATTTCAGATCTCTCGATGCATGAGGATGAGCTATAGACAAAAATCTGCACTAGGCTCATCGACTTGCTGCAGTGAATTGAGAACTCATCTCCCGCAAGCCACCCGCTTGCGATAGCTTGACTACGTTTAGGTTACTGATGCTGACACTGATTAGGTGAATATGCCTCGCGTCTGCTCTCGCATCCTGCTTCAACGTGGCTTCTAGATTCCAAGGTCCATTGGACGGCCACTTCTCTCTCGATCGTCCCGGGGAGCAAGCAGGAAGAGGTGAAAGCAAGCACAGTCCGAGCCCAGTCAGCCAGATACGGCCACGAAGGCCGGGGGCCCGTAGAAGGCCCCAGGTACCTTGCGGCAGAATACGGCAGAAGAGAACGCTTGGACAACAATCTTGCCCAGCTTGGGCTGCATGTGGTGAATGTGGTTGGCAGCCGTGCACCACGTCACCGGAGACCCAGAGAAAAAATCTCACTTCACATACGTACCCAAACCCACGACAGCCTGGCCGGCCGGGAAAGGATAGCCACCCTAAGTCGAAGCACCACTGCCGCTGCCCAAGGTGCCCAAGCTACTCAAGTTTATGGATGGTACACATGAATCGGTCAGATGTCATGTCAGAAGCTTAGCTTGACACGGCATGCTGAACCTGGCCCTGCAGAACAGCACATGACGGATGTCGAGGTGTGCCTTTGGAGCAATGCAGTCACGAAAAGCCCTGAGGGTGTCGCGTAGCTCCGCAGGTTCAAGCCTCGTTTCACGTGGATCATAGACACGGGGCTCATCCTCTTTGCCAGATCCCTGCACATAAGCCTGGCCCGAACATCAGTCTGAACATCTACCTGAAAATCGTCGCTGAGGTTGCTGCCGTGCGCTCTCTCCTGGCAAACGAATGTTCATCTCGGATCCCTTTAAGTGGGCTTTGCTAGGCTTTACTGCCTGGTCCAAGTTGAGGAAGAAGGAACCATGCAGAGCATGTGACCTGGCAAACGCCGGACTTCCACATGCTCAGACTGCCCGAGAGCTGACATGTCCGGTCGCACATATGCATGCTACTTCTGACGTTCGCATGTCTTGTATGACACTGCTCAGAAACAACCAGAAAAACAGGTGTAGCCGCGGCTGAGGTATGGAACTTGATCCATTGTTCGCACCCTCATCTTGCCTCTGCAGCTGCGCGTGTGATTGCCTCCGGCTGTTTCGCAATGTCATGAAACTTCAAGTGTCTCCATGCGGTTCTTCGAGCAGTTGGCACCGGTAGCTAAGCATGCGGCGTCTGTAGATTCTGCTGCGTCTGCATCAGATGCAATGCCTATTCAGATTCATTTTAACATGGCAGCTGCAAGAAAAGGAACGTGAATCAAAACACCAACCTCCATGTGCGGCTTCGACTCAGACACCTCAGCCGGCTGCAGCAAGAAAACACATCAAACCACCATGGCCACCCTGCACGCTCAGCTGTCACAGTTCTCACTTAGACTGAGCTGCCTCTTTCTCTACTAGCCAGCTGCTAGTTATGCCTGTGCAGGTATGCCACCCCACCTAGGGCCACGTCGCCACCGCACTTTTACTTGCACTGTGCTTCGGGATGTGTGGTGCGTTGTGGTGCGTTCCCCCGCCAAGTTGACGAGCCATCGGCTGACACCACTTGGACATAGTTTTTGCAGGATGCTCTGTAATCCCTGCATAGCTGGACCTTCCTTTGGTTCGTCCGTCAGTACATGCCTGCATGCGCATTGTAACATTGCACGGGGTGATCTGCAGCATTTCCCAGCTGAAGCCCACGTTCCGGGCATGCCTTTACTTGTGACCCCCGTTCACCGGCCGCAGTGGAGGGGGCGGAGGCCGCTTCTGGTCGAGTTCATCGAGTTCGCCCGTCGATTGGCATCGCCAAGCTTCGGGGCGAGGCTTGAGAAGCTGTGGCAGATGGTTCTTCCTTCTGCAGTGTGCCTGGCGGATCGCCGTGGCCATGTGGGTGGGCCGCACCGTCAGGAAGGTGGCAGTCGGGATCATGGCGGAGCACATCGCCCTTCAGGATCCTTCTGAGGTTCGCAGGCCCGCACTCCTTGTACATTTTTGTGGGATTCGGTGTTGACCATGGTTGACCACCCTGAGAACAACAGAATGATTACATGCGACTCTCGAGGCCAGCACACTCGTCTGGCTGTAGAAAGAGCTGCCCAGCAGGAAGCTTCCACCATCAAGACCTGCAGAGATGTAAACGATTGAATGATGCAAAGAGAAGTCGGCACTTTCGGTCCAAAGTCGATGCACTCCTTGCCTCGGACAAGGACGCCTGCATAAGGATTTCCAGAGCTTGGCATGTGCCTGTTAGCCATCTGCAAATCATCCGCTCGTGCTGGGGTCTGACGAGAGCTGACGAGAGCTTCTAGGATTCCAACATGGTCTGGCTCCGTATGCCTAGCGGCACCCGGGGCATAACCTAAGTTTCAAGCTGTCCAGCAGTCCAGCAGACGTGCAATGCCGGAACTCGCCCAATGGCACGCCTCGTGTTGGTTGAAAGATGCCCCCGATGGTCCGCCAGCACTCATTGATCGCGCCTGCACGCAGCGACCCACTCAACATGCCCAACGAGCGCACGAATGCCAACGAGCACGTCTGGATACCCAATCAGGCCCCATCGGTCCCAAACTTGCCAGGCACACCAACGCATTGTCCGCGGCCCGCAGCAGGTAGCTGTAAGCGTCAGGGGGCATGACTTAATCACGGATTGCGCGCAAACATGCGCAAACTGTCATTGCACCTCTGCAGGCGTTCGGCACGATCCGTGTCGTCGTTGCTGTTTGTTGCATAAACATAGGCCTTTCAAAACTCAAGTCACAAAAGAGGCCAACAAGGCCAGGACCAGGCAAGGCTATAAGTGAAGCTGAACCCTGGCACATTTCACACCGCCTCACCGCCTCTCAAGGCGATGCTGACCCGGCAGCCGTCAACCTGCTCAAAGAAAACGATTTCTGGATGATGGAGGAGAAGTTGAAATACGATGCAAAGAGCAAGAAGGCCAAAAAGACCAACATGCATCAGTTCATCTACTGTATTACATGCTTCCTGATATGAACTGTCAACACCCTTGACGCGGTGCGAACAGGCGACGCCATTTGCGCCATGATGCCGTTGGCATGGTGGATTGTCTATGGCGCCGTTGACGCCGTGAAGTGGATTTGTGTGACGCCGTTGACGGCTTTGACACAATGAACACTGTAAGTACTGGACTCCATTGACGATGCTTTTCACCGAGATTTTGCTCATGCTGTCGAGGCCGCTGACACCGCCCTATATGGGATGTCTACTTTGATCAGCTGACTCCGTTCGTCAGCCTTGTGGGTGATAAGCCTGCCCATATCTACCAATTAAATCCAATCATTGGTTCTCGTCCTGCAATGTTGCAGTGCCCGTGACAATCCCAACTCCACACGCCACCTCGTACTCTCCACGCGACAACCGCCGTATGAACAGGGAGCGCGCCCCATTTTGAGGCAAACACCTGAGCATCTGCAAAGCAAGTCAGCTAAGTCTTAACTGGAGTCAGTAAGTTTTAGCCAGACAGGCCTGGCCAACTTCTGCATGTACAAATCCAGCGTGTCCTCGACAGGCTTCAAAAAAGCTCCCGCAAAGCCAAGAAACGAAGACGTGGTAAATGCACCTCTGGGACTGCCTCGTAAGAGGCCGCCGGAAAGGAGGTCTTAGCCAGGGCTTCACGTGACACAGCTGGCACTGGGGGCCTCTGGGGGCTTGCGTCCGGGGTCGGGACGCTCACGCTTGGCCTAGCAACTTGTCGCCGCTGCTGCAACGGAGTCGCGGGCCTCTCCCGATGGTGACGGTCAGTCTAGTTTCGAGCTGTAGCCGTGTCGTCGTGTAGCAGTATAGCACACTCCAGGCCTAGTGGGCGATGGATCGTGCCGACGATCTCGAGACTTAGCAACACAAAGGCACTTGAAAATAGCCCGAGAGCTTGGTTCCAACATGTTCCGGTATGCTGCAAGAGAGGACCCGGAAAACTAGGGGACCCACCTTGGGCGGCTCCCGGGGCCCCAGGCCTGTGACACGACACAAGGACCGCCACAATTTGGACTACCCGCAAAAGTTGACATCATGGAGCCTCGCTGCATCGCCACGTAGAGCCCTCGGCCAGGCTGACAGTCTTCCTGGCGCAATGAGAGCCCAATAGCACAAAAAGTTGCATGAGGCATGATGCTTTTAGGGCCCACTTGCCCATGCGCAGAGTGAATCAGAAAGAGAAATGGCTGCTCCTGCTGGGCCAAAGCAGCGCCAGAACAGGCCTCACAGCAAAATCTACCGAGAAAGTCCCGGCTGCTTCACACCTACCGAAAGAGCCCTCCGCCACGAGAAAGGAGCGAGAAAAAAATAAGGTCACATACTTGGCGCTTGGACACCCGACCATGGCACTGCCTAGAGGGCTCAAGGACCTCGGGTGACAAGTTGCTCAGACAAGAGCCTTGAGGAATTCCAAGGGACTCCTGAGGCGCCATCGGCGTGGATCGAAACGTCTGCACGGGCGACCTCGCCACTTCACATGCAGCTGCAGTAGCTCAGAATTCTGAGCTCACAGTGTCACTCACTCACAAGCGACTCAATGCCGCCTGTTGCGGAGCGGGGGCGTATCCCTTCCAGCTGCACTTCGCCAGTATGACACACACACACACATGACAAACAGCAACAACAGCAGCAACGACCTCTTCAATCGAGGATGATCCCATGGCAGGGCAGCCGGAACTTCGGTCTTTGCAAGCACGGGCGCGCCCTGCGCATCAATGAAGACCCTTCCAGCTGTGCGCATGTGGAGCAGGGAGTAACTTGTCAAGATGGCCTGCGAGGAGATCACTTCCGCCGGCCTGTCCCCAACAAGGGCAGTCTGCTCAGCTGTGCGTCTGCCATGCTCCGCTGCAGACATCGTTCGCTGCTCCATCCTCCTCCGGGTTTGTGGAGCTGGTGTCCCAGTGCAGCAGATCGCCCTGCACACAGGCAGGGACACGCAGCTCAACGAGCACCGCCAGCGCTCGGCCGCACCGTCGTCCCGACTTCTGAGTTGGCCTCAGGATTGCAACTGATAACTAGGGTTTAGGGTTTAGGGTTTAGAGGGTTTAGGGTTTAGGGCTTAGACCCCCGTGAATGCCTTTTGGGGCCCGGACTCTTCTGAATTGCACAAAAGACTGTCCCGGAGGAACTCGAACATCTCCCAGAGAAGTCAGGTGCCAGGGCTCAGCAGACGACGGACTGCCTTCCCAATTTCGAGCTCTGAACAACTCCACCTCCAAATATTACTAAACACCACCAGTAATAAATATAATAATGAATTCTGAATAATGATGTAGATGTCTTCATGCCAGATGCCCACTCCCACACGGCGCCTCGCTGGGTTTGGAGCTCCAGTGCGAGCTGCGCACATCAGTAGAAGCTTGAGTAGAAAGAAGCAAGCGACCCCGGATGCACGTCTTCCGAGTTCCCAGTCCGTCGATCCGTTGGCTGCTTAAGAGCTTTGAAACCTCTTCTGTGCTGCCCCTTTTTAGCTGTGCCAGCTTCCCTCTGAAACCGCACGTCGACTTTGGCACAGAGGCTGTCTCACATTGTGCTGTGGCCAAGTACTCACAACTCGCTGCTCCCGTCTGGCCAAGGGCACTGAACCCTAGATCACAAACACGTCCACACCAGCATGGAGCTCAGCTGCGTGGCCGCTGGAGTCACTCTCTGTACCTTGTTTTGTACAGCTCAGTCGACCCGCTATCAAGCATAAGCCACTGACAGTCAGCTGAGGCTCAGGCAGGAATGCTCGGCGCAGGGCCACGCCAGAGTGACAATTAGAAGTAGAAGCAAAGCAGCATGGGTGCATATGGTGCATGGCGTGAGAAGAAGAACACCACTAGATCAACAATAAGCTAAAGCTGGTGGTTAGTGGAAGGCAAAAGAAAAGAATGACGCCGATTTAGCCGCGGGCAGCCTGGCAGAAGAAGCAAGTGCAAGAGAGTGCTCTCTCAAAGTTTGTCCACCAGTGGGTCACTTTGGTTCAACACTACCCTGTCACTCGCACACATTTTTAGGGTCTGCTCATGTTTGCGTCCCGCGCCGTGGCCGGGGCGGGCTCTGCAGTTGCAGGCTCCGCTGCAGTAGCTGGCGCTTCCGGTGCTTCGGCCTTGGTTTGTACATGCTCCTGCAATTTTAATTCTGTGCAATGTCGACACTTTCCGTAGGCCAAGGGCAGACGGTTCTAGATCTGAGTGTCAAGCGGGCAAATAGGATGGTTTGGCAGTTGAGCTGATGCCTGGCTTTGCGTGGCTATCCCAAAGTTGCCGGGGAGCCCAGGGCCGAACTGCTGGCGCTGCCTGCCAGCGCCTCCATCTTCATCTCTTCCTCCAAAGCGCTAAACCTCTCCAGATCACGACAGGGTGAGATCATGTGATCTCTCTGAGAAGTTGGAAGTGCTTAGCATGACTGAAGCAAAGACTGCTGAGCATCCTGCTCAGCTTCAAAGGATGCCTCAGAGGCCAGTCTTAACCAGTCTTAAACTTCTCTGCAGCTGATGTGAAGAATGTGAAGAGGCACACAGTCACAGCCTCATCGAAGCCATCGGGCACTGCATATGTCGTAGAGATGGCCTGCCCGACAAACGGGCAACGGGGAAACGGAGCTGCACCAAAAAGTAGGAAACCGCCGCCTCATTGATGTCCGAGATTTCGTCGTTCAGGTCTGCCATGTTGTCCATCAACTTTTCCTGCAGTCACAGCGTTCGCTGCTCGCTGGCCGAAAGCTGAAACTTGCTCATCTTGTCTGACAGGCTGCTTGCTAAGTACCCCGCGATGTCCATGACGCCACCAATCTGTTGATAACGATCTTTCCTTCAAACACTCCATCAGATAATTAGATCACGGAATGCCCTAGCGAACAAAGTTGGCCAGCTCCAGAGCTGCAGGAACAAAATCATGCCAGGTGTGCAGGTCTTGATGGCCCACTTTCATGGCTTCAACAGTCATGATGTTGATTTCGGCCTGTTGGCTCATTGGCTTACATGTCCGCCGGTCGTCAAAGATGGAAGGCAACGTTGTCAAAGGAGTGGCTTTGCTGGTGCCCAGCTACTGCTGCACTTCTCACACTATCGGCTCGCGCCCAAGTTACGATACCAGCTGACTGGGGCGTCCAATGCTGCTCGTTCTGTATAACGCGTGTTCCCCCACTGACAGTGCTAGTGCATAATTACTTCAAAACCCTTGAAAGAAGGTAAGGGACCATGAAACTACCCTTTGACATGTGCAACACAACGCCCAAAACGGGTACGGCACCTGCTCTTGCGCACCGGCCAGAGAGTCCACGTTGAATTGGGTTCCGAGAATTTGATCTCGCTGCTGCTCGTACATCTTCTTCCTTCCCGCTTTAAAACCGAAGAAAGCTGTGCCAAAGTCAGGCCCAGCAGTCTGATGGGGCTGCATCGATTGAATCAAAGACTTCAGACGGCGGTTGCTGCCTTTTCATGCACTGCAGAGCCAGCTGCTTCTGCTGTGCCGAAGCCCGCCCACCAACATATCTGCGGAGGTCCTGATTGTAATGAAGCGGGCATGCATCTTTCTAACAAAGTCCCACGAAAGAACCAGAAAGGGACGTGAGGACTCCACTGCACAAGACCCACAGCATGTTCAACCGGATCTCCTCATCACACTTGGCAATCTTTTTGTCAAGTTCAGTAACCTGGCAGCACAGTGCACCTACAACAATATTGAAACATAATATTCGTATTAATATTAAGATCAATATTAATAACAATATTAATAGTAATACTAAATAGTAATAGCAATAACTAATCATATGAATGATAAAACTAAAAATAACAATATTAAGAATAATACGAGTATTTCTATAGGCAGATGTATGAAAAAAGCCAGAACAAACTTGGAAGCGACCCGCGAGTCAATCCTTTGCGACGTCTCTGAGAGACTCGGTGCAGGCCCTGCTGCTGGGGCCTTACAGTCAAAGACCCCTCGCCACAAGAGTCAGGATAGGGTTTAGGGTTTAGGGTTTAGGGTTTAGGGTTTAGGGTTTAGGGTTTAGGGTTTAGGGTTTAGGGTTTAGGGTTTAGGGTTTAGGGTTTAGGGTTTAGGGTTTAGGGTTTAGGGTTTAGGGCTGCTTGTGGCTCTCTGTGCCCCTGGCAGCCTTCGGTGCACCAAACAATCGCTTCATGGGAGCAGCTCACTAACTGCTGTCGGTGTCTGTTTTGACTAGAGTCTATGACAGCTTCGCTGTTGATCTTCTAGCCTACAGCTTAAAAGCTGGTCTGAGCAAACCTGCAAGCGGCGCACTTTGGACCTCGGAGGACACAAACATTGTTTCAGCAAGGCTTGTCCCCACTGAGTCCCCACCCTTGGTCCATTGGCACGCTTTGTAACACAGGGAGACTTGCATAAACATGTCCGAGCTACTACTGTGCATAGCTCGGCAGGTGTCACACTGCCGCCTACGCTGTGCCAGCGAATTCACAATGCAAGCTGTACAAATGGAACGCTACATCCTTGAAAAACTCGGCCTGCCAAGTGCTTTGCCTCTGAAGGCTCAATCTGGACTCTTGCCAGCAAAGCACCAGCCCCTGTGCGGCTAGGCATTTTGGCCTGATCTCTTTCAGACCGGCGCGCACAAGGACGATCTTCTTGCAAAACTTCAGCCGGTGACAGCTTGTCACACGTAACTTGAGGCTGCATGCAAACGAGAAGCTTGCCACTATGGCTCACCAGATGCTGGTGGAATTGGCACATCATCTTCTGGGACTTGAGGTTGTTCTTCCGCTCTGTTCAGTCCACTCTCATCGTGCTCAGGGCCAGATTCTTCCTCACGTGTCATGTACAAGAAGCCATAAATGATGATGAAGAACGGGACACTGACCTCAGCGTTGGAAAAGGCTTCAGAAGCTGCCTCCAGCTTTCGCAACAAAGACCTAATCCCCACATGAACTCATCGGCATTCGCCCGCAACCAAGTCACCACAGACATCATGCTTCCATTCGTGATGAGGAGAATGCCCATGAAGTCATCTGGCTGACTTCTTATGAAAACCACTCTCCCCTCGAACATCAAGAGTAGGAACAGCAGGCCCAGCAGCATGGAGGCCAGCCACGGCTCCCAGACGTGAAAGCTTTGAGAGCTTTGAAAGCCATAATAAGGTGGAAGTGCTCTTGCAGCCAATACAATCGCAACCTCGGATGCACGACCAGAAGAGAACACCCCGGAGGTTCATTAGATGCCGATCGTTATGTTGTAGTCCTTGTAGCATTGAAGAAGGTGAATCGGAGAAATATGCAGCCATGGCATTACAATCAGCTTTGATATACTCGGGTCGCCCAAAGCGCTTTATCGTAACCAAGCGACTGATGCAGTGAACCAGCCGGTGGCAAGAGCAACAGGGACAGCTCCCACCGAGAAGAGCTTGAAGTAGTCACGCGTTAGCACCCAGCATACAACAGATGCAATGCCCGTTGCTATACACATCATGCAAACAATCTCCACATGCAAGAGCGTTGCGAAGACCGACTCGGTCAGACTCCACAGGACTGCCGTGACACATGTCATCACCTGGGGGGTCACCACAAGTATTTGCAAGTTGTTAGTCGCCAAAGCAGCGATCGTTCATATGGCAAGGCCGAGCCCGAAACGATCATTAGGATGTAGTTGTAGGGGAAGTAGCTTCCTCGCTGCAACTCCGAAAAAGACAAAGTATGACAAAGTGCTCAGACTTAACGCGAAAGTTTAGGGCAAGGGACCTAAAGGATCTCTTCCAAGCTTCGGATGAGCCAGAGTTGCATAATCATCACCATGTCTGTGAAGCTCAGCATGTAGTAAATGCCCTGCCAGTGTTGCTCGTGTGCCACTTGAAAATGAAAGAGGTATGGCACCGGTAACCTCAATCGAGAGCGACTTCGCCAACGGCCCTCCGCCCTAGGCGAAAGCACTCGGTGCACTCTGCGTCGGAGTTTTCCCCACCATTCTTACACTGAGCACCAGGCCCAAGCGAATTGACGCAAGAGCACCATGGTCGCAAAGCAGACTGCTTGCCTTTGTTGACCACCCGCAAGTTTCTGACCATGCTCGTGCCACTTCATGTCACTTCCAAGGCCAGGCGACTGCAGCGCGAGAAGGGCGAACGTTTTGACCTCTGCTGGTTGCGCTGCACACTGCAAGCTCTCCAAACTGTCAAACAGCCACAATTGGCTGCTTGCCACCCTGGGTATCTTTGGTCAATCTCGAGGCTGAGGCCCGAAAAGCTCGCTGCACATATGTGGGCATTTCTTTGCCCGCCTCTTCACAACCCGGCAGTCCAGTCTGACCCACAGCATGCCCGCTGCAAGCAGCCTGCGGAAAGCGCCATGTCGAAAGCCGACTCCTGTCAAATCTGTCGACTCCCTGATAACCAAGTTTAGCAGCTTCGCAACAAAGCCAGGCCAGGGGCACGTGATTGTGATGCCTGCACCAAAGCCAAGCATGTCTCTGCGCTATATACTGCACTTTCTGATGATGGTTCTTCTGTTGACTTCGGGGTGCAAGCAGTGCTTGCCTCGAGCAGCTGCCCGCGGATGGTCCTCTACCTGACAGCACTCTAGAGCAACACTGGAGCAACCTCCACACGGCGCTTGCACTTCAGAAACCAAGCCTTGCCAAGCGACACACAAACATGATACTTCCTTCGTGTTCGCAATGAAATGACAACATCCCCAATTTTCCAGAGGCGTCTCCCTATCAGTCTTGAGCAAGCCGCGCGTAGACTCTTGTCGGTTGTGATTGAACTGGTGAGTTCGAGCTCCAAATCGCTTGCATTCTCTGTGGCCCGACTTTGAGACAATGTGGATTTGAGACAGGAGCAACGCTTTCCCTGCAGAGGGGTAGCAAGGATGCTTCCCATTCTGTTTCATATCTTGGCAAGCAGCCTGCTGCAGTTTAGACGGAGACATGATATATAATATAAATATAAATATATATATATATATATGCGTATATATATGTATATATATATATGTGGTACCCCCCCCCCCCCAGTGACCTACCCTTTTTCGCCTTGTCTCAAGTCACCCAGCTGCACTGCAAGCAAACTCGGTGTGCAATATAGCGTATTTCCTAGGGCGCAGACTAAAATACAACTAAAATCGCATACACGGGACAGTAGAAAAACCAAAAATACCAAAACCAAAAAAACCAAAAAACCAAAACCAAAAAAGCCAAAAAAAACAAAACCAAAAAACCAAAAAAAACAAAACCAAAAAAAACAAAAATACCAAAAAAAACCAATTTTCCGGGGCTCTCAGGAAATCCCTATGAGGCTTCTCCAAGAGTCCCGGAAAATTGGTTTTTTTGGTATTTTTGGTTTTTTTGGTTTTGGTTTTTTTGGTTTTTTTGGTTTTGGTATTTTTGGTTTTTTGGTTTTGGTATTTTGGCTTTTTGGTTCGCCTTCACGGTCACGAGGCAACAACTATGCATTTTTAAGTGTGCTTATGCTAATTGTGCTTTTCAGAAATAGTATACAAGTGGTCTTTCTAGTGCTTCAGAACTATTTGTTTCGTTATTATGTAAGTAGAGCCGCTAGTGTTTAGTGCATCTTTTGATTGTACTCAAGTGTAGCAGACCTTATTCAGCCATTACTTGGTGCTCTGGTAGCTCAATTCGCATGGATAATATTTGCCTGGTAAATGCGATTAATTATCTAGAAGCAGCATTTGCAATACTTGTCTTGAGAAAAAGCATTTATTGCTTAGAATTGTTTGCTTAAAAAGTGACGCCTACTCGTCCAGGAATACCCCAAAACCCTATAATCCAAACTTTACCAGAGATTCTCCTGAAAAGCTTGCGCTTTTGGATGTTTTTATGTATTTGTGAATTTGCTTGTGTATGGCCTTCACTAAGTACTTTTCTAGGATTCTTGTGCGTTTTTTAAGCCTGCTTGTGCAAGTTGCGTTTTTCAAGCATAGTATATATGTGGTCTTTATTGAATACTTCAGACATCTTTGTTTCATCGTTATGTAAGTAGAACCGCTTCTATTTCCATTATTGTGCATTTTTAAGCTTGCTCATGCAAATTGTGCTTTTCAGACATAGTATATAAGTGGTCTTTAGTGAATACTTCAGCAATCTTTGTCTCATTGTTATGTAGGTAGAACCGTTTCCATTTCCGCAAGTGTTTATTTCGTATTTGGTTGAGTATGGTCCTTTAAATAGTATTCACTTGAGTCAAATTGGGCTATTTGCTTAAGAATTCCTCTAGTAGTTAAATTCGCATAGAATGAATACTTCAAAAAAATTGTTTCATGAATATGTAAACATAAGGTGTTTCATTTGACTTTGCAGATAGTACTTCAATAATACTTTGCCTGGTACAAACACAACTGTTTCAATGCATTAGTTGCTCAACAAAGCACTATTTGCCCTTTAAACCACACTTTGCCATATTTTGGTTGAATATGGTGCTTCTTTCGTATTTTGGTTGAGTATGGTCCTTTAAATGGTATTCACTTGAGTCAAATTGGGCTATTTGCTCAATAATTACTCTAGTAGCTAAATTCGCATAAAATGATTATTTCAAAAATAAAACCGATTCATGAATATGTAAACATAAGGTATTTCAGTGGACTTTTCAGAGAGCATACTTTGCCTAGTACAGACACAATTGTATAAATACAGTATTTGCACTTTAAACGCACACTTTGCCATTTTTTGGTTGAGAATGGTGTTTATTTCGTATCTTGGTTGAGTATGCTCCTTTAAATAGTATTCACTTGAGTCAAATTGGGCTCTTTGCTGAATAATTACTCTAGTAGCTAAATTCGCATAGAACCAAGAAAAATGTTTCACTATTTGATTAATACTTTGCCTCGTACAAACAGTTGCTCAACAAAACATTAATTGCCCTTGAAAGGCACAATTTGCATAGAAAAACACTGATCTAAACATCTAACAACAGCATTGTCCGCTTCAGATTCAAAATGTAGATTCTTCCAATGCTGGCTTATCGGGGTCTGTGAGGTGGGTGTCCCAGTAACTGTCCTTCATTACCCGGTGATTAACTACGCGACTTTTGGGCCTTCTTTGTTATTTTTTGTTAAAAAGGCCTAAAAAGGCCCAAAAAGGGTAGGTCGCTGGGGGGGGGGGGTAGCATATATGTGTATACAAAAACACATACATACATATGTATGTATATATACATATATGTCTTTCTTCCATGCCGCGTCAGCTTGGGATCCTGGCATCTGTAGAAGGCAGCTGGGGCTCCACATTGTTCGCCTGTCCATGCTGGGCGCTGGGCGGGGTCCCCAACTTGGATGTTTGGATGTTTGCTTCATAGGGTTTAGGGTTTAGGGTTTAGGGTTTAGGGTTTAGGGTTTAGGGTTTAGGGTTTAGGGTTTAGGGTTTAGGGTTTAGGGTTTAGGGTTTAGGGATGCAATGGCCGTTCTCGCCATCTTCGCATCCAAGGCACATGATAAGGTCCGATGCTGCGTTTCAAGGCCGGGTATGGTTGCCCCAAGACTACCAGATCAAAGAACGCACCATGACACACTAAACCCTAAACCCTAAACCCTAAACCCTAAGCCCTAAGCCCTAAACATGACGCCATTCAGGCCTCCGGATCTGCCATCAAAGACTACGGATGGAATGGCGATGCAGCAGGCTTTGGGCCAGCATACTGAAGCCCAGGGGTGGTATACCCTAAACCCTAAACCCTAAACCCTAAACCCTAAACCCTAAACCCTAAACCCTAAACCCAAATATAAACGGGAAGACGAGCAAAAACAAGAAACCTGCAGCCATAATAATCATGTCTCCACGTGTGCAGCATTTTGGGCTCGCTTGCCTGAAAGGCTGTCCTAAGCAGGCGTACTAACAGAACTGGCAGCTTATGCACCAATCTTCCCCGATGTACTCACACGCGTATACATGCACTAACATGATGTGCCGATATACATGCGTTCATGGTATACCTAAGAGTATGTCGGTCAACCTCGAGCGAGCCTGGTTCGGTGAAACACTGCGCTTGGCGCAGGATCCCAGGGCTCGTCTTGGACGGGCTCTGCTCGGAGGCTTGCGCGGAGCGCAACGACTACAGCTTGCGGCGATGTCGATGCTCAGGTGTGGTATCCAGATGTACTCGGAGGCTCTCTCGGAGGGTCCCAGTGGCCTAGGGGCGGCTACTCAGCGTTCGGATCATGGAGGAACCACGGCTTGGTCTCTTCAATGAACTGGAAGATGCTGTTGGCAACCTGAAAGAGCACGCAGATGAGCCGACAAGAGGTCAGCATAGCTGACAGCAGACCCAATCGAACCTCTAACTTGTCCGGATTCTTGTCAGGGTGCCATCTTAGCTGAAGGCACCTTCAGCGAAGTTGCCACTTTCCACGACATCCCACGTGTTTTGGACTCGACTTGGCGCAGCAAAGTGCAAGGCGGCAGGCCTCAAAGCCTTCTTTCGCTTCGCAACTTCCAGGCCCTGCGACTCTGCACTTCTCCGCTTCAGCTTGCATCCCCTTAACATCGACCTTCTACCTGTACATACCTGTACAACTCACTTGTCCCTTTTACTCATGGCAATGAGACCATGAAAAGGGCTGCCATGCGTGCTGCCTGCGTGTCTAACAGCAACAGCGTATCAGCAGAGCTCTGCGGAAGGCCTGGTTAACCATGGACTCCATCTCCTGGCCAGTAAAAGTAGCGCGCCCACCGCAGAATTGCTGGACCCGCGTGGAACCCCCCCCGCCCCGCCTTGAGCACGGAACTCTTGATCTGGTACACAGCGTGGTCCTCGAAGGCCGCATCCAGCTTCGGCGGTGCCTCTCAGAGGGGAGCAACGAGAAAAGGGTTAAAGCAAGGGCATGTGGAGGCCCTTTTCAAGCCCTTCTCAGGGCAACGCAGGTCCCCGTGGCGGTACATAACCGGTTTGTTCACCTTGTGGTCCCTGGAACAAAGGTCAACCAGAAGGCTCATTCGTCTTTATGACATGTTAGAGTCCCACTTGTCATAATGAGATCCGGCCTTCTGCTGCTGTTGCTTCTTCTGACCCGACCTAGAATCAGATGGATCCCACTTGCAGCCAGCACAATGCGATCATGCATGAAGGCACACAATGCAATCATTCATGAAGGCAACGCTCAGCAGTTTGCTGGCCCTGCTTTCCGGACTCTGTGCCAGCCTCAGGTTTCGAAGACCCATGACCTTTTGGTCCATTGGTGCCTGGTAGTGTCTGGCTTTCGGGCTCCGACCGTCCCCGCTGCTCCTGCGGCACCCTGCTGCGAGTACCAGGCCGTGTACTGTTGGTACCACCTGAGTGCAAATCAGCCATGGCAGGGCAGTCACTGTCACGCGCTCGCAGCTTGTGAGCCCTGCTGCTTCCATTGTTCGTGCTGCTTTTGGTTCTCCTGCCACGTCAAGCATCACAAACAGAAAGGGCCACAGGTCCACAGTATGCTCCTCCTCCTGCTTCCTCAGATCAGCAAAAGGATCGTCCTCACAGCAGCGTGCAACGACATACCATGACAAGTTTTCTGATGAATGCGACTGTCACTTCCTCCTTGCTCTGCGCTTGCGAGCTCCCTGGCATGTCGGAGAGAAAAGCGAAACGGCTCAAGCGAAGGCAAGCAGCGCGCAGGGCGCATGCGGCCTTGTTGGCTAGGTGCAGCCTGCGGGTGCAAAAGCCAACTTCGACTGCGAACTTCGACTGCACTTCGAGGAACTTCTGTCTTTAAGAGGATCCTTAGCTCTGGGCGGGGTCTCGGCAGGTGGCTCCTGGCGGCAGCGACCAAGCCTGCAAGCTGACACCAAGCAGCCACGACTCACATGCTCCCTCCCATTCTCATGCCGGCAGCACCGTATGGTTCGTTCTTTCATTGTGGTAGTAAACTTGCCCGTCCGGCGTCTTGTAGCGAACCCAGTCTGTGGGGGGCTGGTCAGGCTCCTTCTGCCGCTCCGGTTGCCCTGGCTGCCCTTGCCCAGGATTGCGCTGCTGCTCCTCGTATCTTTCTCTTTGCTGCCTTTCTGCTTCCTCTCGCTGACGCTGTGCTTCCTGCTGCTGATGCCGCTGAGCTTCCTCCCTGTGTAGCTGAGCCTCCTGGTGATGCAGAAATGCCTCTTGCTTTGCGCGCTCCTGCTGCAGAGAAGCCTGCCATTACAGTCTCGGCTTTGAACAGACACGACTATACAGGCAATGTCTCGTTTCCCTCCTTCGCCCCAGAACCAGCTGCTCCAGTATTGGAGGGAATACCAGGCATGCCAGCCTTGCCAGGATCTCCACGACCGAGACCGGCATGATGCACACAATTTCACACCATGCGCACATGACATGCTGGCCGGAACGAATGGCATCTCGCTCGGGGTGGTCCGACCGGGAGGCTCCTCACAACTTGGTGCAGCTGCTCACGTGGGGCTCCCTCACCACAACTTTAACACAACATGTGCACAGAAGATGCAGCGTCCTGACCGGCAGTGCTGGGGCCGGTGCCTGAGCCGGCGGCGGTGGACCTAAGTCTTTTACAAAACTGACCAAATGAAACAGCCGAGAGGTGCCATGTGCCACACGCCACGCCAGTGTGCGATCCATCCCACACACACCCTCAGATTGGAGCCCAGAACGGTCAGCTCCCTAGCAGCTGAAAGACATGACTCTGATTCTGCACAACAAAGAGCAAACCAAAAGAGAGGCCATCGGCGATGGCACTCACAACGTGCGTCGATCGTTCCGTATGCTGACATGCCACTTCTTATCACTTGAGGGTCGGCAAGTAAAAATCTCCCATGCCTCCGGTTTACTGAAGACCTCGCGCGTGGCATGCGGCGCCCTGTGAAGACGAAAGAAAGCGGCGAACCGCGAGGTGCAAGAAATTGCATGCGAGACATGAGAGACTGAGGACTGAGGACGACACGGGTATGAGGCTGCCCGTGCAGCCTCTGTCTTGCTCCGGTCCTCTGCCTGGCGGATCTCAAGCCTATGCAACCTTGGCACGCCCCCCTTCATCAAAAGGTTGGTCAACGCGACCTTGCTATTTGCTTTCGTGCCGGTGAAAGGCAAGGCATGTCCAAGCCCACCGTTCACCGAGGTTTCCGGGCTACTCCCGTCAGATGTGTTGTGCAAGACGGGCGAAACGGGCAAAGGTTTTAACCCCCGCCGCGGCTTACTACCCCCGACCCGACGCGGCGAACGCGACCTTGCTATTTGCTTTCGTGCCGGTGAAAGGCAAGGCATGTCCAAGCCCACCGTTCACCGAGGTTTCCGGGCTACTCCCGTCAGATGTGTTGTGCAAGACGGGCGAAACGGGCAAAGGTTTTAACCCCCGCCGCGGCTTACTACCCCCGACCCGACGCGGCGTGCTACGAGTACTTGCGGCAATCACTACAATACAACGGAGGGCTTCTGCGCAAAGCTCCGGGTATCTTCGGGTATTTGGGTCAGCTCGTCCCTGCTCATGAAGAGCACACCATCCACAGCGTGGTCATGTCCATAGCCGCAGAATCACAAGGCTGACAATCTAAGCATTTTTTGCCAGGCCCTCCCCCTTTAATCTTAGCGTGCCCGGGCGAGAACTCCCGAAAATCACTAGCAATTGCCACCCTCGTCTTCCGGGAACTCGGACAGAGCAAGACGAACTAGTCACATCAAATCTGCAGGCATACGGCTGGACCATTTTTCGCAAACACGCGCCTCCTTTTGCATCCTGCAAGATGTGAGGACCATTCAATCGCAGTGTCGCCCAACTGTCTGAAAGCAACTGTCTGACTGTCCTGTTGAGATCCTGGAAGGATGGAAACCCCGCCGGCCCACCGGGTGCCTACAGAAAGTCAAACCGAGTCGAAGAACCGCAAAATCGTCACACGGCGGAAGCCAAATCCTGCCTGACGAGGCAGCGTGTTTCCTGCGCTGCCTCAGATAAAGGTTCCGCTTCCTGGCTCTCTCCATGTCCACGGGAGCAAGGCTTGAGGCTGCTGCTGCTCACCGGAGTTCCAGGATCCGCTCGACTGTGATCCTTTGAAGCCTCATCGACTCACAAGACCCACCAGATCCACCCATGACGCGGCGCGCATTGCGCGCGCACCTCACGAGCTGCAGCAGCTGGCTTGCGCAGGTCTTCCTTGACCCCCTGCGACACGATGAAGGGTCCCAGGCTCCGGAACCCATATGATGCAACATCTGCCTTCACCTCTGGATAAGCCGCAGCGTCCGCCTCTTACTTGCGTTGCGAACCGTGCCACCAGAGTCTGGTTTGGCCAATTGCACAATGCCACCTTCGACGACTGCGCGTTCGCTTTCTGGAGGTAGCCAAAGTCCTTGGGTTGGGCTGATCTACGCATGCTGAGACCCGGTGCAGGTTTGCATGATGTAAGCTTGCAGCAGGCATACCGGGCGGTGCCAGGGGCTCCTCCCACCCGGTCCACGAGTAACAGGTTCCAAGGGCATGCAAGCAACCCCACACCACCCAGAGCCCCCATGCCTTCAGCTTCACCTCCACCTGCTCGGTGAGGCTCTGGTGCTGCTGCCGAAGCTCCTTGGGCACCAAAAAGATTATAGATATATTTTTGTTGTTTCTTCATGTACTTGTGTGTATTTCTGTATACATCTATATTATCTATATCTATCTGTATATATACACATATATAAATATATGTATCTATTTGATTATTTAACTATATGCTTACATTTGTATACTTATATTCTTCTATTGATGTTTGTCTACTTTCTTCCGCTTCCCCGAGTCTCCTCCTGGGCCTGCAAGAGGCCCTCCTCAGCGGCCGCCAGCCGCCCCTTGGCCTCCCCCACAAGCGGTTTAGGGTTTAGGGTTTAGGGTTTAGGGTTTGGGGTTTGTGGTTTAGGGTTTAGGGTTTGGGGTTTGGGGTTTGGGGTTTGGGGTCTGGGGTTTGGGGTTTGGGGTTAGGGTTTGGGGTTTACGGTTTAGGGTTTAGGGCAGCAGTTCCGCGGCACATCTCGCATCTCTCCACGGCAAAAAAGTATTGTTCAAGTTTTGTGTTTCTTTTGGCTGGCCTGCCTATGGATCCCACCTGTGCACTGAAAGCCTACTTTCCTACTTTGAGCAATTTTTTAGGCCGTCCTGCCCCCCCCCCCCCTTCTGTCGGAGTCGCCAACGGCAGACGCTTTCAGGAAAGTTAACGTATGCTGTGTGGCCAAACTCGTCCCCTCCTCCTCCCCTTCTCCTCCTCCTGTTCCTCCTCTCCAAGAAAAGGTGGCGGGAATTGGCGGGACTCTCACCGGGCGTTCTGTTATTTATCCCTCCAAGGACTTGTTGTGGGTTGGCACTCTATTCCCTAGGATACTTTGCGGGACTTTTCTTTGGGAGTGGGCACATCTTACGAATAAACTCCAGTGGACTCTCTGTGGGCACTCCAGGGACCAAACCCTAGGGGGACATCGGGCGAGGAGGCGAGGAGGCGAGGAGCCAAGGAGGCGAGGAGCAGGTTGACCTAAAACCTTGCAACTCCGCACCGAGAGTGTGAAAGAAGCAAGCAAGGAACTGCGAAAGCATGCGAAAGCTCTGCAAGTTGCCTCCTCGAGCTCCTTTAGAGCTGATCGTGCTGCGACCTGCTGCTGCGAGCTGAGGGGCACGAGTTTCTCGTACCTGAACATGGATGGGTGCAAGCCCCTGCTTTGTAGCATGCGCCTTTTTCTGGAAAACCCCGCGACATCCGGTACATCGCAGCCCGGGCACTCTGTGCTGACAATGGTGCCGGTGCTCAACATTCGAACCTGAAAACATCTCGTCACTGCCTTAAGCCTTCAACTGCGTGCTCTGCCATCGAGCTGTCCCCGAAGCCTCGAAGCAGGGAGGCTGGATGTGCATCTGCACCTGGCGGGTGTCTCTTCGGCTTTCCCTTTCCATGTACTCGGTGCAAGCAGAGCCGTGGGCACCATGCTGAGCTCACACAAGCCTTTTCCCCGTCGCACAGCCATGTCGCCTGTGCAGCTCAACACCGACACAAGAGATTGCAAGAGGGACCCGAGCCACGGCCTAGCTTCCAGTGCACATTCGCAGTGCTGGTGTTGGCCTGCGCACGGGGGATCAAGAACATGCAGCTTTCTTCAGCATGTCAGAACATCTTGAGATTTCAACATGCTATGCCCGAAAACATGGCAGCTCAATTTACCTTCCACTCAGGATGACATGCGATCCCAGGCGGCATGCTATGTTTCGTCGCTTTCGTGTCCTGGCCTCGATCTTCCGCCGAAGATCTTCCATGGAAGCCTGCTTGTCCTCGAGGTTCGACGAAGCGTCATCCACCTTGTGAGACTGCGGGGTTGAAGGCATTCTCACAACTCAACCTCCGCATGGTCCGCGTCTGGCGCGCGCCTGCTGCTGCAGCACATTTGTCCGTTTCACGGACCGCTCCACAGCATCCTGCTCGCATTCTCTGTTTCCCTCTGCATCGCTTTTGGCCCGAGCATCCTGGACTTAGGAGGGCATTGCCTTCAGCTCTGCAAGGCCGAACAGAGAGTTCATGTCTTGCTTTCCCTCGCACACGTCGGAACACGTGCGAGGTTGGACAACGTCAGACAGAGCCAACAATCATAGCAGACGACTCAAGCTAGCAACCCTGTCACAGCATCGCTAAAACAAGAGCACCTTGATGCCACCCTTGCGAGCCATCAAGTCATCCCACACCTGCACACAGCTTTCTCATGGAGAAACCGGGGCATCCACATGTTGCACATGTCCTGAAAGCTTAGCAGTGTGGCCTTGTTTGCTGCGTCGGCGAGGCCGGAGAAGCCCGCCAGGTCATTGTCATCATCATCCTCCTCACCAAGACTTGCTCTGCTGTCGCGTCCTTCTTGCGGCAACCCTGAAGCGAAGAACCGCCTGTGGTGCCGTGCTCGATGGAGAAACAGGAACCTTGCACAAGAGAAAAGCCCGTTGTTTGCAAATCAACTGCCTGCCCTGTAACGGAAATCAGGAACTGCAAGCATGATTCAGGAGTGCAGTGCATCGAGTTACAATCATTGGGACATCGGGCCTGGCTACCTGACTTGCCAATGCTGGCCAGGCCTGCGCCCTCAGTAAAGGATCAGTGCCACAGGAGCTGTTCCCTCTTGCGGAGACCGCAACAACTACACGCTTTATTTCTCGGGCTGCTGCTGGTCTAGCGGCACCGCTGCCGCCACCGGCGCCGCCACCGGAGCTGCTCAAGCCGCCCAGCCCCTTGGGGCCGCCCTGGGCTATCGAAATCCGACTCCATGGGCTTTGTTTGCATCTTGCCACCTTCCAGGCCGCTGGCCGCCAGCCAAGTCTCTGCAGCTTTGGCAGCATCTTTGGCATCTTTGGCTGGCGGAGCGACCTCCGGCACTCTGGCTCAGATCTCTGCACATCGCTAGTGTGGCTCGGGCGAGCTTGGGTGCAAGATGTGCAGATTGGCGCTCTTTTGCACACGCTGGCCACCGCTGCCATCTTTGACACTCGATGACCCAAGTCGCATGGCTCGATGCCTTGATGGTCCTTAAGTCACAAGGTTGGAGTAGATGCGCCAAGCGCAGGGCACAAGCTGGATCAAGCTGGGTATTCGGCAGATGTCGACGACCACAGGCCCATGGATGAGCGCCTTCGAAGGGCATTGAGTGACATCATCACTACCACATACTACCACTACAGGACGACGGATTGGATTCTCTCAAACTCTCTCATGAGCTGCATGCGGATGGTCTGGGCATCAGGCTCGCTCTTGCCGCCCACCTCCAAGCGGCGCAGGGCATGTTTCAAGCAACACGGTAAGGCACACAGTTGCCCTTGGTACTAGACTTAGAGAAGCATGTACTATTTCCTCGCTTTTAAGACCGGGGATAGAAGAACTGATTACGAGTCGAAGGTTAGCCGCTCTCTCCCTGCCACACTCTCCCTGCCACACCTTGAGTATCAACCTGAAAACCACATTCTGTTCACAACTTTGTCTCGCACTTGAACGTTGGGATAATGGGATTCTGGGGGCTGCTACCTTCACGCCTCGGCAGACTAACTCCCAGAGACTAAGGTTGCAAGGAAGACATGAGTTTTCTCTCCTTGTTCACCCATCACCAACGTAGACCCAATGGCTTCAGGTTCTGACCGACACTAGGAAGACGTGGCGCTCTAGTTCAGCTGCGGGACTGCCGCAGTTTGCAGCATTGATCAATATCGTTGAGCTGCTCCTCAGCAGTCACAACACGAACCATAAAGGCAGGTCACGACTTCTGCTGCCATTGCACAACGGCACTGGCGATGAAGAAGGATGTCTCAGCAACGCCGCCCCTGAAACCAAGGTCTTACTGAGCTTCGAAAACGTGAATCGTTCTGTCAAACGCATGCAAGCGCGCCTCGTGCAAAGTGTATGTGTCCAGAGACGACAAGCTTTGGCTGAATTGATTTCACTGCCTGCAATCCATGTGGCAGGACAGTGGGCACAGAATATATGATCAGCAACCACAGGGCTCCTGTAGCAAAGAAGCGCATCCCTTGTCTCCATCTGCACAGCCCTTTGCGGGCCCGTGAGCCAGCACGACATCCTCGGAACTGCGCAGTGCTCCGTGGACGAAGTCGATTGTTTCTGCGCCACATCCGGGACAGCGGCCGTGTTGTCTGGGATCTGGTCGAAGTAGGGATTGCGACCCTTACCTCGCTTCGGAGAACCCCCGCATGCCCCGACTCGCGAAGCTCTGAAGCTCTGAGGCACGTGCAAGGCCAGAAGAAGTCAGTACCGAAGAAGCGAAGTGGAGCCGTTGAGCCCGGAACCTACAAAAAGCATCAAAAAACTCAGTACTGTTTCTGTAGAGCGGGCCATAGGGCCATAGTCCAAAAGCCATTGAGTAAATCGTTACGCCACGCAGAAGCCTCCAAGTCAAAGGGTGCCTGGCGGAGCAGGGTGGCGCTGGAGAGCCTGCAATGACGGCAAATGGTCACGCTTGGTCAGTGGTCCGGACACTGTCAGGCTTCAGACCTCGGAGGGCAGGCGATGCTAAGCCTCAGACACCTCCTCGGCGCGCTTGGCCCAGTCCCTGGTGAACTGGGAGTGCTTTGTGCTGCTGCTGTGGATTCCATCTTGTTCGGCACTCGGTCTCCTGAACACTCATCACCTGGGTTGCTGGCGCATTGGCTTCATGGTTCCCCAGAATAACAAGCTTCGTCTTGTGCCTCAGTCTGTCCGGGAGATGAAGTCTCGATTGCTGGGGCCTGTACAACTGGAATGAGAGTGCGGCTTTTGATCTGCCAGCCAACTGTTGAAGTCGCGTGCATGCTCTTCTCGCCCGTATTGGGTGAAATCGCCTGCATGAATGAGAACCTGAGGCTGCAGATGCTGCAGAAGCACTGGTGCAGGCTTGCGAATGCACCCAACTGGGGCAAACGCATCCCCATCTGGCAGTTTAAGCTCTCGATGCTGACCGTGCGTGTCGCTGATGCAAACCAAGCGAAGGCCCCTGAGCCATCCAAATTGGCGGGGGCCAAATATCAAAAACAGCAGAGGCTCTTGAAGTCAGCTGAACTACATACAGCCCATTCCAGCCCGCGGTAGCCTGTTCTGTATAGCTGGGGCCACGCGATCGCATCCCAACACCTGGCCAGTCACGGCCCGTCTCCATTCATGTCACTTTGGCCTTCAAAAAAGACTTCAAGAGCTGGAAAAGCGCCTCGTCCTTGGCAAAGGAGAGCTGCTGTGGCCTGAACTACTCTGAATAGATTTAGAAGCGTGCAGACATATCTAAACGACGGTCATCGAATCTTCGGGATTCTGCACCTGTTGCGGTGGCCACGGCGGCGGCCTGCAGAAGATAAAACTCGAGGTGTAGGCACTGGAAGCTAAAGACATCTAATGAAGCATCTGACATGAAGGTCCCCTCCCCCTCACCGCCCTCCGGAACACCTAAGACTCCAGCAAAATTCCGCTACAGCGATGAAGGCAACAGCCAGAATGATGGCAGAGGCTGTCTCCCAAACCTGAGTGTATCCGTGGACCACAAACTCTAGAAGCAAGGGTGGGGGTTGATCATCTAAGGTTGGCATTGCAGCCTGGCTGGGGTCACGGGAATATGCGGGAAATTGCGGGAATCAGCAACATAGCGCGACAGGTGCGGCTCTCGTCCCCAAGCACATACTGCAACACTTGTTTCTGCAGCAAACCTGTAGCGCCTCAAGTGACCCCCAAAAATTGTGCCGCCCACAGCTTCAGGGCTTGCCAGAAGCTCAAGCTAAACTGCACTTTCAACTGCTGCCAAAACCCTATGAATGCATAGGGTTGATAGGGTTGATAGGGTTACTTGGTTTATAGGGTTTGTAGGGTTTAGGGTTTATAGGGTTTGGCGTCGACCGTGTGCCACGCCCAGGGTTCTGGGTGGGGAGGGCTCTTTGGGCCTTACTTTGACACTCAATTCTCCCAAAACCCAGCAGAAAGAAAGGCTTGAACAAAGAGCAGTGCCGAGTGCCCGATGTCTATGCTCTAAGCTACACGCCTCCATTCGCCCGGGAAGCAGCACGCTGGAGTCATACTGACATTGCTGGTGGTGGTGATTGGTCGACTTGCTATGAGTCTCCATGTCGCCCTGCTGGGCCCTACTGCTCGTGCATCGTGCTCCTGTCGCCCAAAAGAATGCTTGTCAGATATCAGCTTGAGCAAAATCAAGCTTGGGATTGCACTCCTGGCATGGCCCGCAGCATTCATGGTCTACTGCGACTCAGTCATGCACCTTCTCCTTGTTGGCTGCGCCTCCCTTCTGCTTGGGCTTGCGCCAGGAGTCATTGTCAGCCTCTTGCTGACCGGATGGCAGAGTTAAGTTGCTGCAATGTTGGCCCCACAAGCATCGAAGATAGCGCCTCTGGTCTCGTACGATAGCGCCTGTCCCGGACACGTGTGATAGGCATGACATCACATGAGCAGGCTTGGGTCTGCCCTCGCACCTGAGGACGCCATTTCCCATGATGTCATGGGGCCAACTAGCCCATGTCAGATCACAATGTGGACAGGTCGCTGCTGCTTGCTTGCAACATCTTCCAACTGTGGAATGTCTGAAACCTGGTTGGGTGTTGTTTGGGTGCTGACCACTTGATGTGCCGTTCCAGGGATGTCGGCTACTTTCATACTTAAAAACAAGCTGTGCCTGGATGCTGAGGCAACGTGCGTGCAAAAGCAAGCGCCAGATTCTCGGAACTGCCACAATACAAGACAACAACCAAGACGCCAAGGCATGGTAAACGAAAGGCTTTGGATGAAGAGCCTGTCAATGTGGGTTCCTCTCACCCCGTCGAGATGATCCCATGGACTTTGGGGCCATAGCGGGTTTAGAGCTTAGGGCTTGTTGGGGAAAATTTAGGATGGCCTTGGCGTCTTCAAGTGAGCTTTGTGAGCCTCGGCTCTCCGTCATCTTGACTTCTAGCTAGCACTTCCTCCATGATGCTCACCTGCAGAACCACCAACTCTTCAGAACAAACTTTTGACTCCACGAGCTCGCTCCGTGTCGGAACAGGTTCCTCTAGATCTTCCTGGCGCTGGCCCAGCAGTAGAACAGCACCCCCCTCGTGGCCTTTGACAATGCTTTGGAGCCTCAGCAAGCAGCATGCAGAGAATGATGGGCAAATTGGGGATTGATTTGAACCTATCTGAACAAACTCCTCTCAGGTGAAACCCAACTTGAGGGGCAAGCCGAGGCCAACGAAAGCTAGCCCAAGCGCGACGTGACGCGTCGCCAAGCGTGCGGGAACACACGAAAGATCCGACAGAGACATGGAGGCTGCAAATCGCAAACGAGGAGGAGGACGATGATGACGGAGACAAGATCGAGGGAAGGGTCCAACACCTAGAATACAGTAGTCCGCGAACCAGGGGCACCTGCCCGCCCCGCAAAGTGACTATGCGCGCCTACTCTGACGGAGCCCCCGTGATGCCCACAAGCTGTGTTAATCTGGACCCCTCACTCGGTGAACCAATCAACATTGAGCCGCTTTGAACCAATAGCGTGCTGCTTTTCAGACCTTGTCCATGCTGAAGCAAGACATAGGCTCTGGCCTAGCTCCGCTAGCTTTCGTGAAAAGGGCACATCCACATAATTTAGCTCAAACCCCATATCAACAGCTGCACTGCTGCTTTCCGAAAGTCCTGTCCAGCAGTGACGCTTCTGCAGGCCAGCTGAGATCCCGCGAGGAGCAGTAGGAACAGCCTTGAAACCAAACACGAAACCCCTCCATGATTCCTAACAATTTCCGACCACCAAACTTTAAGCCCGGCCGCGATCTGGTTTGCATGCCGTCTCTATAACAATGTGCCTGATACAGAAGTCAGGGAGTGACAGAGCAAGGAAGTGCCAGTCACCATGACTGCATGTCCAACAATTTTCTCAGATCGAGTTGCTCGGCAGATCTTGGCATCAGTCCACAATCGTTCAGCTGCTGCAGGAAGCAACAGCCTTCGCCAAGAGCAGGCGTTTGAGGGATAAGGGCGCCACAGGGACAACAAACTTTGCAGGCAGCCATGAGTAGGCGCACGGCTCATCTCTGCATCACGAATAGCGAGGCAAACGGCCCAGAAACCTCCTCACATAATGAAACAAACAGGTTGCTACGAGTAACCCCACAACACCTTCGAACACTGACACGGCGACATAATTCAAATCACGTCAACTCACGTCAAATCACCACACAAGCCGTGCTGAGCTCTTCTCTCGGCCCGTCCTGGCTTCAGCCAGCGCTGCATCACCCTCGGCAGAAGGATAGCATGGTGCTGCTCATACACCACCTCGGCGGCAATTCGGGTGCCGCCCCGGAGGCCCCAAACAGTTCTGGAAAATGGTTTGGATCCCTTTCGTGTGTCTAGTCGACAGTAGAACATCTACTGGCTACACACACACACACACACTTACTTCTTGGCTTAAGCTGGCGGGCTAACGGTATTCAACCACAAGTACCTGGCTCAACATCATGCAAGATCTGTCGCATCAAGGTACTGCTTTGTCTTTTGCTGCATTTGCTGAGTCACGTCGCTTGCAAGCGCCAGGTCGAAGCTGTTCAACTCCTGCTCATCCAAACGTTCCCAGTCAGAGCTGGCTGCCACGTTCTCCGGTGATCCCAAGTCGACTGAACACCCAGTTAGGTCAGCACCGACATCTGAGATCCAATCCAGAAAGCGGACATGCAGACCGCGTGTGCCTGAAGTGCCTGAAGTGCCTGAAGTGCCTGAAGTGCCTGAAGCGCCTGAAGCCTTTGCCATCAGCTTCCCGACGTGCGCCGAGAGGTTCTTGAGATGACCCGGCAGACAGTCAGTGAGTGTGGTGTCATATCCGACGGCATGGGCGGCCAGTCCTGCCAGGCCGACCCCGCATCCAAACTCGATGGCCTTCGGGGCCTTCGGGTTCTTCAGGTCCTTCAGGTCCTTCAGCTCAGGGCTGCCGAGGCCGGTGAGGCGCGCGAAGCTCGGCTCCGCCACCTTGAGCGCTAGCCACAAGGCAGAGGGCGAGAAGCGGCAGCCCGTCCAACCTTCAAAAGAGTGAGAGAGTTGAAAGAGATTCTTCTAGATGTCAATGTGCTAGAGAATCCCGATATCTGATGAATTTAGTCTACACTTAGTGTTCCAGAGATGTCTCCTTTCACCAAATGTCAACATTTCCCCGGCCTTCTGCCATGCTGGTCTCCTGCACCTCCACGATAGGGCCAGCCGGCCCGATCTCCACCGAGACAGTCAAGCACTCGCCCCCTTCCCGTCCGGCCTTCTTGCTACAAAGCAGCCGCATGCGAGAAGGATTTGCAAAGCAACGTCTCAGGAAGGTAGACGCATTGTCGTGTGACACATGGCGCGATGTCATGATGCCATTGCAAGGGGCAGCAACTCTTGGGGCTCCCAGTTAACTCAGTTACTCCCTTCTCACAAAAGCAGCGGGCGAGAACGAACATCATCTACTCCGTTCTGGTGATGCGGACATCACACGGGGCTCAGCTTGCACTCACACGGCCGACTAGGGTTGACTCCAGACTGTAACACATCCAAGCACCCCGCCAGGTCGGGGCTTAACCCTAGCGTAGTGCCCGTCATGCTATGCACAAGAGAGGGTGCAGCGCAGTCCACCAGAGGGCAGAAGTGACCTGTTTCTGCGCGGAACAAGCACTGGAGTGCACGTGCGCAAAGCATTATCTGAACAAGCCGCTGACCCGTGGAATTTGACTCGGCGCTTGTAAATAATGCTGCTGATCACATTTCTGGCATTCCACTGGCCAAGCGGGAATCGTTTACACGAGACACCTGCAGGGTCCAGCTTTGCTCAGACCACGTGCCTCCCAATTTCCAGATTCCTACAAGCCACAAACCTGTGCAGCTCCTGCCAACATCCCGCTAGTTACAGAGTTGGCAACGCTCCCAATTCAGGAGCAGAGGAAAATCATCCGCGGCTTCTTAGGAAAGTTGCACTAGCATTGCACTCGGCCATGCGGCAGATAGTCTCTACAACAAGCGCTATCACTGGACTATCAGTCGCATGACCCCTTTTCTGAAAAGGTGGCAACTTCGAAGGGTGAGACATCCTCCGGCCGCTCGGGCCGTTCAGGCGTCGTCTCTCTGAGGCGTGTGGGGGCCCTCGGTGTCTTTGGCAACTGATCGATAACTAGACAGCATGGGGAATGGCAGTGGGGATGGACGACGGTTCATTCGGAAGCTTCGGCCATTAAGAGGTAGGGTGGCGCAGAAACACACGCGCACGTTCCGACAGCCTTGCCGCTGCCCCGGATGGATGCCCCCGATATTCTCGTTCAAGGGGTTTTGGGTTAGGGTCGCTCAGGGTTGCTGGGTCGAGTACTTGCGTAGCAAGGCGTAGGGGGTACTTCTGGCGAAGCCACCGCTCTGATCCCTAACGGCCTTTAACACTTGACCCGAAGCCTTCCTCTGCATCTGGATTTGCCTTCCGATGTTGCGCCCATAACCCTGTGCGCATTCGGTCAGAAACAAAATAGCCAACTTGGAAAGCATGGGCAGCATGTCTCAGACCTCTTGCGGCTTACATCGCTAAGAATCTTGCTCGTCTGAGTCGTTATCCATCTCCTGCACCCGCTGCGCTGAAGAGTCCTGGCAGCTCTCATCAAAAGCAAGCCGTTCCTAATGGTTCCTACACGGAGGGTGTGGTCTACGCCTACGCCTTCGGTCCTCAGATGGAGCAGCTGCTGCCTCGGCCACTGTGCTATAAGCACCGACTACCAGCTGTGAAAGACGCTTGGGTCCCACCTGCGGCCACGCAGGTGCAGCCGCTCCAGCCGCGGCATCCGCAGTAGCCTGCAAAGAGCAGAAAGGCGGGCGGCACTTGCAGCATGACAATGCAGGACAGGCAAGGTATCTACAGATACAGTACACAGACATTACAGATACCGCTACCCGGTACCCGTTCATCCACAGCCGGGTCTGAAAGAGGCTGCTGGGACCCCGGCGGCTTCAGGAGCTGATACACGGGGGGCAGCACCGCAAGGACCTTTGTTCGGCGCAAGAAGGGAACCGATGGCTCTCAAGATTTCTCAACACCATGCTCTGCCACCTCGGCTTGTGTCCCTGGTTCTGCTTCGGGCTGATGTGGGGAAATAGACCTGCTTCCATGCAATAAGTTGCAAAGGAACAGAGCACTCAGCAAGCAGCAGCGAGCGGAACTCTGTCTGCAGTCTCAGCCGGGCGCTCTGACACTGCAACCTCCGGGCTGTGCAGCTCTGTCGGGTGCCGCAGCCGGTGAGCTTGGGGGACCTCTCGAGCAGAATGCCGTTCACGTGCCCTACTTTGTTCATGGAGAAGCAGTCAGATCAGCAACGAGACTTAGGCCGCGTCTCCGGCGCTCAATCAGAGCCTTATGGCCCACAGATGGCCCACTTATGGCATGCATGGCGCCTCCATGAGTTAGGCAGAGGATCTGTCGTGCAAAGGTGCGGCTCCGTACGTTTCCTGTGCAAAGGTGTGGCTCGACAGTTCGCAGGAAAATGGCTTGGCTTTGGCTTCGCTGAATTCTTACTCAGCGGGCGGACACAGCCATCCACCCCCCCTGGCCCCCGCCATTTGCCACAGTGTTCGTGCAGCCATCGCATGTTGAAGCTAAACGCTCTGCACCCGTGAAACTGGTGGTTTGGGCCGGGCTTTCTTCCACCATGCCACCCCTGTTGGGGGGGAGGGTGGGGAGTCGGATGCTTTTCAAGCTGCGTCGAGGACGGAAACAAGAACGATCCAAGCCACAAGCCCTTTACAAGGGACAAGGGTTGAGCCACGTCTTTGCCAAAAAAACACCCCGGAGCCCCTCCACCGTACTGGCAAACTGGAAGCCACGTTCGAGTCTGAGTTCCGAGCGATCTCTTGGTCTGTGAACCCTTGCGCCCGGAAGGCGCTGTCCGAGCGGCAGCGGTTGCTCGGCAGGCTGCCAAGCTGGCCAGCCTGCGTTGGTTTGAAAACACATGGCGGACGACAGAACCTCCAACTCCCCCTTCGCCCTACTTCGCCCTACTTCTTGTCTTGAGTGAAAGAGTTGAACAAGGCAACTTTGGTTGAGATGTTTGGAGAAGTCCCCCAAGGCCTTCGCACTCGGGCAGGGCGGACTTGGGGGCGGAGTGGGCCTCGGCGCTGGCCGTGCCTGAAAGGAGACAAGCAAAGTGGGAACAGATGTGGGAACATATCGGGGCCCTCTTAGAATTCCCTGCAGGGCGCCCATGCCTTGTCCAGGGCCCTCGGCGTCTCCTTCTCCGAGCCCGCTCTCGCTGTGCTTGCTGTTCTGGCTTCCGCAGCAGTCGGGGCAGCCGAGACGCTTGGCACATCGGAGCTTCTGTGTGGTCTCAGGTCCGTCACATCCTCTTTCGCTGTTGTCACCGTGTCACTCCTGTCCACTGTGTCTGCTGCGTCTGCAGTGTCCACTCGTCGCGTGGCTACGACTGTTCCCTTCTCATAAACCACCTCCCACGATTCGCTCCCCGAGCGCCACAGGTGGATGCCATCCTTTTGACCCCCGAGATACTCACCTGCCTCATTGGTGCCATCTGCCCAAGTGTAGACTCCATGTCCACATTTCTTGTTGTGCGCATAGGTCCCTTCGAATGTATCTCCATTTTGAAAATGGATGGCTCCTCTTCCATGTGCGTTGCCTTGCAGCCACTGACCTTCAAAGACACCACCTTTGAAGAACAGGGTTCCATAACCTTCTCGCTTACTTCCACACCACTGGCCAGTGTAGGTCGTGCCGTCCGCCTGCATCACTCCATAGCCACTTTTCTGTCCCTTGCCATCACGGAAACCCATGTACACACGGCCCCCTTGACTCTCCTCGGACTTCTTAGTCTTGTCGGGTTGCAAGGGCAAAGCTGCCACTTTGTCCGCAAAGTCTGCACTAGGCTTGGACGGCTCTGCAGGACCGCCTGGAAGGTATGAGGCGAGGCCCGCGAGGCCCGCGGGGCCCGCGTGGCCCGCGGGGCTCTTCTTTGGTGGTGTCTGCGATCTCGGAGACCTCGGCGCCAAGGGCACTGCAGGCTTCCTCGGAAGACGCTCCGGAGAGGGATCCCCTAACGGCCTTTGCTGAAGCTGTTGAGTCCGCTGAGCCAAGCCGCACAGCAGGCGCTCAGCTGGAGCCGCGGCTCCCGAGCCCCGAAGACTCTCGTCTGAAGCCTTGATCTTTGTTGGCTTTGCTTTGGGCTGGACCTGTCGGTTGACCCTTGGGTTGCTTGCGAGGCCCTGTGGACTCCGCTCACTCCGCGGACTCCGCGGGCTCCGTGGACTTGAGTGGCTGGAGCCCCTCGACGGGCTGACAGGCTTTGTGCCATCTGGTCGCGCTGGTCGGGCTGGTTGCGCTGCTCGCGCCGGTCGCACTGCCGCTGCAGGTGCAGATCGATCCGATCGCACTGGAGAGGCCCTGTGCCCCGCAAAGGGGCTCCCAGAACGTTCGACGGCTCTGGGACGGGCCTCTTTGTGGCCAGGCTTGGGATGAACTGTCTGAACTGTCTGACTTCTCGGCGTGCGCCTTCCAGCCGTAATGGGCTCCACAAAGACAGCCGTTTTGCCAAGATCCTTGATCACAGCAGTGTGTGCTGGTCGGTTGGTCCCGGGACTTCTTGGGACACTTGGGCTCCGTGGAGGTCCCGAGTCCGGAAACCTGCTGTTGTTTCCCTTTGCCGTGATGGCTTTTGCTGATGATGATCTCGACATGGCCTTGGCCGCATTTTGCACAAGGCCTCCACCTTTGCGGTGCTGAGTTCGAGGTGTGCAGCTGAGATTGCCTTGAGGATGGGCTCGCAGTTCATCGTGTCTCTCTTGCAGCAGTCGCCGTTGATGCTCAAGTTCCCTGGCTCGTGGGTAGGCAGGAGCTGATGTTGAAGCTGCTAAGGTACGAAGGCTTGGAGAACCTTGCATACCTTGCCCGGTCGAAGCACTGTAGAGCAGCTCGTCCTGCTGAGATTGAAGAGCAGAATGAACTGGCGAGTGGCTTGGGGAAAGTTGCTTGGCCTGTGTCTGTGTTTTTCCGCTTTTGAAGGTGGACTGCACCGTCTGCCTTGCAAAAGGGTCCTCTTGTTGATCGTTCAGTCCGTGCTGCTGAAGAAAATGCTGCGCCAGCGGGTATGATGTCTGTGTAGGTGGTATGGACCTTTCTTGCCTCGGACTCTTCTGCACACCTTTCCTGGCCGGATCTTCTGTCGAATGCTGGGACTGGAGTCTCGAAGGGACAGCCTTAGACGAAGGCGTTTCTTTTGCTAAGTTCGCACGTGCTAGAGCCGACCTGAAAGGCAGCCAAGTAGCCTTCGCATCCGATGGAGCGATGTACTCTTGAGCATGCGAAGGCCTGCAGAAATCAAACTTGAAAACCTCCGCACACAGAGAGGTCTGCAACTAAGGCCTGCACATATGCCTGGAGTTGGACAGTGACAGCAGCATCTCCTGCTCTTGCTGAAGCAGAAGCATTTGCTGCTGCAGCCGACTCGCGCCCGACATGTGAGGGGGCGGTGCCATGTGTTGTTGTGGGGCTGCTCTTGCTTCCCACAGCTGCGCTCGGCTGCTCTCGTCCAGCTCTTGTCCAGACACAAACTGACGTTGATGACCATCGCTTCCAGGTGCTGCAAATTGAGAATGTTGACCGAGCGGTCTGTGGGGCTGGCTGCTTTGCTCAGCGAAGTAGTGTGGAACCTCAGCAGCTTGCGATCAGAACTCGAAATAACCGCTTGTAAAGAGGACATCAAGGAGGAATCCAGAATAGGCTCCAAAAAAAACACAAAACTTACGGTGAATGATGGTCTGTCAAATAAGTTCTGCAGGGTCAAGGAAGATGTGTTTCTTCTTTTGCTTTTTGACGGAGGAGGGGGTGGGCTGTTGCAACTCCGACTTTCCGAGAAGACCATACTCCAACAGTGAGATTTAACAGCTCAAGCGTTAGGACGTTGCGGCTCATGTCTCGTGGAGGCCACATTCTGGTACAGTTGCCCACCTGAGCTTCCTTGGGCTCTGAGCAAGGAGTCCTGAGCCTTTCAAGCCTGCTTGTTGAAGGCCACATTCCGGCTCGCCGGTTCTGGTCCACTGACTTGCGCCCAGGGGGTGACGAAAGCTCAGCAGCAGAGGTGCAGAGGCAGCTGAACAGTCAAATATGTTTCGCTAAGGATGGAGGGTGGGAGGGGCTAGTCGGGTTTGGGGTCTAGGAAGTCTCGGCACAAACCAACGCCATGTCTTCCCAGGCACTCCGACACACGAGGTGAACCCTAAACCCCGCTGGAGCTGAGAGCTGAAACCCGTCCATGCTGACTACGAATCACACTTGTAAGCAACAGGCCGAGCATCATGGGCACAAGCTGGAACTGGTTTCTCCGATCATGGCCACAAAACCAACCGGCACCTGCCTGAGCCCCGCAAGTCTGTAGAGGCCACCAAAGTCACCCGCTTCAGCCTCCCTGGCGCTTTCGCCGCGGCTGTGGGCGACAGCCCTGTTAGATACACGTATCATCTGAACCATAGCCACGGCGCATCAGGGGCGTGATGGGCAGGGTACCGTGCGCCGCAGCCAGTGGGAAGTGGCCGTTCCGGAAACCTGAAGAGCCGAGCTCAGCAAGGCAGAACCCATGCAGAACCGGACACGAAGCTTGGCCCACCTTGCGGGATGCACCATCTTGAAGTCGTCCGGCTCCCGTTCGACCCAGCCATAGTGTGGATGCCAGTAGACGGATGCATCCTCAAGCAGACCATTTCCACACTGCAAACGCAAACGAAGCTGAGCTGGGCCCGCGACATGTTCCGAATGAGCTGCACCAGCCTCTTCGAGCCTGCGAGCTTCGTGGGCGGAGTGGATCCTGCACAAGCTGTACAAGGATGCCCGTCGCATCTCATGCCGGATATGGTGCGTCATGACAAGGTGCGCCAAAACAAGGTGTGCCATGTATGCTTCGCAACCGCAGTCAAAGCTTGCTTCCGCACGTGCATTCCATTAACCACCCCCCCAGCTGCAGCCACGCGGGCCTGCGTGGCGACATGTGTCCAGCTTTGGGATACTGCTCCGGCATTGCTGCCCTGTGCCCCTCGTACTCGTGCGCAAAGGGGAAGTGCCCGGGCGCTGTGGAAGCATGAGACTGCAGGTGCTCGGAAAGTGGGGAAGACACAAGCGACGGTGCAAGATGTTGTGGAGTTTCGTGGAAGGTGGTGGAGTCGTCTGCTCCAGGCGACAGTTGGCTGGGCAAAGTCTCACTCTCCAGCAGCATCTGGCTCCCGTTGCTCAAGTGCTTGGGAGGTGGCCCCTTCATCCCTTTCCCGCTCTGAGGCATCCCAGGGCGGCGTGCTTGGCTGCGGCCCGGATGCCCAGCATGCTCCTCGGAGGTCTCCCACACGTGCTTTGGTCCATGTGGCTTGGTATGTCGCTGGTATTCCAGCCGCGGCGAATCAGGTGGTGGGTAGTATGCACCGCAGCCGGAAGGAAGTGGCCGTTCCGGCAGCCTGCGCCAGTCAGGAGGCATTCATCTTCTCTCTTTCTCAACTTTACAATTGACTTTCGGGCACCTTTCATGTTTTCGCTCTTCATGTTCGCTCTCACCATTAGGTCTATCATTAGGAGATAGAGGGAAACAGAATAAGAAGAATAAGGAGAGACAAAAGAATGATGTGCTTCAAGGTATTCTAACGGTTGACGCCGATTTTCAATCCATCTTTGCAGTCGATCTGACGAGCTCAGCAAGGCAGAACCCATGCAGAACCGGACACGAAGCTTGGCCCACCTTGCGGGATGCACCATCTTGAAGTCGTCCGGCTCCCGTTCGACCCAGCCATAGTGTGGATGCCAGTAGACGGATGCATCCTCAAGCAGACCACTTCCACACTGCAAACGCAAACGAAGCTGAGCTGGGCCCGCGACATGTTCCGAATGAGCTGCACCAGCCTCTTCGAGCCTGCGAGCTTCGTGGGCGGAGTGGATCCTGCACAAGCTGTACAAGGATGCCCGTCGCATCTCATGCCGGATATGTTGCGTCATGACAAGGTGCGCCAAAAACAAGTTGTGCCATGTATGCTTCGCAACCGCAGTCAAAGCTTGCTTCCGCACGTGCATTCCCATTAACCACCCCAGATGCCGCCACGCGGGCCTGCGTGGCGACATGTGTCCAGCTTTGGGATACTGCTGCTCCGACATTGCTGCCCTGTGCCCCTCGTACTCGTGCTCAAAGGGGAAGTGCCCGGGCGCTGTGGAAGCATGAGACTGCAGGTGCTCGGAAAGTGGGGAAGACACAAGCGACGGTGCAAGATGTTGTGGAGTTTCGTGGAAGGTGGTGGAGTCGTCTGCTCCAGGAGACAGTTGGCCGGGCAAGGTCTCACTCTCCAGCAGCATCTGGCTCCCGTTGCTCAAGTGCTTGGGAGGTGGCCCCTTCATCCCTTTCCCGCTCTGAGGCATCCCAGGGCGGCGTGCTTGGCTGCGGCCCGGATGCCCAGCATGCTCCTCGGCACAGACGCTGCAAAATACTAGCGCAAAATGCGGGGCGCGATCATGCAGAAAACGCTTAGTTGCCGAGCTGGGGGGTTCGGGCTTTGTAGGCAAGAAATCTTTCTGAACCACCTGATGGCATTATCGAGCGGTCTCGGAACCGTGATTCCCCCGCCCTACCCCCCAGGCCCTGTTTAAACATAATTCCTGCAGGAAATCCACAAGTCTGAGCAAAGGACAAGACCGTCTGACAAGACCCCAAACAGTAAAGTGAGATTTTCCCGAAGATGAATGGAGACAAAGGGAGACAAAAGGCGACACAAACCCAGCAGGCCTGTCCATCCAACTTGAAGGGAGACAAGGGGAGACACGATCCACCGGAAACCCGCAGACCTATCTTGACTCGTCGGAAATATCTTGAAGGAATTGAGAATCGATTCCTTGGGGGAAAGAGTCCAGTCGTATGAAGCTTGCCAACTAGCTTTGCGCAAAGGTGCGTTCTGTCCCCTAGTGCCACCTTTCTGCGATTAGACAGGACCGTCAAGCGGCAATCGGTGCACTGAGTATGCAAGCTTATGCAATACCTTGGTGCCAACGAACCTACGTCAGACTCGAGTCCAAAGTGCGACTAAGCAGCATCGCCAGCGTCTCGATGTTGATCGGGAGTCCTGGCAGAATGCCGCAGCACCAAACAAGAGCCACGGAGTGGCCTGCGCACCCTTCGACAGGGCGCGACCTTGAAGCGGATCTAGATCTCCTTGGCGAAACTGACGTCCTCCCCTGAACAGAAGTCTTCAATCAACGCAGATACTGACACACGCGCCTCACAGGTTTCAGCTCACAGTGCAACTCGCTGCAACTCACGTTGCAACAATGCCTCGTCTTGACCCTGGGCTGTCTTCGGTACAGACCTGGCGGAAACCACACAAAAGGTTCTTGGGGCACGTCTATCCGATGCTATCCACTGGCCGGGGGCCCGGACGTCTGCATGGCCTGAAGGTTCAGCTCAGCTGTCACGGCTTGAGCACTGGACCTGAACTTTCCCTGCCTTGGGCTTCTTAGCTCCGTCCAGCCTGGTGTCGCGAAATGACTGGGAGCCACCAATCCAGTTTACACCTCCGAGCTGAGCGTCCCTGGCCTTCTGTTGTCACTCTCCACTTCGCTCCTCCTGTTGTAGCTTCGTACGTCCTCAGGTGGATGCATAAGGGCACAATCTGCCAAGTAAGGCAGAGCACTCTCGACTCCTTATCCGTCACCCCTTGCAAGGATGGAGGCCTGCGTGGAAAACACAGGGGTTCCTGAACGTCTGTGATGCCTACACCAGCCTGTTCTCTTGAGCGGCTCCGGCGACTGACTGTCCCTGCAGTCATTGCACGCACAGACATACGTCCGCAGGTATGCAAGCATGGGCAGCTACATTGGGGGCATGCCATGCTTGCTTTTTGCCGGCTTGCCTTGGCTTTGGCTGCCTTTGCCTTGGGCAGGTGACCTGAACTGCGCAAAACTACACAAAAAGCTGCATCATTAAAGACTGGCACCAAGTTCCATGACAAGACATGTGGAAGGACACGACACGAACGATCCCTAACACCTGGTCCACTCACCTCCACTCTGACCCTGCTCATCATGACGGCTGTCTCTCCGGGCCTGGCTCAGCAGCGACGCATGCGTTCCATATTGATTATTGTTGTTATACATGCATTTATGATTACAATCATCATTATGATTATTATTATTATTGTTGTTACTATTACTATTGTTATTATTGTGATTATTGTTATCATTTTATTACTACTATTATCAATTGTCACTATTATTTATTGTTACAGCAAGCTAAGCACATCAGCATCTGTCATGTGCGTCGGCCTTGCCGGACGAGCTAGCTCGCGTCTGCGCATTGAGATTACTTTGCCTGTCGCGTCTGAAAGCAAACTGCGTGGACTTCACCTGCGACTTTCGAATGGCAGTGCCTCTGCATCGCATCATTCACAGCCTCTGTCGAAGGGCTCGTGTTTATTAGCACTACTTGCCCTTGCCATGCGCAGTGAATGTCTCATCCTTGGCCTTCGGGGTATCCGCTTGTCTTTTGGCCCGTTGACCTTACATGCAGAAGGCTTGCTTGCAACCCTCCTTGGTCTTGTTTTCTCTTGGTTTCCGCGTGGCGTACTGAGTTGCGCCATCACAATAAACCTCATGAATGGGACTTGGTCCACGGCTCTCATCGCCGGGAGCTTTTCCGGCAGCACGGGGTATGGGGCCAGGCAAACCTGCAGCGCAGTGCAGCGCAGCACATCACGGCTCTCTCAACCCGCGCTGACGCACACAAGGCCATACTCGGGGCGCCACTTCCCAAACGCTCCCTCGAAGCCTTCCCCACTTCATGGACTATCGGACCTGCACGTGGACAGCGGCGCAGCTCTCAACCTCCTTCAGCAACAAACAGGAAGAGATATGTGGGCCATGCTGGGCCCTCCGCTGTCGTCGTGATCTCTTAAAACTTTCTCTGACATCGGACCTGAACCACGACACTCTCTCGCGCGCATGGCCAGCTTTAAGAACTTTAGCGTTGCTTGGCGTGGACCCATGAAAGCTCCACGTCCCCGTCTGAAACTTCGCCGCTTGGCTCTCAAGTGCTGGTTGAAGATCCAAGCCGCAGTGGCATTCGTCCGGGCTGTTGGTGGGTACAGTTCTCGGTATCCTGCGTACCTCTTGTTTCCTCATTGTCCTGGATGGCTCGACCCCTTTATGTGTCTTCTCTGTCTGCCTCAGTGCTGTTTACCTTGTCCTCGTGGTTCGTTTTTCCTGCTGTCCTGCCTCCGCTCCTCCATTAGTAGGGTGCTCCTCCATTAGGTTAGGCAGCGGTTTGCTGCTAGTCGGTGTTAAGTTGTCCTGTGGTGTCTTTCCAATGTGTTCATCTTCAACATTGCTTGCTATTGAAGATTCTATCCCAGCGACGCACATGGCCGCACCACGTAGCAAGGCACTGGGTCCCCGACTGTCCTCGCGATCACGAGGAACGTTTGCCTGCGCAACGCTGGGAGGTGCAGCGGAGCTCCCACAAGCTTCCATGCGCTTCCACATGCTTCCACATGATCCGAACGCCAAGCCTGGGGCCACTGAGGCTCTTCATGCTTTGCTGGCGGTTCGGGAGGAACGTCTCTTGACCTTTTCAAGGGCTTCTTCGGCTGTCATAGGATTCATAGGCCCTCAGGGTGCGGGGCATTTGCTCTGGGCTTTGCCTCGGTTCTTCTTTGCCCCCTTCCCCATCCTCTTCAGGATGTGGGTCCTTCGCGTGGTGCAGAACTGGTGAGCTGTCGCCAGGATGTCCCACGACCCTTTAAAAGCTTGCCCTGCTGAACTTGAGATTCGATGCCTCGTTGCCGTCTGGGTTTCCGCGTCGCCTCAGAGAGGCTCAATGTCAAGGACTGGCTGCTCAATTTTTGGCCTCCCCCCGAGCATCCAGCCTCTCCCCCTGCTCCTGCAACCATGCTCACAGACAGCGGCAAAAAGCGCCAAACCGCATATCGCAGCGCATCAGCAAACGACAACGATGTCGAGCACTCTTCGCGGCTGTCCCACACCCGCCACCCTGCCCCATGCGGTGGCACCAACTACGATAGGGTGAGAGCCTTGCCTTTGCTGTCGCCGCCACCTCGAGCACTGGACCTGCACCCACCATCTGCGGAGCATCTCACAGACGACTTCTCATTATATTCGGCCCGCGACCTTCGTCACGATCACCGGAGGCACTATCCTCGGTAACAATGCAAGCTCCAGCTTCCGTGCCTCCCCGCTGGCTGGATCTCGAATGCACATTCCCGAACGGCAGCTCCCCAGGCCACTGACGGCTTTGACGGTGCGTACATCGGGCTCTTGGCCTTCTTCGTCACCTTCTTCGTCAGGATGCGGATCCTTCGAAGCACACCGGGCCCGTGGGCGGAAGCACTCACGATTTGATGATCTGCACCGCATCAAAAAAATCTCCTCAGCCCCATCTCGCGGCCTTTGGGCCGCCGCTGGACCTGACAGCTGTGAACTTGAAATCTGCACAAGTCATTTCTGCGCATGTTGGGTTTCTGACTCGATGGCGCGGGCTCCTGCGCTGGCATTTGGCTGAAAGTGCAACTGGCACATTCGGAGAAGGAATGCGACTTGCATATGTCATCTCGCGCTTAGCAAATACTCCTGTTCTGGCGTGCTCCCTTTCCGATCCTGCACTGCTTCCACAGAAGCCCTCGGCAAGCTGGGGCTGCGTGCAAACACTGCATGATCACTGTCTGCAGCCATCTTGCCTGGTACTTGCATCATGCTGACCCGTGCCGGCTGGGTCGCTTGCTGCAGCCTACCGATGTGCAGAGCACTGCGGCTTCATGCATCTTCACGGGGACACTCGGAGTGCACGATGCCGTGCAACAACGATGGCACTGAAGAATACTGAAGAGCCTTGTTGGCTCTCGCCACGCGCACGGGCCCTGCTACAGATAGCTTGCCAGACGAGAAGTACTCAGTGCTTGCCACTGATCTCACATGGAGACGAACAACAACTGACATTAGGTTTCTGTGTGCAGGCATCGCTGGGCATGATGAATGAACACATGGACATACTTTGCAGAACGCTGGTGTTTCGGCCATCAGTTTACTCGGGCACAACACACAACGAACGCTGGCTATGACGCACGCCAGGCAGGATGATGCAGGAAACCCATGCAAAAAAAATTTTGAAGGCGCACGATGTACATTCATAGCTGCTAACAGGCACATTGCACTTTCTGATCTGCCAGGGCAGACTAGGAAAGGAGCCATGAAGGGACAAAGGGAGCTAGACAGACGCACACTACAAGTAACAAGAAGTGCTGCTGCTGCTGCTGCTGCTGCTGCTGCTGCTGCTGCTGCTGCTGCTGCTGCTGCTGCTGCTGCTGCTGCTGCTGCTGCTGCTGCTGCTGCTGCTGCTGCTGCTGCTGCTGCTGCTGCTGCTGCTGCTGCTGCCGCTGCCGCTGCCGCCGCCGCCGCTGCCGCTGCTGCCGCTTGTACTAGTACTAGTACTTGTACTAGTTCCAGTACTAGTACTAGTACTAGTACTAGTACTAGTACTAGTACCTAGTAACTAGCAATCTCAGTGGATGCTAAAGCCGTGAAGCAAGCCACACTTCCACTGGCGTGTGCGAAACAGGTATGTGCAAAACTAGGAAGTCGAATAACATGAACCCAGCAAGCCCTTGAATGTAACAAATCACGTAACAACACTCTCTTGGCTCCCGGCTTGCATCATCACCTGGGTACATCATTGAATCGGCGCATGCGAGCTGCTAGCCACCCGCACCAGAAAACAGGGCTCTGGCTGTCAGAACTGTCCGCAAGAAGGCGGGCGCGTGCATTGGTGGGCACCTTCTCCTTTGACAAGGGACTGGAAACAGCACAAGGCTTGCTAAGCTAGCTTTGTTTTTGCATATGGCGGTCCAGCTACAAGCCACACGCAGGATAAATGCACAGTTGCAGCTTGTGTAGATCGTGCCGGCCTGTCGAGAGACCCGGATCGGTGAAGGAGGAGACTCCGGCACCTTTCCATGGAAACGAGTCACAGCTCCCATACTCTCATATCCCATCTGCTATCAGCTTGCGCCTGATCCTCCGCACCTTGTCGCGGCTCAGAGCGCGAGACTGACCCTGCATTGCCATTCATGCCAGTCTTGGCCTTCTCCGGTACCCTCGTCATGGGCGTAAGCATCATGTCCACCCGACCTCTCAGGCCGAGAAAGGCGACTGACGTGTGCCATTGCTGCTCCCGGCCAGCCCTGGTCAAACCTGTTGCTTTTCTGAACAGAGGAATTTGGAGCTTCTTGCAGCTCAACCTCCATGTGATGAGAAACTCAGACTGAAGCAGGATGATGCTCCGACGAAGGCCAACCTCTTCATGCTGCCACTCGCACAACGAGCTACAGTACTACAGTACCAACACTCCAACACACACAAGGCCAGCGCTGGCTGCGGTCGGAGTGCATCTATGACCTTGCACGCAAGCTCATGCTTGTCATGTGTGGGAAACCGCCACTGAACGAGAAGGTAGCTTGGCCGTAGCTTGGTGCATGTGCACGGGCATGTCAACTCGTGAAAAGTCAAAAGCAACGCTCGAAGCTGCAACAACTTGGCCAAAGAGCCAAGGCCAGGGCATCAGATCCCAAGCTGTTGCGGCCCAGATGAGATCCATCCGGTGGCCCAGCCTCAGCGCGCCCCATAGAGCATTGATGGAACTCCTAAGGAGCAATCTTCCTGAACCTTCTCGATGGGATTCTGCTTGGACGAGCAAGAAACCCCGAGAACTCGGTAAAGACTCAGGGCACCGAGGACACCGGCGCCTGCCAAGTCCCGTAGGGCTCTACCGACGTCTGTCCTCACGTTCCGTTCCATTTGCCGCAGCGTCATACTCGGCATGCAGTGGATCTACAGCGAGGTTGACCCCTCTGGCTCCTGCCAAATCCAGGCCTCGGTGCTCGCAGGGATGAAGAACGTTGAACACAACTGATTATGATACATGCTTTTTCTACACATAGATAAAAATATACATAGATCAGAGGCAGTATTATCTGTTATCTTGACCAACAACTCTTTCCGGCTGCTCAGGCCTCGCCCACAAGCTGAGGGTACAGGCTTGTTTTTTTGCTTCACGGTTGGAGTCAGCAGGGTGTGAGCTGGGGGAACCTGCGGGTTTCATAGACTCGGAAGTGGGGAGTCAGAATTCTCATAGAGGTGCCCGCCGACGCAGCTAGAGGAACCCTGGGCACAAAAGGAAACCTTCAATGGATGGGTCCCGAAACCCTAAATGCTATGTTTGGGGTTCATCTATGGTAGGTTCCCTAAATTGTGGCACTCAAGGACAAAAAGGGTTTGGGATTCAGGCTCATGTCGGGGGCCCAAGCTCAACAAGTTGCCTAACCCTCAAGAAACTCGGCGCTTGCCGCTTGCACGGCCCACACTTTCGGCTTGCGCAGCGCCTCCTTGTTTGCGAAACCATCAGCCAGCGTAGGTCCGACCCAACGTGTGAGAGCTCCTCACAAGGATGATCGGGAGGTGAAACCGCCATGCGCTATCTTGGAAAGCACAAGGCTCACCCGCCACCGTAGGCTGCCCCGCTTATTGTGAGTCGGCGGGCCCAGCTGCTGCAGCTTTGTGCACCGTTCCACGGCGATGGCTCTAAAACCATCCCCAAACCCAACCATCTCATCCACATCAATGTATTTGGGGAGGTTATCGGCAAAGATTCCCTGATCCCATGGACCTGGCCCTCCCCCTGGCTTCCACGTGACGATGGCCAGATCCATGACCTCGTGTGCTATCGCTTGGTCTGCCGCCAGCAGCCGCTCCATCTCTTTCTGCGAAAAATACAAGAAACGCACCAAGTCGTTTTCTTGTAGTCTCTCCACGTCCACGCCCACGTCTACTTTGGGAACAAGCAGCTTGGCAGCTTCAAGGACGCCGGGGTGGATTGGCGCCGGGGCCGGGGGCATTTCGTGGGCAGCGGCTGCAACGCAGCGGGCCTCATGCCTTTTTCGACTGAAGCCAAAACCGGTCACCCCGAACAGCCCAACTCGAAGGCCGCACACGGCACGAGAACACGGGCGTGCCATGCTTTCCCACTTCGGGGCACCCCGTCAGCTCTTCTCGGCAAAGAATGCTGCGCTTCTGTGCAAAACTGTCGCAAGCAACTACCTGTATTAGTCATGGCCTTGCTGTCCGCCCTGTGTTATTTAACATGCCCAGAATATGGATCAACCCCACCCCCGTATTATGAGCTATCGTCAACGCTTAGCACAACAGCTTCCTTACCCAACTCAATGGCCCCTCTGAAAGTTTACGTCGAGTATAGTCGGACACACATCGTTTGCACTGCTCGAAAACGATTTGCACAGGCAACTGGGCAGACATGTAGTTAGTGAATATAGTGCACTCCCACCCCCGTGCAGAATGTAACCTGGTGTGGAACTCCCACAAGTACCAAACTGACACACAAATCCACCCCAACAACGTGAGCAAAACCGCACATAATTGTGAGCCAAGCGTGAAGAGACGCAAACAACTGAGCCTGAAAAGAAGTGGCGCATTCAGGCAAGGCGCGCTGAAGGGTCCAGTGGCATTTGGCCTGCACGCTGCTCATGGCACGTGCATGGCCTCCACTTGGCCTGCACAGGTGCGAGCTCGAACATGTTCAAACATACTGTAACATACTGTTCAAGCTGCGGCAAGCCCAACCTTCACAAGGTACAGTCATCTGTGCGCCCATCCCCGCTCGAGCCACGTGCAGCGAATCGCGGCTGATATGCGTGGCATAGAGCCCCTGCAACTTGAACCAAATATGCACCAATGTGTTTGGAGTTCCTCTACTTTTGGTGTCTTTCACAGGTTCACCACAGCGACCGATCAGAACAAAGGATCTGGAACAAGCCCTTTCTCGGCGCGGATCAGCGCAAGCCGTTTACTTCCACCGGTGGCCCAAGTGGAACGGCTTTGAGAGGATGGAGCAGAGCTCCCAGTACCGATGCCTTGCACGAGGTTCAACTGAAAACCACAGAAGATGCAACCCTCATCCGACAGACCCTCACACCGATGTCTTCTTCTTGCTTCTTATCTTTGTTGGCGCTCTCTTTTTCGGCTTCTTCTGAGCTTCGCTGAGGTGCCGGGAGCGCCGCTCCGAGGGAAGTGTCGTCCAAAAGAAGCAGCTCGAAAGAGTGTGTCCTGACTCTACCATACATGTGGAAGATTTCTGAGATCACAGTTTAGACCGGTTTAGGCCACTCCGAGCTCGGACACTGAGGCAAGGTCGCGGCATCGTGCCAGATGGACAAGGATGTCGGCTTGAATTTGCAGGAATTGGGCCCAAATCTCCAATTCAACACCTCGTATCGCACGAAACATGTGCGGTTGTGCACTCAGTGCGCACAAACAGCGGCCGAATGCGACTGAGCAGCATCCGCATCAGGCCTCAATTGCAAGCACGCATGCTTTGTTTAAAAGTCAAAGCTTGACTCCGCGGCAAATTAAGAAGCATCATCAGTTGTCAAGACGCTGTGGTTCTGCCACACAAAATTCCAGAGACACCGCCCGGAGCTGCAGATCCGATGTAAGCAGGTAGATGACTGACAGTGGCAGCAGTGGCAACTGCCGCGCAGTTGCAGTAGGGTAAGCGTGGTGAGCCAGGCCGAGCCAGACTTGTCCATGCCCACCCTGCCCACCATGGGAACCATGGGAACCATGGGAACCATGGGAACCATGCTCACGAAGGACTTCCACCATTTGGGGAGCCCAGGAGAGCAGCTCGACGAGAGAGACGGAGGCGCAGCAGAAGGCCACTGCCAGGCCCCCGTGACCGGCCAGGGCGGTTGTGAAGCTCTCTTGGACAACCTCCTCGGCCTGACAAGCGGGAAAGGTGGAGGGCTTGGGGACATCCTGCAGCGGCCAGAAAGAAGAAACTCCCCACTACAGGTGCGTGTTGTGTGTGTGTGTCTGTCTGTCCAACCTGTGCCCCCAAACCCCACCTACCCGCTGCACTTGAGAGATGAGAAAAAGAGGAGAGGGTGAGATGGCAGCGAGAAGCCTATTTAGAGTCAATAAGGCTTCAAGAAAGTTGTCATATTCTTGGTCAGTGTGTTAACCGTTTCCATGCCCTTGATGTCTTGGCTTCATGAAACCAACTTTTTTGTTCCGCTTGCCTTACTGACATGGTCAGCTGGGTTCATTGCTTACTCAAGGGCCGCTAAGTTTGTCAAGGTTGTTGGGTTGGTGAGTTGGAGCATTGAGGGGAGGGTCGGGGTTTAGGGGTGTTGGTTGAGGAGTTGAGCAGGGGCTGCAGGGATTTTGTGAGCAGGGGCTGCATGGGAAGGTTCAGGAATAGACCTTGAAAAGCGAGGAGAACTTCAGCCGAAATGCTGAACCCCCAAGCACCCTGGCCCAAACCCCAACCTCAAACTGAGCTCTAAACCCTAAAAGCCCCAATCTCTAAACCCTACGACCAGACGGCTAACTAGACTCAACTCAACTACAGTAGACTCGGCAGGTCTCCACACTAGCTCTGCTCACTGGCGAGACACTGGGAGGTGCGGGTTCCGGATGCCCACAACGTGCAGAGGCCAGATGGACTGATGTGGAATTGTCCGTGCAGTGGAGTTTTCCTCACAACAGCAACTAAGACGCAAAAACCCTGCACAAACCCTAAACGTGGAAGCTTTCCAGCAAGACAATCTCTTAGAAACAAGCAAAGGAGCTGAAGAAGCTTGTCGCCAGCTGCGCGGATGCAATGCCATCGGAAAGATGCCCCAAGTGAACTGCGTAGGATCTCGGAGGTACCTTGCCAGACTCTGTGCAACTGTGCACGACAGGGCACAACTCTTTCAATGCCCATGGTTGCGCTAATGAATATGGATGACTGAAATGACAAAACATAACAAGTTGAGGCCACAGGGGCCCGAAGAGTGTGACTGCATCTTTTGAGCTCTTGGCATCCTTCGCCGCTTCGCGAAGCGACAGCAACATCTGCGCCAAGCCTTCTGCTCCATCACGGCGGTGAAAGACTTGAGACACGTGGCTTTTGATCCACATACCAACCTTCTTGCATGCAGCACATTTGGAACAGGTGGCACCAAAGAAAGGCAAAAGTTGGCAGGGTTGCAGGGCCTTGCACGCATTACATGCCCCAACAGAAACAATGCCTCTCATGCTGCACCAAGCTGCCTGCTCATAGTAGTCGGGGCTAGATGCTAAATGTACAGCTTTCTCCACATAGTCAGAGGTCGTCAGTGCCACGCAGCAGCTGCTTAAATCGTCTTGTATGCTCTTGTTCTCGAACAAAGCCTGGATGAACCCTGCGGCGAAACCGCCAGCAAGATGTTCACCTTTCAGGGTTACCAATGGCACACCGGCGCTCAAGGCATCAAGGGTGGTTGTGTGACCACCATGAGGGAATGTGTCGAGAACCACGCTTGCATGCTTCAGCATCCAGAAATACGTGCTGGCATTCTGCATCGGGATGAAGCACACACGAGCCAGCTGAGAAGGCTCCAGCCTCGAGTCTCTTGAGAGCCTTGAAGCAATTCGCGTGTGGATTTGAGGCTGGGGATGGCCCACCCGGATTGCCACCACAGCCTCCGCATCCTTCTGCAGAATTCCCACCAGGGCTTCGTCAAAGAGCGGCACGAGCTTGTACAGCGTCTGCGCCACCAGATATACATGTGCCTGCAAGTTGCAGGTGCCAGCAACAGACAGACCCATCAGAGAGGCCCACTGCAGCGGAGAGGGGTCAGCTTGAGGATCCTGAGGGACTGTGCTTGGCAAGAAGAAGGGAAGGCCTGGCAACAGAACGAGCTGCTCGCTGTATTGCCGCTGTGCAATCCAGCTTGGGTTTGGCTCGAAAGCCCGGAAGCCTAGAAAGACATCGATGGTCGGAATTCCAGTGGTGGAAGCATGGCCATAGGTAACCATCTGTATCGGTGCCAACCGGCTGTGAGCCAAAGTGAAACTTCGTACATCCAGCCCAATCTCCAAATACAACAGACAATCGAGCCTGAGCTTCAAGATTGCCTCCCTGGCGCGAGCCAGCTCCTTCTCCGTTCCAGGCGAGGCACCCGCCCAGTGCGATGCTTCTTCCACATGGTCCGCGCGCTCCAGCAAGGCTTGCACGACCATCCCGGAACTCTCCGAAGAATTCGAACTCCGCTTCAAGCTTCCAAGACACACGAGGGCGACCCAGACAGATCTCGGCAGAGGCCAAATGATTCCTCTGGCGAGGTTTCCCACAGCACTGTCGCCGAAAAGACCGGAAACAAATCCAACTCGAACTTGTGCAGACTTGGATTTGCCAGCAGAACCAGTTTGATCAGCTTGCAAAGCTGCAGGATCGGCCTCGAAGCCCTCGAAGCCCAGGTTTGGGAGCGAACGCAGATGCACTCGTGAGTACACAGATGCAAGCTCGGGCACGTGGGGAACGAGCGCTGGCCCGAGGTAAGTTAGCCGAGTCGTCTCTACGGAACGGGTATCGAATGCTGCGGGAATGCCACATGAGCTCGCAGAAAGCACGATCTCGCTGAGCCCTGCAGTGAAGTTTCGAATCGCCTCGAGGGCCTCCTGTGTCGAGGTGTGGGTGGCCGGTAGCCAGGACAGTCGCGATTTCATCCATGCTCCATTCCAAGCCTGTTGTCTCTCTTCAGTGGGAGCACCAGGCCATGATTCGAAGGCCTGGAGTGCTTTTTCAAACCACGCAGCCGCGCCTCGCAAGTCGTCCAGCAACTCGTGCACGTGCCCTGCTATCATAGACGCCCAGGGATCAACGTTTGCCAGAAGGCCGGTTCCTTGTGTGAGAAGGAGCATGGCCTTGTCGGCCTGCTTGTACTGCAGCAGGAGAAACGCACCAAAAAGCCCAGCACGCGCAGCCCAGCGTTTCAAACCTAAGGCGGCACCTGTAGGCAGCCGCGCAGCTTCTTGATACTTCTCAAGGGCCGCCTGCAACTGCCCCGCTTCCTCGAGTGACATTCCTGCTGCCAGCAACCCTGCCACCCGATCCACCCGATCCACCCGCGATGTGAAGAACTGAGGCTGAAACGGCAGGAAGGACATTGGAAAAGACTCCGCTTGATGACACGTTTCCACGCAGCACGTGCTGTTCGCGGCACTTGCACGGGCAACAAAGTCGGGCTGCAGGACTATGACGGCCTTCTGAGACCTCATGCAGCTATGCAAGGCCACGTGTTCGCAGTCATCAAGACCTTCATCATATCGACAAGCCTTGAACTTGTGCAGAAGATTCTCGTGATAGAGAGCCAAGCCCCCGAAGCAGCTGTCGACAGGAAGTAGTGAGCGAGCCGTAGCAGATGCGTCACATGAGCTGCATGTCTTGCCCTGATGTGACCACCCCATCCCGCAGCCACAGTGCTCGCCCCATTGCCTCTGCAAGCCACATAGCGCATGAGGGAAGAAGCTCCTTCCGGTCCCTTCTTCAAAATTCAGGGGAGACAAGCTTTGTACACCCGCAGCACGCAGCGCGAATGCGTCATAAAGGTCTGTTGAGCGGTACCAGGAATGAGCACAAAGGGCATGCCATCTTGCCTCGTGACCTATAGCTTCCAGCAGAAATGATGCAGACCACTCCGTTCCAACATCAGCATCAACCATTAAGATCCAATAATTCTCAAAACTCCTCTCTGGGCCCTCCACCTGGGTGCTCCCCTCCACTTCCTTCCGCAGCTCGGCCAGGTACATATTTCGAAGCCGAGCCAAGAGGCGCACGCCGTCGTGGCCCCATCCCTTCGCTTTCAACTCACCCCGGTTTCTGTACACGCCGACTCGCTTGTCCTGCGACAGAGTTAGGCGGATTGCCTTCAATGTGACTCTTCCTGTTGGAGCCTTGGCCCAGCTGTCCAAATACGCGCCGGTACCATCGCTGGAGTCGTTCTCGACAAAAACAACTCGGACTCTCGCAAAATGATCGGCAAGGGATTCAAGCTTCTTGCGCAGCCGCGGCAAGTGCTGTGCTGCGTTGCGTACAAGGCCTCCTACTAGAAGTGTGGCATGGGCCGCCTTGGACTGTCCACGCTGCACGCGCTGTAGTACAGCATCCTCTGCATGCGCTGACGCCACGACGCACGTTGCGACACAAGCTGCTCGGATCAGCAGTTGGCACCAGCTCATCGCAAGCCATGGCGGATGCATTCTTTTTCCTGTACATGACTGAGCCAGGCGTGCCTGCACACGTCGTAGTCCCGTCAGCCCGGCTGCAATCCCGCCAGCCGGCTGTTTCTTGGCATGGAACTTAGCCCGCTGTAAATGCACTAACAACCCAGCACTCACCAGATTCAAATCGAAATCCCAGAGTCGCGACTGTGGGCATTGAATTCCTGACCACCTTTGATCATTAAGTGCCATAATTTTCTGGACTGGAGATCAGCCGCAAACACGCGTCATGCATTCTGCTAAAGCACCGCCCTTTGCGAGTCATTCCATGTCGTAGTTGTCTTTTTGGCCCGATCAAGGTCGCGTGTGCTTTGTCTGTCTTCTCGCATTGCCCTCGCTGCTGCTGCAGCCCTCCGCACCTCCAGAATGGACTCTCCAAGCACATCCCTGCAGCTCCCGCAATGCAATATTAGCACAACCGATGTGGTTTGTAAAACTGTGCCACGAAATGCTGGCTGTCTGGCCGTTTCAGCTCGAGATGGCACAGACAGAACAAACAGCATCATGGGCCTTATCCAACGAGAAGGGCCACGGCTGACCACTTGATGACAGGGCAAATGCTGAGCATGTCGCATCTCCTCCTGCGAGAAGAGTTGCCGTCGACGTAGGATGAGCTCCAACCTCCCGACCCCTCTTGTCTTCAGCGTTTTCCAGCAAGAAGAGCGTAAGATGGTGTAAGGGTTTCCGGGTGTTCTTAAGGGGGCTAGGCGCTGACGCAGTATGATGTAAAGCGGTAAAACTGGAGGGCTCGGACCCACTGTCCCGGAAGAGCTTCAGGTAATGCGCTGGCGTTCGCCTGCAAGAGTTCCAGACAAACCAGACAATCCAAAGTGACCATCCCAAAAATCATCGAAAGCATCTCGGGAACGAACAGGACAGACATCGGCTGCTGGGAGCCCTCCGAGCTTGCACCACCTCAAGGCTCACCCTGCACAAAACATAAGCCGAGTTGGCAAAAAGTACGGAAATGGCCATCTGAGACCTCTGCGCCACAGTTCGCCTGCCTCATCGTCGAAGTATGACCCGACGCCTCTTGTCCAAGGTTCTGCAACTCAAGGGCTCACAAAAGCCTGCTCAACACACACACTGCATTGCCATGTTTCATTGCCAGACATACGCCCTCCGACAGGCACACTGCAGAAGCTCTCTAGGCTGCCGGCGGGTCTGGGCGATGTTCTCCTGATCAACGCGCAACGGCTCGAAAATGTGAAGCTCGCTTGCCGAATGCCAGTGATTCCCGGTGCCTTCACGACGACTGTTCCAGCTGGCCTTGCACATGGAAGGCAGGACTACAGCAGGGAGTCAGGCATAGTCAGACATTTTCCCGTTGCATCAAAGCTGCGCAAGGAATCCAGAGACTCGCTTGAGAAAGTTCACCACCTCACCAGCTACAGTAGTGCAGGGCAGGAGGTTGGGTCGGGGGCACATCTTGAGACAGATACGCGCCAACCATATGGCGGTAGGCTTCTGACATCTGCATCTGTGATGTACATGAAGATCCACCTTACACACAGCTCAGTCTGGAGCAAAACGAGAACAACAGTCCCCACTCAAGGAGCCGACTGACACCACACCAAATCATAAAGCCTCAGCACCCCGACTAAAACGACGTGACTTCAAGGGCCGAAGTCAGCTCCGGCACGCCAAACCCCAAATTGAGCGTTCTGCGATCCACCGGGTGGTTGAAAGTCTTGCAGCGTGCCGCAAATGAAGTGCCCCAGCCTCGGCTGGGGCCCAGAGTCGGGTACCATGCCCAAACCGTTTAAGGCTGTCCCTACACCAGCCCTACATACGAACCCTAGACTCCTAGACCTTATCCCTCTGTGCTCCGCTCCATGTGGCTTCGTCGAGCTCGCGTTTCGCGACTTCAAGATGCTTGTCAATCGGCTCCAACCTAAACACAAAAACAATTGAGTACGACCAAAATTGGTAGCAGAGCCTGCAATACTATGCAAAACACGTCCAAACATTTGTGTACTGGAGCGCGGCAGGTCAATGCGATCGCAGTGCTTGCGGAACACCCCTTTGGCAAGTCTGCCTTGGCACCACGGACTGCCACGACGAGCTTCATGCACAGACACGACAGAGTTCAAAATGGGGAATCAAAATTCTCATAGGGGTGCCCGCCGATGCAGTTAGAGGAACCCTAGGCACAAAAGGAAACCTTCAGTGGATGGGTGCCCTAAACCCTAAATGCTATGTTTGAGGTTCATCTATGGTAGGTTCCCTAAATTGTGGCGCACAAGCAAAAAGGGTTTGGGATTCAGGTTTCATGTGGGTAACCCAAGTTCAACAAGTTGCCTAACCCTCAAGAAACCCGGCGCTTGCCGCTTGCACGGACAACAATTTCGGCTTGCGCAGCGCCTGCCTGTTTGCGAAACCATCAGCCAGCGTAGGTCCGACCCAGCGTGTGAGAGCTCCTCACAAGGATGATCAGGAGGTGAAACCGCCATGCGCTATCTTGGAAAGCACAAGGCTCAACAGCCACCGTAGGCTGCCCCGCTTATTGTGAGTCGGCGGGCCAGCTGCTGCAGCTTTGTGCACCGTTCCACGGCGATGGCTCCAAAATCATCCCCAAACCCAACCATCTCATCCACATCAATGTATTTGGGGAGGTTATCGGCAAGGAGGTCGATGCCAATGTCTTGCTTCATCGTGTCGGCCGATGGGGACGTGCTTGGACTGCCAGTGCACTTTCTTTGCTAGGATGGCCTTCAAAACCCTCTGAAAATATTCCTGAACACATGATCTTCTTAAACCCAATAGGGAAAAATGTTCCAGGGCCTACCTAGTTTCCCTGATCCCATGGCCAAGGCCGGCTTAAGCGGCGCACCTGGCCGTCCCCCTGGCTTCCACGTGACGATGGCCAGATCCATGACCTCGTGTGCTATCGCTTGGTCTGCCGCCAGCAGCCGCTCCATCTCTTTCTGCGAAAATACAAGAAACGCACCAAGTCGTTTTCTTGTAGTCTCTCCACGTCCACGCCCACGTCTACTTTGGGAACCAGAAGCTTGGCAGCTTCAAGGATGCCGGGGTGGATTGGTGCCGGGGCCGGGGGCATTTCGTGGGCTGCCCAGAATATGGTCTGGCTGTAAACGGTTCATTGACCTGCAATGCCTTATTACGTGAGCAGGTCTGCACTAGGTAAACAAAAAAGTACAGAACCCTTTGCACTTTCACAGGGTCTGTGTTCACAACCAGGCTCGCATTGATTCTTGGGATAGGTGCGGCCACGCCGCCGATGCCAGCACCAACGTCCAATGCACGCTGGAAGCGACCTCTGAAAGCTCTACCCACTTCTACCCTCTCGGGCTCTCTCCCTTGTGCTTGAAAGAATGTCTCATAAAGTTGCATCCCACCCTCGGAGCTGCCACGCGATGGTGCCAGCTTCCTGGCAGGTCATGTCATTCGAAGCCCTGCATGACAAGCAAGCAGAGTGGTGAAATTAGCGCCAAAGCGTCTGCATGAACTGTTGGTTGAAGGCCAGGTCCTTATCCGAAACGCCACCTGACGCACCATCATTCGAGCAGCTTCATGATTTCAAGAATCTGAGCCAGAGCCTCCTGTCATGCCATCCACTGTCGCTGCTTCCTCCATACGTGAGCTACGCACGTCATGGTCAACAGACGTTACCTCAAGGCAGCACAGCCTTGAGCCAGAAGCGCATGTTTCGCGCGTGCCAACCATCCTTGGTGAAACCGTGGTGGGCTTCGCACCTCCCCTTTGGTGGCTTGTGGAGATTCCCTCTTTCAAGATATGTCAAGGAGCTGTCACACTCGAGGTCCAGCCGAAAGACTTTGCGGCTGATTTCAGGCGACACCACGCGCAAAAGCCTCAAAGCTGCTGTGCATGAAACAACAAAGCAAACAAAATGTACTGTCAACTTATTTCCAGACATGGTCCGCGACGCTTCAGCTTCACCAATTGCCAGTGTGGCACACGCCACAAAACTCCGCCTGGACAAGGCAGAGTGATGAGCCACACCCAGTCGCCGAAAGGGTGAAGGGTTTCGGCTTTGCTCAAGGCTGCAACGACCCGAAACTGCTCTGCTCGGAAAACGTCGAGTTGCTTTTACTCATTTCTTCCACCATGTAACCCGCAACAAATAGTAACAAGCTGCAATACAGAAGTAAATTCGAGACCCGAAAGTCATTGTCATTTACCAGCTTGTAGAACTTAGCACCCAAGCTTGGCTGGCAGACGGATGCATTGCCGACGGGCCATGGCTGACGTTCTTCATTACAATCTGTTCTAAGTTACAACCTCTTTTCACTCAAGGCCCATTACAATAGCAAAAATACAGTAATAGCAACAACTGCCCAAAAGAACCCTGATTTCACGGGAACCCCCCACATACCCTACCTGCGAGCTCCATAGCCCCGGCCGGGCAAGGGGCCGCCCGAAGTTACAGTTCTCCAAGTGCTTCTCTTGGCGCCGCGGCCACGAAAATCTACGCGATCTATCGCAAAACTGACGAAGTACAGACAGACCCTGAAGTCATAACAATTGCAGTGGGGAACTTTCCCCCGGAGGAACTGCACGTTATGACTTATTTCTTGGAAGTCATAACCTGGGTATGCAGTAGGTCCCTTCTGCAGGGAAAACCAATAGCCGGAACTCATAACATTTCGCTTTCCCTCCAATGAACCACTGGCGACACAGCAGTCGCTCGCATTGTTTTTGAATGTTTGTCTTCATCTGCATTTTACAGCTTCTTGCTGGTAGATGCAGCCTTGCGCACTCCACGTTTGGGGTTGAGGTCCGTCACATGCCTAGAACATGCACATCCCCAGTGTGACCTCTGAATGTTACGACTTCTTCTTTCCTCTTCCCCCAGCTTGCAAGCAACACAGCAAATTTGTTATGTCCTCGGGGTTCCACTGTACCCCGTTGTAGTCCAGATTGTTACGCAGATTTGCTTCTCTCTTTTGGGGGGGGGGAGGGCAGACCGAGGGGTGGGGGGGGCAAACTGGGGCGGTCAAACAGAACAGTTGAACAGCTTGTGAGGCCCACACGGCTCTTAGCACCAGCTGGCCATCCGCGTCTGACACTACGGAGGTCTTACAAGGGTTCAAGGCTTGCCGCAGGCCGGACGTACAAAGAGAATCACCTGCCCTGCGCTTGTTATTTTTGATGCTACTTAGACTGCCTACACCAAAAAACCCAAATCAAGTTCATGCTGGCGTCGGTTGATGTGAGGCAGAGCTTTGGTGTTGCAGCGAAGCGCTTTGATATCTTGTCAAGCTTTTCAAGCAGAGTTTTAGCTACACAGCCTGGCCGAGGGCGAGGTCGCTGACGAGAAGCCGGAGAAGCAGCTTCGCCATCGGAACCTCTCCAAGATTAGCAACACCGGCCTCTCCGTTTCCCCTAAATGTGCGAAGCTCAGGAAAACACAGGCATCACACATTGGCGACATGGTGACTACATGCAGGGAAATTGAAATGCTACCGTGGACTCAGTACACGTCCAAGCCTGCATCGGCAGAGCCGGATTCGCAAAGTCCAGTACTTGCCTCACAGCGTGCAAAGTAAATAAAGTGTACATTCTGCACCCGGCTGAGTAAATTGTAGTGTGGCCTGTGCCGCTGCGGTATCTGGGTGCGGCCTCCGACACATCTGGTTCCACCACCAACCAAGGTCCACGACACGCTGCTATATGCACGCGAGCTACACAGGACATCGCTTGCCAACGCAACAGTTGTTGCAGCCTCTTCCTGGGTCCCAGCGGCTTGGCCTCTGCAGATCTTGGCAAACCAGAGATGTATACGCGAACTCAGGTGAGCCTCTCCTGTGCAGCTTTGACGCAGCCTTGCAAGATCTGCAGAGCCCAAGACAGCCAAGACAGGCCACCAAAAAAAAAAGTCTTGCGGCACATCACTGGGCCGAAAGCCGCTCCAGCTTCTCGCGCCTCGATGTGTTCTTAGTGTCCTTCGTACCCTCCTGTTGATGTTGTGACACAATCTATGTGACACATAAGCCACAGGCGAGGCCCCCATCGTTTCGTCAGAAGCAGCTGCATCATTCTGCAGGGCCACCAGCAAAAGTTCCACTGGAGCCTCGCCAGCATAAACTGGCAGCTGGTGATGACACACCAAGGGCACTTAGATGCTCTTCGCGCACCCGACGGCTCTCCAAGCCATCAAGCCAGACCTACGGTCAAGGCACGGGGGTTGCGGCTAGAGGAAACAAAGGTATTTCAGCCCAGCTCAGGGTTTGGTATGAGTGTCTCATCACAGGCTGTCACAGGCCTGCTCGTCCCTGGGCACCACGACATGGCCCCGACCAAAGGGAGACAAGCGCAGCGACGAGACCTGGAAACAGGTGCGGAATTACCTGTACTATGTGACGGTCTGTCTGCGATGGCCTCTGGATTGTCCCAGTTTGCAATGGCCTGAGCATGACATAGATACAGTCAGCGACCGAAGATCGAAACTTGGGCGGCGGCGATGATGAAGCTCAGCGGCTCACTTGTCGCTGCCAAGAGGTTCTGCCTCCGCCATCTGCTTATCCGCACAGGACGCCACCACCCGCCTCTGAGTGCTGGGCATGTGCTTGTGCATCTCTGCGATCATCGCCGGGGCGAAGGGTGGGTTTGCTTGGAAAGATCCACGGCCTCAGTCCAGAAGTGGGCCTTTGCCCCCAGTGCAACTACACTAACTACACCTTCCATCAACCCAACAACACACACACGCACAGAAGGCAACATGACAAACTGTGCCAGGCTGGCGTGGATTGAAGCAGAAGAAGCTCCCCATCGAGCCAAAGCACGAGTCGCCTTAGATGGGCCACAGAAGAGCCGAGGGTCTCTGGGTGCCCCGCCCTTAGGATGAAGGGATGAAACTGCTGGAAAGTGCATCTCAGAATCTGTCCCTCTTTTTCCGCACTTTGTCTAGAGAATTTGTGGTTCGACGGGTCAAGAACCACAGGGTATGGCTTTTGCCAAGACAGCTCGAAAACTGTCAGAAGTTAAACAGTTCAATGCTGCGCGAGGACGAGGGCGCGTGTGCCCAAAGCACTCGGGACAGACCACGACACTCGTGGGCAAGTGAAGATTTTGGCTTTCTTAGCTGGTAAACCTCTTCGAAACGGCGCCAAAGACCTGGTAGATGGGAATGATGACCACGAAACCTGAGATGAAAGCCGTGCGAAACAAATCTGACATCATGGGCCCAAAGCGTTTTGCGTTGCTCTGCCTCCTTCGAAGCCAAGATGCTCGCCAGGTTTATGCCATAGCTCTCCGCAATTTCCCAAGGGCGAGGTATGGGAGGAAGTCCGCTTGTGAGCAAGCCGATAAGAGACCTGCTTTGTTCTGATGGTCGCCCAGATTCAACTAGCATATGAAGAGAACACATACACATGTACGGTACTCACCGCCCCCCAAGGTTTGAGTGCATTGTTGGGTTGCATTTTGAGCAGATGGTTGGAAATAGTGAGTTTGCTATCGCTTCCGGTAGACATTACGAGGTTCACGACAAAAATACGAAAAAGGTAGGTGTCTGTGGGGTGCCTCTATAGATAGACAAACATAGATACACAGATACATAGAGGTTAAATAATATGTCATTATTAATGATGGTGACGATGATGGTGAGTATTCTTCTCACACGGTATAATTACTATTAGCGTGTACATGTGCTCTCTTTCACTTAATTTATAAACGAAGCGAGCGAAGAGAGCACACAATAATAAGGACGAACTAAGTGAGAAAAGATAACATTATTCGCACGAACTTAGTGCATTCATGCTTTCATCTTTATAATTGCAATTTCGTATTCTCATAATACACTTTGCTCTTATCATTATTAATCGTGCCTTTATTGCTCTCCCAAAGAATATAATGTAAGCATTAAGGCCCGAATAATAAGCCCTCTGAGATAGCACATTTCATGCAGTTTTCTTCACAGCGTTCTTGCTTTCATCTCCCTCTTTAACACAGCTTTCTTCATTACAAGGAGCACTTCGTTAGGATGATGATCTGGTCTACTCTGCCAAAGTCTGGGGCAGGCACTGCCCACCGCCCACTCCATAGATCAGGGGCCTGGCATGCAGGCTGGGGAGGGAAGTCTACGAGACTCAAGTGCTGCCAACTCCCGGGGCCCTCAGCCTCAGGACGAGAAGCAGCACCACGAAGGATGCGAAAATCACCACGGCCAGCCCCACTTCGCCCAATGGTCGCAAGAAATCAATGGCAGAAGCGGCTGTGTTCAATCCTTCCTTGATTCATTCACTCTCACACTTCCGCATCTGCGCGCAATACCTGGACTAGCTTTGTTTGACTCCATCATTGCCTCTTTCATTGGTCTCAGCTCCGAATCCTGCGGTACTACACATTGCGCACTGCTAGAACCTGCTGGAAACACGGCCCTATCCCTCAGGCCCTATCCTGTCCCGGACTGCGCCATTTCGCAGAGGCTCCAGAGATGGCTTCGTTCGCTCGTACTCGAAGACGGGGACCGTCAGCAGGCGAGGGTTCTTCTGGACAGCCTGCAAAGCTAAACCTTTCTTGGAGTCGCTCTCCAAGCCAGTCAGGTACTCGAAGGAGCGCTTCTGCATGTCCGTGTCCTCAGCTCTCTTGCGTGCGCAACTCCTGAGTCCCAAGAGCCTGAAGGCTGCCCCATCTAAAGGGACCTTCAAAAAAAAATGCACACAGCAATCCCATGCAATCCCCCCCACGGCGAAGCGAAGCTCAGGTCTTGACCCCTAGCAACAGGACGGGCTCTTTCTCGACCATCGTCAAGGCCGTGTCGGATCCCAGGAACCCACCCAGCTTCTCCTCAGAAAGGCTCCACGAAGCGGGCAAAGCAATGCGCGCAGATGCAAACAAAACAAAACCCACCTGACAAAGGGCACAACAGCTCACGTCAAACCCCAAATACACACTGGTTCGAAGCAAACAATCAGGAATGCAAAGCTTCGCGCGTGCCTGTGGGTTTTGGTGCAGAGGGCAACAGAAGTCCCAGCAATTCAGGTGGGTGTGGTCTGCTTACGAAGATGTCCGAGCCCTAGCATGAGGCTCTCCACTCGAATGGGAGTAGTGCACACCGCTATGCCCAAAAAAGTCCTGATCCATGAGGCCTGCCAGGGCCACAATCAGGTTTCGTGTAGAAGCTTGCGAACAAGGCCTTCTATGTTGAGACTTATCAAGCTGTTAAAGGCGTTCCCCCAGACCACGCTGGCTTTGTTACTCCTTTTGTTGTGCGACACGCCTTGGCACATCAACGCAGTAGAGATAGAGCGAGAGAGGGAGCTAAGGACAGGTGCCAAATGATGCCAAGCTTCATATTTGCTGACGATGACATCTTTGCCTGCTTTGCGCCACACTTCTTTGAGCACTATGCAAGCAAGTCAGCTCCGTTGCCGCTCTGGACCAGAGCTTTTTGCGGCCAGGCACTGGCGGGTTCGCCCATGAAGATGCCGGACTGGGCAACTTCGGGATAAGACTTGGCCAGCGAAGCGAAAGCTCTTTCCGCCTGCAAGGGGCATGAGTGAGTGTCCATGCCATAGCTGCCTGCAATACCCTAGGCCCTGTGGCTCTGGTTGAGCCTGTCACTCCTAAGTTCAAACGTTGGACCCTGCCCTGACACGTTGCAGGACGGTGTAACAGTGTAACAGCTCATCTGCCTTTGCGTTGCCTTCCTTGTCCCACGGGAAGGCCCTTCGTAAAGCCGGGGAAGACGACGGTCGTGGAGAGCCAGAAGAGGAGCCTCCGCAGCTCAGCTGTCAACTTCTGCCCTACACATCGCATGCAGCTCTCAGCTCTACTATTGTTGATGCGACGCTCATCGCCAAGGGCACCTGAAGCAAAAGCAAAGCTGCCAACTCCGGCTGCCACCACCAGTGCACAGACAAGCCTTGGGATAATTTTAAGTCACCAAGCAAACCTCCCTGCATAGCTGCAGTCACCGATTAGTAGTTTAGAGGTGCTGAGCTTGAGACAATGCAAGCAGGCTGAGTTTGGGCTGTGCACGGCCCAGCGAACGTCTCCGATGCCGCTGCAGGCCCTGAGGGGGAGACATAAGCTGACACAAGGTTATATACATGGCGTTCTCGAGCGGAAAGCACGGAATGCACACTTGCAGACTGCAGTGTACCGCGGTTTTTTCTTTTCTCAGAAGGGAACCACCATGGCTGGCGGCTCGGAGTGTCCCCGTTTAAAACCCACTTGAGCAGCAACGCTACACGAAATGACACGAGGCTTCGAAAGGGAAAACAGGACGCGATTCGCGCGAATGCCAAGCACTTGGCCTCGCACAATCTGGAAACGCACTGCAATAGTTTGGGAACCTGAGTGGACTTACAGAGATGTCTGCGGAAGTGCACAGACATGAACCGACACGCAGCGACATGCAGCCATGTGCACAAGGGCTGGGTTCCTGACCAGCAGTTGAACGGTGACGCGAAGCACTCTGCCTAGCGACGTGTCGCGCGTGGAAACGTCACCGTCCCGGAAAGACTGTACTTGGTGCCCCACCTGTACGGCAAAGTCGGTCTGCAACACGTTCCATGCCGCTGCTGGCAAAGCCAATTGGAAGCCGGTCCCACCTAATGCCTGGTATCTCAACCCGAGGACAACTGCCGCTTCTTCTAAGCGGCTGCAGCCATTCCGTCTCTGATGAAACTCATACAACTTCTTGAGCTTCTTGTACGCGAATGCTGAAAAGCGAACCCTTGCCCCAGCAGACTTGCAAAACAATTGCACCTCATCGCCATCTGAAGACCGCTGCAGTTCAACGATTTCCTTGCTGCCCTGCTTTGATTCTTTTGAAGCGGCCAATGAAGCAGCCGATGCAGCCGATTTGGAAGCAAGTCGCCTGGCGACACCGCAGGCGGCCGTCCTCGAGAATCCTGCTCGCTCCAAGTCCGTAACCAACGTTGGGTCCTCGGCCTTTTGCGGGGTCGGAATCAGTGGATCCGGGCCACCTGTGTGATCTCTCACGGAAAGCCACCAGCGTTCGAATGCCATGCTGGGGTATTGGCTCTGACCCTGCGAAGTGCACTCGTCTCGCAGCTGCTTCTTCAGCTCCTCGTATATCTTCGTTCTCTGCGACTCCTGCAAGACCGAAGGAGCTGCAACGGGTTTCGTAGTGTCACCCCCCGTCGAAAGAAGAAACGACTTGCTGTCTCGAGCGCCATCAGGCAAAGCCCAGCGCGTGGCTGCTAGCAAGACATGATTCTTCTTCTTTTTGTTCTTCATTCTCACCCAGCCCAGTTTGGCCCAAGAGTCTCATGGAGACCTGTCATGGCTGGCGTCGGGCAGGACCAACAAGGCACAGTACACTTTCCTTTGCAGCTGTTAGTCATCGTGTACCAAAGCCACATGATGCACATTGTGTGATAGAGGATGCCGTCCACAGGAGCGCGCGGCGTACAGGGGGGCTAGGAGATGTCGGCTGCAGGCTTGCAAAAACTCAAAAGACATGATGCAACTTCACAGCAACAAATGGGTATCCGGGACTCATAGTATTCAAGTCCGTCAAGCATGCTATCTATCATGCCAGGCGTACTGAGCCGACAAGACGAGGCGAGCTCGTCAACCGTTCATGGTCATGGAGATGGGGCATCTGTGGAGTGCTTCAGAGTATTGCAGACCCGAAGCCTGAGGCCCCGTCTCTCACGTGGCGGATTTCACACGCGGTACCATGAAACGGCCGCGCACGCGAGGTGCAATCGCACGTACTGGCCGATGGTGGTCTTTGGGGTGCAGCTCACGCCGGCTGGTGAGGTGGTGTGAAACAGGTCTAAACATTAGGAGTGTGGGGGTGTAAGAATCATTCTAGCATCATTCCAGAGTCTCTCGAGGGTCTACAAACTGCGCCATCTTCGTGTGGGGAGAAAGGTGAAACAAAAGCAACAGCCGACGGCTGCTAAGCAGCAAACCTATATACAACAAGCGAACTTCTTTGGCGGGCCTCGTCAGCCCAGCCAAGCTGCAGAAGCTCAGCTTCATCTTTGTCACTTGTGGAAACTCTTTCATCGAGAACTCTTTCACTTTTCTTCTTTCACCTGCCAAAGCAAGCTGCACCACAAACCGCACACAAATCATGCAAGCTGCAAACCTTTGCCAGCTCAGCGGCCTCGAGGAAGCTAGTTGCAGCTAGGTCCTCATGGTGCCTTTCAAAGTTCTGTTTTGGCTTTCCCCACCTGCGGGCGGACAGGAAAGCTCGGAGCTGCGACGATGTCCCTGAATTTTATCCCCCAAGATTTTCAGCCCAAGCGTGCCACCTCATGGAGGCGGTTCGCCACACAGCGCAGACGGAACTTACAGAACTCTGAAATTACCTACAGGCAGAAAAAAGCACAGTTTCTTGGGCTAACCTATGCTTCCCTAACCGCAAGCAGAGCCCGGCAACATCTCTGCCTGCTCAGCCACATATGCCTTGTGCATAAGGGCTTAGTGTTTTGTCTTCAGGTTTTGGGCTTCCCTCACAGTCCCTAGCTGTAACTGGTTCGAACGGTCCTCTGACAGCCTGAAGGCACCTTGCAAAAAAAACTCGATCAGAAAGCCTAAATGCATAGCCCGGCACACAGCCTTGTAGGTGCTTGCCTTCTCCCTGGCGACCCATTCTCGCCAGGCACTTCCTGCAACAACTTGGGGCTTGGAGCTCAGACCATTGAAACACAACCTCACTGACTCGTTTTGCTCAAAAAACTTTCAGGTTGAACCCTCTCTCTCAAGCTCGCTCTCAACGTCCACTCGGCACACTCTCAGCCAGTCTCTCGGCTTTAAGCCAGCTGGCATGCCAAAGCGGACATGCACGTGTTTACACAACTACAGATCTCATCGAAAGCTAGCTCAGCATTGCAGGTAACGCGAGGACAATTTACCATGCTCAGCATCGCTTCTTCAATGTCGGGGCCTTCTTCTATTCTAACCTCATCTTCCATTTCCAGCTTGGCCGCCTTCAATGGGACATGCAAAACAAGATGTGGCAGCCTTCAGCTCGTCAACGTTCCCGCGCCTGCACTCCTGAACCTGGAGCGCGGAGCGTGAGGGCCTGATCGAGGGGCTCCAGAGCAGAACTCTCCAAACGGCAAAATGCGGAAGCCCTTGGAGACAAAGCCTTCTCTCCCGGTGGTGCTTCTGGGAGATCAACAGCAAGTCTCACCTACAGGAAGGGACTTCACCCATGTGCCGGCATTCCCCCGAAAATGCTTGGCACAACGTGTCGCACTACCGTGGGCTGTGCTGCGGACATACAGGTCGCCCCGCTTGCTTCCCGACTCGACCAGGCCCTTGCCTTTGAGTCGGAGCACCTTTTTGCAACCGTGGGCGGCACTCGATGGCATGCAATGCTGTCCCGTTTCTGTCAGAGCCACTGCGCCTCGTCCGGCTGCAGCAGCCGCTCCTTGGTGATGGTAACCTTGACCCATCACAAGATCAGTCTTGCTGAGTCGTGCTATGCGCCGGCCAACTCACAGAGAACTCGTCATGGAAACCTATGCCACCAGACCGTCTCTTCTCCGAGATGTTGCCAAGAAATCCTTTTGGGCAAAGCGTCACGCAGCATCAATGCAGCGGGGGCAACTGGGTGCTCCAAGGGGCGTAAAGCCGAACAAGGCTTGCTCCAGCGAGATGTGCAGAACCTTACTTGGAAAAAATGACCAGGCTGGTCGCCACGAGTTTTGAAAAATGAGGCAGCAGCAGTGTGCAAGTCTGCTTCCGCAATTCTGTAGCTATCCTCCTTGCTGCCTGCAAGCACACTAATTAGCCGAGCACATGACTTCACAGCACAAGCAAGGTCTTGCCTCGTTGAACCTTGAAGTTCACCTCTGCAGAGACGAGCAAGAATCGCATGAAGCGCAAAATTCTGAATGACGCTGACCGGACGCCTTGCCGGGAAACTTTCCTGGCGTTTGGTGGCCAACATTCGGTAGGACCTGCTCAGCGCAAGTCGATGCCATCTACGAATCTCGAGCGAACTGAAGTGACGACATGAACAAGAAACAGCTCCTTCCCGACATCCTACAAGTTGGATCGTTGGTCAACGATGCCGGAGACTCTAAAACTTGAGCATACTTGAGCCTTCAATGAAGCGCCCTGCTTGGCTCCCTTGCTGACTCGCAGCGGCACCTGCAAGAGCGAAAAGCCCTGAAGCTGAGCCTCTATTAGCCACTTCCAAGCCACTTCTAAGCCAGGCCTCGACCCCAACTTCTCGACACCGCTCTCGGCTTTCTTGCTCTTTTTCCCTCATTCCAACCACCTGACACAGCCGAACGCTGGAAGAAGCGCTCTCTCCAGGTCTGTTTCTGCACCTGCCGGCCGAAAGGGGTCATGCCATACTTGGGCACCTGGACCTGCAGAGCATGATCTAACCATGCTAGGAGCATGACGAGGCTACGAGAACAACCACATGGGGCAAAAATGCCTTCTCTGGCGGACACCTACCGCAGTCCTGGCACTCTGGCCTCGCATCAACACATAACGTGGGTCAGGGTGAGTCAGGCTCAGGAGCACCATTTCGCTGCTCCAACCTGCTTGGGTCTTCTTTGCAACCGCGACAGATCATCAACCTGCATGCAGAAGCTTCACGTGCAGCTGCTACCCTCGGCTCGAGCGGGGGCCTGGGAAACACAAAGACCTTCTTCTCCACACCGCTGTAGAGCTCAGAAGCTGAAATGGGAACCATCACCTAACGACGTGAGACAACTCGAAAAGTAATTCTCTGCTCACAGCACCCGTGATCAGGCCACCTCCAGCTCCTCACTCTGGAGCTTTTGCTGGATTTGTGATTCCACTTTAGCCTGCGCTGCTCAAGGCTTGGATGTGCGAAAATTGTTCTAAGCGGCCGCACCAGCGCATGCCTTGTCAAATTGCCTCTTCTGCTGCTCGATCTGCTGCTTAAACCTTGAAGGAGAAGGCCGTATGTGCTGCTATGCAGTGCTGTGAAGGGGAACCGCAGAGGAGCTGGGGAGCCGACATGGCATACTGCGGGTGATTCTTGGGAACCTGCGCAGACATGAGGGAGACTTCTGAAACACGTCAGCGAGCCCCTACAGCTTCTCTTCAACTCCAGGCACGCTATCTGTTGATGTGGGGTCAGTGAGGTCCGCTTTCTCAGCACCGGGACAACAGCAAGAGGACACCGACTTTATGAGACCTGTGCAGCTCTCCAAGTCTCTGTATTAGTCTAGGAAAGCAGCGTGCCTGATTCAGCTGCGCATCCTTGCCATACGTCAGCAACACGGTTTCGTTGCCCACTTCTATGTGCTGCCCGCATGCAGTCCAAGCCCGCATTGCAGTCAAGTGACCATCTGTGCTTTCTGTCCCTCCACTTCCTTCCATGCTATTTCAACATTCTTGACGAGCTGCATTCCACCTGGGTTGAACACCCACAACAACAAACCGATGGCGCAGGAAGCAGCTTTCGGAACAAACCCATCACCTGTCGTCGCTTAACACCACACACCCAATTCAGAAAGACATAGCAACATAGCAGCCAGGCAACCTAGATTGTACTGCCTCGGCTATGCGCATGAACGCACACTGCAGGATGGTCAGCTCCATGCTGAAATCTGGGGGGGCAAGTCGACATGCCAACTAAGTCACCTCCGCTTCTCTGGGTCTCCGAGCACCTGCTCTTCGTGCTATCCATGGCCAAAACAGTGCATGCTGAGCTTGATCCCTCATGGCCTCGTATGCCTCTCGCATGTCGTTGAAAGCTTTAGGATCTCCGCCTGCGCAACTAGCCATGAGACTTGCACTCTAGCCCCCTGCTCGCGCGTGCACATCTTGCACAAGTCACCCGGCACGAGTGAACAGCCTTTGTCTGGATGCATTGAAACGGAAAGTCGCCGAAACTTGCCTCGGCGGCTTGGGAATTGGGAATGCTTGGGACAGCGGCGCTGTGCAGGGATGCACAGCAGAACAGGAGCTGCAACAGAGTTGCTTTTGATGGAGCTCTGTTCTGCATCTTCTGTAATGTCTAAGAGCTTGTAGAGGTCGGCTCCTCAGCAAGCTTCTGAGCGGCACTTTGATCCAAGCAGTGCAATTGAAGCTCTTCACTTTTGTCTAGGCTGGTGTCCCATGCTGTCTTGCTCGTCCGCCATGGCTACCCGCTTGAAGTCGAGCTTGCCTCGTTCCGGGCGGAGTACAAGATGCGCCACGGCAAGGAAAGCAACTGTAGCACTGTAGCACGTCAAGGTAAAGCCCAGCTGCCTTTCTTGCCACTGCTCTTGCCTTGATGTCAGCTTGGATTCTGCACAACGACCACTGAACCGAGCAAGCTGCGGCTAAGCCACTTGGCTTCTCCATAACCAGAGAAACCTTCTTCAGTTCTGTTTCGTCCTGTCAGTATAACAGAACTCACCAGCAAAGCCCTTGTCAATCCGCTACAATCATCCCTGCATCCTTGTTCTCGAGCTTCTTCCTATCTACTCCGTCGAGACCCTCCACGGAGAACTTCACAACCTCAGCAATCGTCTGCACTGCTGAGAAAACTCGAGGAATCCCACACAAGTAATTGAGTCCGAGCATGGCACCTTCAGCTTAGGTGTGTTGATTAAGACTCGGCCATTGTTGGCCGCCCACAAACAGTGGCCCTCTGGCTCACACTCCTCACAAACCGCTGACATCCGAACAAACCCAGATCTTCACCTCACATGCCGATAGCTCCAGGAGCTGTGGAGTTAGATCTGCATCCTCAGCTCCTTTAGAGGCGATTCGACAAAGCCGTCTCTGAGGAGCAGGTACTTGGACGTCTTGCCCTCCTTAGTATGAACAACTTCTGAACTTGCCTTGTAGGGCTGTGGAGATGCAACAGGTCGCGAGTGCCAGTCAAGACTCCCACTCCGTGTTCACCAGCCACCTTACCATCCCCAAAACACGTCCCGAACACTCGCAAAGTGCGGTTGGCTAACTTCAGCTACGACCTTTTGTGAGAGCTAAGACCAGAACTCAAATTCTGCCTCAGTCGGCAAGCTGTCTCCAGTGTTTCAATCATTGCACATTGTGCACATGGCCCGCGGGGGACTCCGACGAGAAGCTCAGCTTGGCACAGATATTTCTGAATTCTCTGTTTTTGGCCACTCGGCACCTTTTCTACCACCGCCTCCGCCTCCCATCATTCCGCCTCCTGGCTTTCAGCAACAAGCACTACGAAGTAGAGGCAGGTGCGAAACAGCGGTACATTCTTTTTGCCAGATCATGCCATAGTGCCTCCCATCATCCCTTGGAGCATCTCCGCTGGAATTTCGAACTGAAATTGTCCTGCGACCCCAGGCAGCTCTCGCAGCCCCGGAGCCCCCCCTTCTAACTCTTCAGCATTCTTCAGCCTTCCCCGGCTTGTCTTCCTCACATTTCCTCAATACAGCCCTGTGACGTGTGCCTCTCGCAGGTGCCAATAGCAATGACAGCCATGCCTGGAGACAGTCTTTGTTGGAATGTGCCGGTGCAGCACACTTGCGACGCTCGCGCAGAAGGTGCCCGACATCCCGGAATCCTACATCATGCGCCTGGAGGAGCATAAGTTGCCCGGTCTTCCGCTGCAGGACAGTCTTCCGTGCCTGCGCTGATGCAGCACATGTGGCCGTTGTGAGGACTCCCGTCAACTCCCTCTTTTGGAGCACCTGCAGGGAACCTTGCTGGCAAGTTGGGCCTGGCAAATGGCACAAAATCCTTTCATCTCCAGAGAGAGAGCGTGCTAGGCTCACGAGCCTTGCAAGAGATGCGTTCGGCCGCCCTATAATTCAGAAGAAACTCGAGCCGGGACATGTTCGGGCATGGGTTTAGGAGCCTTGACTCGTGACTCCCCCACAGGACTAGCTTGCAGGCATGTTGGAGTCCACGCCACAGCGGTCCACGCCACAGCTGGCATGTCATGAACAAGTCAGGTAGCCAACAAACCTATGCAAACCTATGCAAGTTCAGGAAGGTTTGTTGGCACGGAATTCCTGCTGCCCACTGTCCCCCTCCACTCTGAGCTTGCCCATGCTGTTCCGATACGAAACCCATCCGCTCCCCAGACTCCCGCCTACTTGCACCGTTAACATCCCGAAAGCAACCTTTGAGCGACTTTTGGCACAAGGACTGTCCACTTTGGGACATGGCCCTGTCTGGCTCCTTTGGCCAAACATCGTGCGAAGTCGCGGCATCACTACTGTCAAGAACCCAGAGGCTTGAAGTCTTGCCACATCCTCTCAAACTCGGCGCTGAAAGACGCTGCCTTGGAGAGGGGCGTGAAGATTGGGCTCTGCATGCGGCTACCGAGCAGCAAAAATCTGGGCACCGCAACCAATCCCTTCTGATCACCTTGGCAAGATGAAACGTCCACATCAAAACTTGATGGCTGCAGTTGAGTCCAAAATGCGGAAGATGATGGCATCTTCTTGGTTTCCTTTGGTGGCCTGCACGGGCACAGACACTGAGACGCTGTCCTTTTTCGGTCTCTGTGCGTGAGAGGGAGGGCACCACTTTACGGTAGGAAAGGCTGCCTGCGCTGTCCAATTAAATGAACCATTGATCACCGTGCGCTTGTCGATCACTGCCTTCAACTCAAAAACCCTCCAAATGCTGCAGGCGTCACTACGCCACAAGTATGCCACAAGCACACGACAACAGACGGAACTAGACACCCGAGTTGTCGCAGGCAAGTCTCGAACTTGTGATGCATGGCGTACCATGACCTGGCCAAACGCGCACCCATTACAGCACTAAGCAGTTTCTACAGCTACGACGGGGAGACAACGCATCGTTTGAGGCTATGGCCTGTCTGTGCGGACCTCCAAACCTTGCTGGTGCAGCCTCTGAGCATCGGCCCCGGGTACGCCTGCCTCGACACATCGCAGATCGGCATGACAGCTTGCAGTCAGATCAAGTCGTGCCTGGCGATTGTCTGTGATGATCCGAACGCGAAGGCCTGCACAGCAACTTCCAAAACCCAAAACCCGTAACAATAAATTACGTGCGGATGGTCCAAGTTTCCAAGCTGCACTGCCTTATGAGGTAAATGAACCCAGCAATGCGGCGATGCTTCTTCTCTCGACTAATCTCTTGCCAGGCCTTGCCGGTGCTTCTGGAGCAGGGTTTCTGCCACAGTGTCCAACGTCAAAGTGAAGATCTGTAGCCACGCAGAACACTGTCAACTTGCCAAGCGCTTACTTGTCTGCCTGACTGAGAACTGAGCAACTCCTATGGTAATCTGTCTGAGGGGAAGGCAGCAAGGTCAATGCTTGAACGAGCGCCGTTCAATTCCGCCAAAATTAACCCCACCTGCAGGTCCATGCTGGTGGCAGGTGCCATGACAAACTGACGATTTGTAAGCAAAGCTTGGGGCAAAGCGTTCTTCATTTGAGGCTCCGGAAAAAAGAGGGTTGCCACCTGAGTCGGTCCGGAAAGGAACCACATGGAACAAACATGGATGAGGAAGATGAGGATACGAGGGTCCAGACATTGCCATCGAACTCGGCTGGCGGTGCTTGTGCAACATCTCCGGTCTGGAATGCAGCCCACACTCGTTCAAACCTCAATGCATTGAACTGCTCGGTCTAGGTCTTACCGAAGAAAGATCCATGCTGCTTTCAGGCTCCAGCTCGAGCGCAAAGCTTCTGCACAACGCAGGTCGCCTGGAAAGTCACGTTGCGTCACCAGCCGAACGAAGATCTTAAACATCCGGCCAGATCCCACCTGCTGATAATCACATTTTCGTTGCCTGTCCATTCGAACTCTCTGTGCACTTGCTGCGCGTTCTGAAGCCAGCCACATGCAACCAGGCCACCACGCTCTACTGCAGCATGAGTCCAGTTGAGGGACCCAGATATCAGGGTGGCATCGTCAAGAATGACGAACCTTAAACAGAGAGACCGGCAAAGTTGGTTGTGGCATCAGCACCGATGCGTCAACAATTCTTGGCACTGTGGCTTGTGATGCATGTGGAATTTCTCGCTGGCATCCAGGCCTTATTAAACTCAGTGACGGCAGTAACGTTTGCGTCCAGAACCTAGACAAACCGACTGCTGCAAAGTTCGCCACGTAGCTGAAGGCCCCCTCGTCTCAATTCCGGAATGGCTGACTTGTCCTCTTTGGCCTAGCAGGCTTACTTCCAATCGTGGCAGCACAGGAAAGCCATCTCTGCATTTTGTCTCAAAACCCTGCCTGCATATCATCTGACAGAATTCGGACCTGTACGCCACGCCTGCTTGGGTCGTCGCTCTAATTTGACGTTGCTACTTTCGGTGGCGGGCATTGCTAAACGAACCAATAACCGAGACATCGTCACGTTCACGAATGGAACATCAATCTTCACGGTCTGGCTTGTTTCTTGTGCTCACGCCTGTGTGCCTCCACCAATGCTGACGCCAAGCGCTTGTGGCTTATGCTGAAGACCTGGACAGTTCGATCTAAGCAGGAGGTTCTAAGCAGTTTTGGTCGCTTCTGGCCACCCACTCAATGACCAATTTTAAGAACCACCCGGCGGACTGCGCAGATGCAACTCTGGGGCCACAGCTGCAACGTCCAGGCTGCGCTGAGCAGATGCAAGCAGGCTCAGCAACCTTTCCAAGCCTGGCATTACAAAGCAGATTGAAGCGAAGCGTTCAGCTGATGAAAAGCAGTGCTCCCACTTAACGACAGGGAAGGTGGCGTGATCCAGAACCATCATCTGGGAAGAACAAAGCCTGAACAATGACTGCGAGAACTTGCAATGGCTTGATCACATGGGCAGACAACTTTCAACCTGCAAGGGCCCTGACCTCGTCTCCCGTGTCAAGAAGGGGTGATGACCAGCAGCCTGTCACTGCTTTGCCGTGGACAAGTGCTCTCTAAAAGCCGCATGCTGTATCCTCTTTGTCCTGAAACAAACGCCAAAGTCAATCGAACTGAACAGCTGGCAAACGCAAACGTTTTCGGGGCAGAGATGGGTCGCTCCAACATGCCCGTCAGTACCGGAACTGCATGGAATAATCCTTGGCACCCCAAGAAAGCTCTTAGAGGATGCTTTCACCATTGGACAGCATATGACAGCACCCCTGCAGGATCCAAAGGGGGATCTCAGGATCTCCATCACCCTCAGGTCCAAGACGCTCGGGGCGCCACGATGAGCTGCATGCCTTGCTGTGCACCACGGCATACTGCCTCAGCGAGGTCCAGGAATTCCTGCACAGGGACCCTTAATCTTGCTCCCCTATATGACCCTTATACATACCTTTCTATAGTCCCTATATACCTAAGTCGCCCCTACGAATCATTGCTGCAGCCGGACTTGTGTGCAGCTCTTTAGCTTCCGGTCCTGCCGACTACTGAGAGTGAATTCCACCTTCTTCTGCGGACCCGATCCCAGATCCAAGTCCAGAGGTTTCCCCCTGAAGAAGAAGATCCTTAAGCGGCAGAAGGCTGGTTCAAAAATGTGAACTGAGCAGCACATTGGCACTCTTCGAAGCCCAAGCCGCAGCTGTGCAGGCGCTGTCAACTGAAACTCCGAGACGCACTCTGGCACCTCGCGCATGTCCACTGCCTCAGTTCGCTTTGGATTCGCTCCGACTTAGAGGAGCCATGGAGCCTGCTGCATGCAATCTTGCGTACAGGACGCGTAGATACTGCACGCCGGTTCCACCGCTTGTGCTGCAGATGATAGCACCTGCAACAATCCAACAATCTGAAGGCTTGGAAGACTGCATCAAGTTACGGGCCTCATCCATCTTCATGCACTCCGGTGAAAAGTCTTGCCCGAATCGCAGGCAAACAACTTTGGACTGCTCGCCGAGCACAGCCTGCAGAGCGAATCAAGATGAGATAGACCATGGCCAAGCGCAATAAACCAGGGTACACAACATGCTTCCACTGTCAAAGTTGACCAACTGGCCGTAACTGGCCGGTGGACTGAGACAAGCTGAGGTTCTGCGGGGAACGTGAGCCGACGTGAGCCAGGCCTGCTCGACCAGGTACGTGCTGCTCAGGCGCTGCAAGGGTGCAGCCATGGCAAAGCTCTCAGCTTGACTCAGGGAACTGTCTTCTTGGGGGAAGGCTCCTTTTTGACTCGGAACAGGGTGACTTCAGAAGTCTCTAGAAGTCGAGTTTCAACTGGGGCACCTCTAGCCGACTCTAGCCTCTGCTGCTGCGTCGCATGCCCAGCTCAAGATCTTTGTGTATCTCCAGCTGGAACCCCAAAAAGAGAAGACATTCAGCAGGCAATTGCTACACTCACAGATGCACTGTCAGGCATCCATATACAGCTCACCCAGATAGATCCAGATAGGTGCACGTGCCTCGCATGCAGATTAAGCCGCAGCAAGATCCACAGGCCATAGCTCCTGCAAAGGCTGTATACCCTGCATATCGGCTTCAGATTGTCAACAAATCGTAGCAAAGCTTGCAACGGCTTCCAACACAAACGCTCATGAGGAAGAGCCGGCTCAAGAAGCTGCAACGGCACCAAACCATGAGGTTGCTGTTTGATCTAGTTTGGCTACGTGCCGTGTGCCTTGCCCCACTGTGGATCACTCCTTTCAAACGATTTGCTGGAACGTTCCTTTTCACATGAGATCTACTCAGCTTTGCCGAGCGGGTTGGTGCGTGTTGCAGCTTGTTGGATATGGATGCTTGAAGTTCGTGATCTGGGCGTTCGCTGCATGCTTGTCAAGGCGCCCAGTCTTCACGCACTGTTGCTTGACCTTGTCTTTCACTCTTTGGGGGGGTGCTTGTCGAACTTGTCGCTTCGTGTTCGCCAGGCTTACTGACACGATCCATCATCATCTGCCTGCATCGCAGCAAGAAGCCAGACATCCCGCTCGATCGCCTCACGTTCACGACCCGATGCAGAAGCTAAGTGCGGTGAAGGGGGTTATGTGACACATGCCCGCAAGATGTCAGTGGCTGCGTCGGTGCCTTGCCTGAGTCGTCCAAGCAGATCGCGTCCGCAAGTTTGTCCACTGCCCGCTGACCTGTTTGTGCCAAACAACCTGCACAAGGTCCAGTCTGCCAAACACGGCTAAGGTCGAATCCGAGGCCAGGTACATCTTTCAAGTCATCGAGCGACTCGAACCTTCCATTCTCTTCTCTGTACGCCACCTTGGCACTCGTCACATGTCATTTCAGTTGCATGCCTCGTTTGGAGTTTTTGCCATTTACAAAATGCTTCCACATGGAACAGCCGGCCGCAGGATGTTTGGGTGAAGCAGTTGCGACTTCTGCGCGTTGATCGACTAGCGCGACCCGTGGTTGGTCGAAAAACCAATTCTGGCCTAAGCTGTACCTGGACTTTATACAGTACACTGTCTGTATGCATGTATGTACATAATTACAGATAATTGCGTGCTAGCCCTGCGGATGAACCTGCGTTGCCCTGTTTCAAGGGCGAAGGTTCATGATTTCGGGAATGTTGAGACGAGCACTGAGAAAGAAAATATTTTAAAAAAAAAGTGACAACACTAAGAAATGTGCATAAGGATATATACATATATATGTCAAGACGAAAACAGCCCCGCAAAACGTCCTTTCAAAACATCCATACACACACACACACATTTTCTAGGACTCTCGGCAGAATCAAGAACCGGAACCACTCCAAGATCACTCACCCCTGCTAACAAATCAGAAGGCAGCATTGACGGAAGGATCTGCGTCCCCAAGGCCGGTGGGGGGAGCAGCCCGAGCAGCTTCTGAATGGCCGAAGCAAGGGGCATTCCCGAGAAACATGAAGTGGCGGTGGCAACAAACCTCTCGACTTGAGTCCATCCGCAACAGCGAAAGGCCCAGGTGTCGGAGACATCCTTGGACAAAGAAGCAATCGGCGGGTGCTGTGCAGAAGCCTGGCAGGTGGAGAACGGAATGGGAGACGGGCTTCAGCGCAGCCTCGGGAACCTAGAGATTCATGGTCCGGCTCCAGCTTGGTCCTCGGCCTCCATCGAAGCAACCACACCCACTGGCAAGATGCGCTTGGCTACTTTCCGATCCAAAGCTTTCTGGGGAAGAGCAACCACGACCCGGTCTTCAAGTTCGCCACCAGGATGATGGACAGCGTGCACCTAGACATGCCCTCTCCCGCAGCCAAGGAGCCGATCTCGTACTCAAAAGATCTCAAAAGTTGGTCCGCCGGAGGTGACAGGCCGGCAAGTCGAGGAACATCAGCCCCAGCAGCTGCACTGTCCGAACCGGACATCGCGGCAATGCAAGCTCGGCTGTCTAAGGAGCCAAGAACGAGGAACCAGTGGGTGAGCCCTTTTGGTAGAAATCTTGTCACAGGAGTCACAGGACCAAATCTGTATTTCCGGGGAGGATCAAACAAGATCACCACGTAGACCGGCCCACGACCGTACAAGCTGTCTCATCGACGGGGCTGCCAGCAGCGGAAGCCGCGCTAGCTACGGCAGGCGAGACCGCCAGCACACGAGGGGCTGGTGGCCCCGAAACCAACGTGAAGAGTCTTGCAATTGATGTGTTCTCTCTGCCTTGTTGTGTTATTTTCCGCTCGTGCTCGTTTCATCTTCCTCCCTTTTCTCGTTCACGAACGAGAAGGGCAAGAGACGAGGAACTGAAAGGCTCACCCTTTTAATAGGGTGTTCCTCCTCTCCTCCTGCGCTTGTTTCATCATTCATTCTCTGTCCTCTCGGTTTTTCTGCATGAAGCTTCGTTGGATTGCGGTCAGATGCCTTCACGAAGGTCTTGAAAGGACTTTCTGCGGGGCCGAAGAGGTTTTATGAGGATCTTAAGAACATGGCTTTCGAGGATTCTAAGTGTGTTGTAAAAGAGCTCGGACCGACCACCCCGACCGTGCAACGATGGGCCGACCGAACGATCGAGTGACAACCACACCTGGGGAAGAGAATCGGGCCACCTCAGCCATGGCAAAAGCACGGCAAGTAGCTCCCTTTCTTCTATAGGGGAGAGCATTAGGGGGGACCCTTGGGGACATAGACCCTCTGAATAAGGTCCCTGTTTGAGAGGGCCAGAAGGGAGTTAAGAAGGGTTCGCTTTTAAGGGCCCCCTTCTCCTACCTAGGATTCTAGCTGTTAAGATTTTGCTGCAAGACCGACCGACGGACGAACCCACCGACGCTCTCACAGACAAAAAAAGACTCGACCATGGCTCTGGCTGACTAAACACTTTCAGCCAAGGTTATGAAATGCCCGGTGGCCCGCAAGGCAAGGGCTGCATAGCGAGAATCAAAAAAGGCTCACCAGAAACCTGACTCCCCATGAAACGCTGTGAAGCCCCAGAATGTTGGGGCAGGATCCGCACACAATACGCAAGAATCGTAAGCTGTAAGCGCCGAACAGTCGATGCTAAAGATAACAAAACCCCCGCCTTGTAAAGACCTCAATTGTGGGTTTACCCACCCTGGCCCAAGCTGGGGGAGACAGAGCACCAGCGACGATTGCGAGACCCTTCCTTTCCAGCTGCTACAAACGACATGATACGCTATAAAACTAAGGCCCAGCCCATACGACTGAGAACCGGAGCCCCCTATCATATGGAAAACTAGTCAAAGCGGCTGACTGAGGTCCTGGCAATGCTTTCAGCTTTCTTCCTGCGAGAGCCAAAAACTCATCGAAACGCTGCCAGTTGCACTAGCGCATGCGCAGCTCCCAGCATTCACCATCTCCTGCCAATTCCAGGCAGGGACATGAGCTCTTCCACAGTGGCTTCATTTACGTTGAGAAGTCCTTGACAGCAAGTCGGCTGCCGAAAAACCATCGCAAACATCATTGCTGAGACTGGGGCCTGATGCCGTACTCGAAGAGGCATCAGACCTTCGAAGAGAACAAAAAAGAATTTGTCAAACCGGCAAAAAACTGCAAGATGCGCTCTCGACATGTGAGCCGCATCTCCTCGAAAAGTTACAGCTTACGATTCTTGCTGTAGTCACGGCATCTTGGGCCTAGGCTCCTCGGAGTCTACCGTGGAAAACTGACAGCACGCAGAGTTGCAGCAGCCCATGACGCCGCAGAAACCACGCGCTGGCGCACTGGGACTTGGAGCGTCGGCTTTGGACGCGTTACTTGAGCAGATTCGAGCTTGAGTCTTGTCCGAGCACAACACGCTTCACATGTGAGCGAATGTAGGTGTGTTCACAAACTGAATGACAGCTGACGATTTGTGTTTCTCGAGACATGCACGGTGTGGCAGAGGTTGGATAGTGAGACGACTACTGGTTCATGCCACATGCTTCACATGTGCCAGAATGGAAAATGCCGGTTGCGGCCGATATGCATTATCTAGTCAACCTGCAGCCGCTGGCAGGACGTCACGGAAAGCGGCAATGACATTGACGGACTAACTTGCTGCGTCACCTTCGAGACGCGCGAAAACGTATGCGTGCGAAAGAATGCCATAACACTGAGTCCGAATTCAGTAGACTCTGTACGTCTCAAGACACTGAACTGCAACTTGCAAACCTCAGGCTGTCACTGCTGTCACTGGCGAGACCTCTCGAGGCAGTCAAGACAAGCACCGAACGAGGCAAGTTCACAGCCGTGAGAAAAAAGAGTGCTGCCAAGGGCTGACGGAAAGGCAGCGCAGGCACGAACAGCAGATCTCTTGTCAGTTCTCAAACCCAGCGAATATGGAACACCTCGACAACATGCTCTCAGCTATAGCGACTTGTCCTGTGAGCACAACCTTGTTCATCAATTTCTGGTCCATATGATTGTGCATGGGCGACCCGTCCCCCCTGGGGTATTGGTGCGTGCCTGCGGGCCATCGCAGCCTTTGCCTGGTAGCTTGACTGGGCTTGGTGCGCCATGTCTCTCCTTGCAGGTTTCTCCACTGCTTTCTGACACGAAACAGAAGCATGTCAAGCTGGCACGTGCCCCGGGACAAGCAGAACAAAACGCTTCCACCTTGCATCTGAGAATCAGTGAAGGAGCCGTTGGAGGTTGTCGGCCACGGGTCCTCGTCCAAAGGTCTTGTTGTTGTGGGCGCATGCCTGACAATCATAACAGCTAAGGGTCGATGGCAAGGATCCATGAAGCCAGGAAGAACCGGGGCGCCCACTCCTGAGGCCTGGATTGATGTCCATGCCGACTGGAGACGTCGGAGCCTTCAAGGCAAGCGGGCTTGACCCTTTTTGGACCCTTTTGACCCTTTCCAGTGCAGTGCAAAAGACAGCGCTCTTTGCTTGTGGAGCGGGAAGAGCTGGTTGCGTAGTTGTGGTGGTCACCGAGCGCCTCAGCAGTCATAGGCGAAGCTGCGCGAGTGCCGACAGCGTGCTTTCGCATCCTCTGGATAGATACGTGGACTTCCCAGTTGAAGTTTCACCTGCAGCTGAGACTCATAGAAGTTGCCTTCGAAGGGCGATGACTCTCGGATTTGCTAGTTAGCAAATCATCCATATCAACCATCTCTCGGCTGAAATCAAAGCCATCCTGCCCCGACAGGCTTTGGCAGCACCAAGTTGTATCACGGCAAGGCACAAGCTTGTGTGGTTGGCCTAAGGGCCCGGGTCCCCCTACTCACATCGCGGGAGGCTTACAACGGTTGTGCTACTGGTCCTCAAGATTCACAGCAGCCCGGGTTCGGCTGGAGGGTTGCGGTGTCGAGAACGTCGAGAAGTCACGTGACCGCTGCGACAATGCCGGTCCAGGACTCAGGGCCCAGTGGATGCAGCATGTTCAAGGACTACTCTGTGTAGGCTTGTTCCCGAACAGCTTTAACCCAAACGAGCTGTTGGGCTGTGTAAGTGGATGGCCTTGTCAATGCCAGCTGCATTGGCAACTCACCAGGTTCTTCGTGTTTAGGCATGCCCGCCGTCTCTGCAAGGTCACCTGCTCCATCAAACAGACCGATGTCACAGGTCCAGACGTTTCGCGTTGAGCTTCAACAGCGTTTTGTACATCGTCCACACCGGTTAAAGCGCTGGTCCGAAAGCACCGAGCCTCCTCGGAGCTCCTGCGCCTCCTCGGAAGGACCTGTCACAGGCACCACTAGGCAGCGATCCCTGAGTGGTTCATCTCATCTCGTTTCTGTGCCTTCCAGGAGACGCTCTGTGATATGCTCCGGCTCCATAGAGCCTGTAGCAAGGGGCAATGTATCCAAGGCACAAAACCGGGAATGTCTGAGCTTGCAGCTCTTGGAGAGGTCTCGCGTATCTATCTCTGGGGCCGACGGTTGCTCCGCCTGAAATCACATGATGCATCTCTGAAGAAGTTCCTCTCCTTTCCGAACCCTGAGGGCTCCACGTCCTCGACGTTTCGGAGCGCATGCAGGGCAGCCGGCTCGACTTCGGCATGAACCTCTCGCACTGCGTCACTGTGCCCCTCTGAAGCACGCCAAAGTATTGGTCGACAGCGCTCTTCCTTAGCAGCCGAGCAACCTCTGTCTCCTGCCTCTGGTCATTGTAGTCCTTGGAGAAGGCCTGGACCAGAACATACCAGAACTAGCAACTAGAACTGACATGTGCAATGACGCAAAGGTGCTGGAGGACCATGCCTGCTGAACAGAGGCTTCATCTTCAACCAACATCGGCGTTGATGTCGCATCCCATACTGGAAGTGTCTCCTTTGTGCCGTGACCTGGCAGCACACGTCACAAGCTGCGCCCACACTTCCACTGCTACCTGCTCAAGTCAACTCCCCACTTCTCACTCTCTCTCATCATGCCTGAAACTGATCGCTCCTCTATCTGCAGGTGGCCATCGTCGTGAAGCTCTGGACTGTCGTTCTCTGCCATCTCAGCATCAGAAGCGGACTCCACCGGTTCCTCCTCTCGATACTCTTGGGCAGCTGAGAGTTCCCTCGCGTACTCAATTGCACTGCCACCTGCCGCTGCAATCTGCAAGTACGCGTTCAGCTTGTCTTGCCGGTCTGGTTCGGGAGGAGGAGGTGGCAGCTCCTCTTCTTCAAATTTCTCCCACTCTTCCATGCAAGCTGCGCGCTTCTGGTCGAAGAACTCCATGTCATCTTCACCCATCGCCTCTCGTCGCCTGATCTCTTTCTGCAAGGCCCGGCGCAAAACCACCTCCTCAAGAATGCTCCCAATGGCAACACCTATCCAGACGGCAGTGAAGGCACCGAAAAGCATATTCCAGGGACAGAGTAGACAAGCAGCCAAGATGCAAGAGAAGAAGCCAAGAAGTTGGGGCAAACTGCCAAGCAGCCTGTGGACTGTCAAAGCAGAAACATTTGCCAATACAATTCCTGCTCCTGTCATCACAAACTGCTGTTCCATAGAAGTCAAGAAAGGAAGGCCAGACTGCAAAAAATCTCGAAGCACCACTGCCACGAGCGTGCAAGTAGGAATAGCTGTGAAGCCAGGGAAGAACTGAACGGTTCGAAGCACCACCCATGTCGGCGAGTCTCGCCAATTGTATGGCGGATCAACACTCTCCTTAATGACAGGAGGCAGGTTCTCAACAAGGATAAGGCGGAAAGTGATGAATTGCATCGCAATGGCAAACACACCCAGCCCGATGCTGCCCCGAAAGGTCCACCGGCTTCCCAGAGTGTTCTGGAATTCGTATGCATCTGTCACACTGCCTTCCGCGGCCAAGCCCGCCTCCCCGGCATAGATTGCAAGAACTCCCAGCGCCCCGCCGGAGACGACGGAGTACAGCAGCTTGATGAGGAGCTGAAACATGCTTCTGGTGGGTGGGTCATCAATGTCGGGGGATGGCTGTTCAAACAACACGTTGACCAGCAACGTCAGGAGGCTGAACGCGTACCCCACACACGAGCCCACGATCACGGCCGACACTACTGAACCCCAGCCAGCTGCCAGAATGCAGCCAGCAACCAATGTTGATGCCGTGGCTCCAGAAAGCATCTGACCTGTGATGGTCCTTGGCACCTCATGAGCGCGAGACACGACCCCTTCGGCTCTGCTGAGGGCAAAGTAGACGCCGCCCAAGCCATAACTCAGCATCGACGGGACCAGCTTCTCCAAGGACGCCTTGACGAAGGACAAACCGAATCCTGCCAGAATCACCGTCGTGCCTTGGCCCACCAAGTTCTGCTCCGTCAGCGTGAAAGTCCCCATCATTAAATATACCAGGGTGGCCACACTGGTCACACGCCGCAAAAAAGGAACCAGGTACTCGATGGAATAAGCCAGAATCTCGGCAAGGAGCAAGTAGCCCTTGATGATCAGGTTCTTGGAACCACGCGTCGCATATCTCTCGATCCTGCGGACCTTCAAGCATGACATCTTATTGCCGATGTAAACCAGAGGAGGGTCGTTGAGATACTCGCAAGCCTTGGCAACGACAGCTCCGTATGGAACAATCTGCACAGCTGCACTAACGGTTCGCCCCGTAGCTGTCATCATGAGCTCATATTTGACGTGGATCTTGTCACAAACCTTGCAAGCCTGGGGATCACGGAGCTCCATGGAGTAGACGTGGGCGCGCTCGCGTACCAAGTAGGCATCAATGTTCCAGGGATCCCACCACACACCGAACAACGTGGGCAGCGCGGCCCCGAAGACATCGAAGCGGAACATCCCCCCTTCGTCCCCAGTTCCATCGGGATCTAAAGCTGCCAGATCTATTCCCAAAAACTGCGCAACTCTCTCCGTGATGTAGTCCTGGCCAACGAAATGCCCGTTCACGCACAGGAAGACGAAAATCAAGCCCACAACCGAAGAGCCCGACAGCAGGATTCGGCCCACAAAGATGGCAAGGGTGTCATCATATCCACAAACCCAAGTGGATGCCACAAATGGATTTGCGAATGAAAGCGCACGGGTGAAAAGAACCATTGTCATCTGCACCGCAGCAAAGGAAGCACCGAGGCAAAGCAATATGAGCGATTGAGCCAAGATCCGCTGACACTCTGGACGAGTCGCCTTCACGACTTGCCTTGCAGCGACGAAGAGCCCGAATAGATCGTAGTTGAGCCACTGGGAAGCACCGTACAAGATCATGACAAGCGCCACAGAGCCGACGAGCGCAGTGGAACCTTCACAGAGCGGGATTCCAACCAAGTTTCCAAGCAGCAAGGAGATCAGCTGACTTGCCCAGAAAAGAATCTCGTAGATGAGCATCGCTGGCTCACGCAGTGTTTCCAGAAGGCCTGGGAATAGCTCGACTACCCGGTCGGCTTCGATGTTCTCGATGGCCTCGAAAGACAACATTTGCGCACGGACAATGAGAAGATCAAATATGAACTTTCCGAAATAGGCAAGACCGAATACACAGGTTGTGGCGACGCCAGCTGCGATGTCATATGCTGTGTCCATCACCTCATCATTTCGGACCATGACCTTGGAGACCTCTTGGCGCAAGTGCATATCTCTGAGGTCCAGGGGGTCAAAGGGCGACTGGAAGTAGCGGATCACCTGACAAAGCTGGAGCGCAAGCCAGATCATCATTTCACCGAAGATTGCTCCCAAGAGGAGCCAAGGCGCCATGCCACTAAGCAATGCCCCGAAAACCAGAAAAAGCAGTGATCGGTACAGCTCCAAAGGCTTCGGAAGTCGGCCATTTGGCAAAATAAACCACCGAACAAGCCTGCTCGTCTGAGACTTGCTGCTTGCTAGGAAAGTCCTCCACGCTAAGAGCGGCCAAGCTAAAATCACTCCAACTCGCTTCCAGAAGAGACGCCTCCGACCAGGCCTCGAGATTTCCTCGATGTCGCTCTTAACCCAGTTTCTGGCGTGGTCCTCCACGTCAGCAGGCAACAGGATTGCGGCAAGATATAAAGCAATTGTGGCTGCCAGCCCGATCCAGGGCAGAAGATTGGACATCCAAATTGTCGCATACTCAAAACTAAACTTCTCACGTGGGTCACTCAAGTCGACTTCATCGGCAAAGATTGGCTCCGAACCGAGGAAACTGCAACAGCAGCGACTTCTGCTTTCAATGAGGTCGCCTATGGGACAACAACTCCCTGCGGTTCCAAAAACATCCACACATTGGGGATGCTTGATGCAATATGGCTCGGCCAGCAAGGTCACAGCACCAGTGAGCTGAACAATGCACTTCTCGCTGTCTTTGCGAGTGCGTGTTTCTGTGATGGTCTCCTCAAACATGCGCTTCTCACTGAGCCTGGAAGGGCACTCGCCCACGTTGCGAAACTCGGCACCAAGGTGCGCTGGCTCCCGGATGTTGGTCGCTGTTGCCACGGCCGGCTTCGGAGGATCTCGGAACCAGGATGCCTCAATCCAGTCGGAGCCATTCCAGCGCTGCAACAGGAGCTCATCTGCGGCGTCGCAACACCTGGCAGACTCCCAGCGCGACTGAACCAATGACACACATCGAATCTCGTGTGCCGCGGCCCATTGCATGCCCACCCAAGCATTTGTGCAGTTTGTCAAATCTGTGTCTACGTAATGAAACCCTGTTCTGCAGTTGGCAGCCCAAGTTGTAAGCTTGTCGTCATCAACCATTCGACTTGTGACATATGATGGCTGATCCACAGCTGATGGCTGGAAGGTGTCAAATCCTCCAGAAGTAATCGGAGTTCCTCCGGACACCATAACTTCACAGGCGTCGTCACTGAAGAACTTCAAATCCGCAACTCCCCATGGTCGCTGTACAAGGCGGGATAGCTGCTGTGGACATGGCACATCTTTCCTGGACCTATACAGAAGTCGCCACATCGTGTTGCCAGCCGCTGGCCTCCTGTTCCAGGCACTGCCTCCTAGGCCATCCATGCGCCAAGAGCGGACCCAGTTTGTGCCGTCCCACTTGGAGACATAGGCCGACGGGCTTTGCATTAGCTCAAAGCCAGCTTGAAAAATTCGGAGGCATCTGATGCTTTGTGCAGACGAACCGGCTCCAAGATCCAATCCGATCCACGCATGGCCCTCATCACAGCCCACCTTTGGTACCACCGTCTCGAAGCCCAGGGGGCGCTGGTCCATCGGACAGCACTGGGACATCCATATTGTGGACGTGTTGCCATCCACCCCAAAGGCGGGCCCCCTCTGGTCGTGAGGAGGAGCGTAGCCGCTAGCGATCACCTCCCCAGTCAGCTTGCCTCCCGCACAGTCCGCCCCTTGGAAGAACTCCACCTCGTAGAGCGCCCAACCCTGTGGCACAAAGTCTGCATTCTCCACCCGCCACATGGAGCCCGGCTCCGCTGGCCTTCGCTGCCACCCGCCTCCGCCTAGGCCATTCAAATTGACTTCAAATTCTGACAGCTCAGGGTCCTCATGTCGCCATTGCGAACCATCCCAAAGTTGCAAGGTCAATGACGGCACACTCTCCAGCGGCGTGGAGCCCTGCATCAACTTCACGCACCTCACCCACACTGAGCCGGACAGGAAGTCTATGCCGAAGTAAGCCTCACGGGATTTGTTCGGCATATGTTCCAACAGCAGGCCGGTCTCGGCGTCGCCATCTGTGACAAGTTCGGCCTCTGACCACAGCTTTGCCTGTTCTGAACGCCGAAAGCCGGTCACGAAGGGTGTGTAGCTTGAAGCTAGGACGGTGGTACCACCACCTGCAGAACCCGCCATTGGCAGTCGATGTCTGCACTCAGAATCAGCATAGAGCTCCAGCTCAAGCAGACGCCAGTTGCGATCTTCTACCACAGTTGGCACCAGTCGCCACCTAGTCATGAAGCTTGCTGCAGGTCTGGACCAAACGCCTCCGCCCAATTCATGGAGCGAACCTGTTTTGGTTATGGGTGACATGATGTAGATGTCTCCGTTCCATATCTGAACCTGTGCACTAACCATCTGCTCGTTCATCTGCTCACTCTGCCAGACTTTGAAGCAGCGTATAAAAAGCTCTTCGGCCTGAGCATCTTCAGCATTCGCAGGAAGCTCCACTCCAATCCAGTACTTCCGTGTTTCATTGCAGTTTGCACAGGCCGTCCAGAAGGTAGTGGCATCGTTGTCCATTGCAGCTGCCGGGGCCTCTGATATGAAGTAGCCCGAAGCAATTGGATTTCCTGGCGTCATGTCCACGAGGCAAAGAGGGTCGCGATACGCATGGATTTCCGGGATCCGCCACTGACCTGCAATCGCCTCGTTGTTTCGGATTCGCCAAAGAGTCCATGCAGGTGCCGGTCGCCGATTCCACGTGCCACCTCCTATCTCCCTGTGGTAGCTGTGCAGCTGCCAATTGCCATTGACGTACATTCCCAACATCACAAAAGCCGACTGCTCCGCAAGCTCTTTCGACCTGGCAAACGAAGGGATACGTTTGTTGGAAGCTGCTAGAAGGCTACCTCGTTTCTTCATGAGTCAGTGCGTTTTAGGAGAGTTTTTCCTACACCTTCTAAGCCTGTTAAAGGGGCACAGCCACATGCCTGAGACCATTGCCAACCCTATCCTGCTTGGCAAAGCTCGCCTATGCCTACACCCGCAGTGAATCAGGCGAGCCGCTGGAGAATGCGAAAACACTTGACTTCAGGTTGCGAGCCACGTGCATACAATCCAAGCCATGCCTCACCAGGAAGACAAGAGTCCCCACCTGGACCCTGCGTGCAACTTGATCGCCAGACTACGTCCTGCCGGAGGTCACCATCGAACGCATGCCGATTGGCAAAATTCCCGGGGCCTTGCATGGCAAGCGGGAAGCCTCTGATCTTCTGATCCGGCAAATCCTCACAGAATTCTGACACTGAGAACTCTAGCTCCAAGATGGTCCATTGACCTCGAGTGTAATCGTCGTTCATCAAGCGCCAGCATGAGTAGGTCGGTGGACGCAAGTCTTCCCAAACACCTGGGGCATTGCCAAGAAATGGTGACTCAATCGTGGGGGCAAAGCCTCCATAGGAAGTGTAGTTAGGATCCCAAAGCTGCTCCGTGACTACCCACTCTTCCCCAGACCATCTCTGCAACGCAAAGCCTCCCGACCAAGATCGCCGCTGCTCCCGTTCTGAGATGTCACGAGGGGCCTTTTGGAAAAGGCGGATACATCTTACCTCCACATACTCCTGGTACTCAAGACCTATGTAGGCCTGGTCAGGTTCACAACCATGGAACTGAAAACCATCACCCCAGATCTCTGCTGCTCTGGACCCGGGAACCGGATCACACTTGGCGGTCCAAATGCTTGTGACGTTGTTGTCAAAGGCATTGATATCAGCCTCTGTGAGGGGGACACCACTCCCAATGGAGAAAGCTAGTCCGTCCAACGGAAACGTGCACAAATCGTCCTCATAGAACCGCAACTCGGCAAGACTCCAGGTGCCCATGGTCACCTCCAAGTTCTTTAGACGCCACAGCGTGTTCAAAGTTGCTGGGCGCCTTGACCAGCCCCCGCCACTTACGCCATGGAATACTTGAACGCTTTCGAAGGTATAGGAGTTGCGATCTGGATAACCCCTAACAATGGCTACATCATTGCACTTGTACCTGGGGTCACTGCTTTGCCAAATCATGAAACATTTGACCGTGATGGCATCGAACAATGGCCCCGTGACATTCCATAAGTCATCCTTTCTCAACACTGCAGCTTCATAGCCACTGGAAGAGGTAATGTCGGCGCCTAGGCCGACTGTCATGGCTTCACATCCACCCAAATTCACGCGGCAATCAGATGTCCAATTTGTCCATGGCGCTCCGTCAAACGCGTTGGACCCTATTGTCTCGAATTCAGTTTCGCGATGCGTCCCAGAGTGGTAAACATCTGCGAAGAAGGGAACTAGCCGGCTTGCTGGGTCACAGTTTGCCGAATAGTAGAGTCTTAATTCGTAAACGACCCATGGCCCTGCAGTCGGCGAGTCGTTCATAATTCCGACCCTCGTGTGCACAGTCCGTGGCACGCTTTGTATGATGGCATTCTGAGCTGCCGCGCTGCTCAACCAGCACAGCCATCTCAACATCGCATGCATCATGCGCCGCTCGAGAACATAAAGCACAACTCTACAAGAGCTACTTGAGACTCCTCTACACATCTATGTGTATACATATAAAATTATACATATATATATATATATATATATACGAACACATATACATATATATATATACATCTAAAGACCTGGAAGATGAGATCACATGTCACGTGGTTTGGAGCGAAAACGGAAGTGTGTCAAACAACTTTCGATTGTCACAACAACTGCATGGAGTGAGAAAGCAACAGCATTGGGGACTACGCATGTTGCCGTGCCATCTTCATGATCATGACACACTGGAGCTTGCTCCACCCACTTCTGAACCGAGAAGGCTCCCACCAAACACTTTTGGCAAGGCCGAGCCCCGACCCGTGCAAGCAAGCTGGCGACCCCAAACCAGTTGTTTTCTCCGATACTTACTTCAAGGTATGTGCCTTAATCCCCTTTTTCTTGTCATTGGCACAGCACTCTGAATCAGCTCTTCAGGCATTCAAAGGCTCTGCTTCCACTTAACCGTAATGTTCTCCTGATTTCTGATCTGCGCTCAGAGATGCGAGGCAGTATTGTATGTCAGCATAAGTTGAAGATAATGAAAGGGGGGGCTAAAGCTGAGGCAGGTGGGGGGGGGGGGGGCCGAATCAAAAAACGCCCTACCCCCCGATTTCCGTGACACCTTCAATCCCTGAAAGCTTCGACTGAACACAGGCTCCCATGAGCTGAATTTTCCCGTTCACATCAGCAACGCACAAGGAGATCAGCAAATTCCCCGCGCACGTCTGTGCTGGCGGTCTCTGCGAAAGCCCAGAGGTGCTGCTCTGCTTCTGGGTAGCTTCGGTTGGGATCGTCATCAGCTCTCCAAAGGAGCTTCAGGCTGTGGATGAGCTCCTTGTGGCATTTCTGCTGTTCATGGATGAATCTGACCAGCAAAGACGCCCACCGCTGACGCTGCGGTTTCTCCAGAGCGCGCAGCACGTCTCCAAGATGCTGCGTGCACAGAACAAACTGCTTGGAGGCCTCGCCACTGATTTTCCCGGACTCTGGCAGGAGGTTTTCCATCAGGCAAAGCATGGCTTCCGCAATCAGTTGCTTCACAGCAGGGAGTCCACCGCTCCCGTGATGGCGAAGAATGTAGTGCGCGGACTTCCTCACCAAGGCATCTGCACTGCGACACTGCCCAAGCAGGTATCGAAGGTTTGAGCCGACGATGTGACGCACATCAGTCTCTGCGAAAGGTTTCTTTATTGCGCTCGCCAGCTTCGTGCACCACCACCGGCCTGAGAGCGCACAACCGTCGACGGCACTCACTAAAGAAACCTGCTCTGTATAGAGAGTGCTGATAACAGATCGAGAGGCATTCAAAGTACTTCATATCCTCGACATCACGCGCTTCCACATAGACGGCGCCAGGAGATTGACAAGCCCGTCTGATCTTGTCAGCAAAATCCAGAATGGACTCGGACCTGCAAGGAAGCAAACACACACACACACAGAGACATACACATACACACTCTCTCACTCACTCACTCTCACTCACTCACTCAGTCACTCTCACTCACTCACTCACTCTCACTCACTCACTCTGACTGACTGACTGAATGACAGCACCACTCCCGACTCCTGCTTGCATGTCGGCATGCAACTGGCTGTTGCGCAGAAGACCACGCGTGCCTGTCCAACCGACCCATTTCGGCAACGTGCTGTAGCAAGACCTCAGGCTAGTGCAGATGGGCATCAGATAGCTTCCAAGTCTTCCCGCAGCAGCTAACGTGCACAAATAATGGCCCCTGCTCTGGCACTTCGGGTTTCCCGCGATGTCACGCGCCACGCCAGAATCTCATCCAACTGCAAGCTCATACAGGCGATGCTTCGGCACAAGTGCTTTTGAGCTAGGGTTTCGCATTCGGACTTAGGGTGGGTTGTGGGTTTGCGGCTTGTAGGGCTTGTATATGTTTTCCAGAATCAAGAAAGTCTGCGGCCTACGGCCCAGGGGTTACATGGGGTAACCTGCTGCTTTGGGGTTTTTAAGGCTCAGGGTGCGGTACTTCATCGGCTTCCCGAACCCTTAGGGCCCCGCCCGGATGCCCTAGTGTAACGGACTCCGGGGCCAATACTCTCATATCGAATTCCTACAAACTTCGAACCGTGTAAACAAGCCCCCCCAACCTCCTAAAAACGAATTACCTTTCATAGCGTATCATCGTCAGCCGCTGATGTCGCAGGCCAGGCACGGTAAGGTGGTGCAGCAGACCGGGCCTTGCGTCTTGCTCGCTCATCGCCGGCTGGACTATCTGGACTTGCACAAGAGGTTTCCGCAGGTGCCCTGCCAGCCAAGCTGCAGAATGAGGCGGGACGGGTCCAGAGTCTCGGCATCCGATGCCCCGCAGGCCCCCTCGCTCAACTCCTGCAGCCGGGGGCAGAAGCTGCAACAAAGTCGCAGTGCACAAAGCTTAGGATGACGCCGTCCAAAACATGTGCAAATATGTGCAAGGATGCTGACTCCGATCAAGCACTCGAGGGTGAGAGTGGCCATGACCAGCCACGACCAGCCTCCGCCCCCCCGGCGCGGCATGGGATTGGCCGGCATGGGCTTGCCACCGTTGGAGCTCCGGATCTAAGTGGATTCCCAGGGACAAGAACAGGAATCCAGTTTGGGCTGGCTACGGGATTGCATTGGCCACCCAAGCGGCTGCTGCTCCAGCTGCTCCTTTGAAGCCTCCAGGGCTGCCACCAGCACACCCGGCTCATCGTTCTTCGCCTCGAGCATTTGCAACTGCTGACATACGTCTTCATACCTGAGTCTCATGTCGACTCGCAGAACTGCAGAACTGCATGCAGAACTGGGGTCAACGCGGATGTTCAACAGTTTCAAACCTTTTGCAAGCTGGTGATCTTTGAGCCATCACCATGTTGGGAAATGTCGGAGATGTGAGCTGAAGGCCATGGAGATTAAAGGCTATTACAAGACTGCTCTGCTTCGCACCCAAGGGGGCTGTTGCTGCAGGGCCGCCACCAGCACCGTCAGCTCGTTGTTTTGGGTCTCGGCCCGTTCCAGTCGTTGACATGAGCCTTCATACCTGGGTCTGACGTCAACTCGCGGAACTGCAAGGGGTCAGCGTGCACGACGTGTACACCATTTTGCAAGCTAGTGCTCTTTGAGCCATCACCATGTTGGCAAATGTCGGGTACAAGTCAGGCAAGCAGCTCGTGTTGGAGCTTCTCCATACTGCAGCGAGCGCCGCTGCATGCCCCACGCGCTTGCTGCAACTCTTCTTGGAGGGCACGGCACCTGGGCTTCGTGCTGTAAACACCCCGAATGCCATTGAACTTGAGAACCATAAACCAAGTCACTGTACGGACTGGGACATCAAGGAGTCCTTGGCATCAAACAGCTCGTCATCTCTCTGGCAAAGCCTCGGCTGGTACGGGGCCGAGCTGGCGCCAGCTACAAAAACCTGTACCGCGGCTGTGGATGGCCACTGTGCAACTCTTCGAGGCAAGATTTGTGCCCTTGCGGGGTTGGGCTTACGCTCGGAACGACCAGTCCTTGAGGGCCTGGGCCACTTCGGCCACTTGCACAAACACGTCGTGATGCCCTGCCGTACAAAACTTCGCACTCACTGCAGAACCCCGATGAGAACCATAAACCTATGAGGCCATTCATACCACTCGACTCTGCTAAGAATGGCTTCTGATTCTTGGATAAGGAGGCAGGCCAAATGCCTGCACAGCTCTTAGTTCCCCTGTCGCGCAGCACTTCCCAATGCTGGGACTACTCTTCATACAGGTTCATTGTGAAATCTCGGAGATGGTCCCTCCAAAACCATCTTGGAAAGGCCATGGAGATAAAAGGATATTACAAGACTGCTCTGCTTCGCACCCAAGTGGCTGTTGCTGCAGGGCCGCCACCAGCACCGTCAGCTCGTTGTTTTGGGTCTCGGCCCGTTCCAGTCGTTGACATGAGCCTTCATACCTGGGTCTGACGTCAACTCGCGGAACTGCAAGGGGTCAGCGTGCACGACGTGTACACCATTTTGCAAGCTAGTGCTCTTTGAGCCATCACCATGTTGGCAAATGTCGGGTACAAGTCAGGCAAGCAGCTCGTGTTGGAGCTTCTCCATACTGCAGCGAGCGCCGCTGCATGCCCCACGCGCTTGCTGCAACTCTTCTTGGAGGGCACGGCACCTGGGCTTCGTGCTGTAAACACCCCGAATGCCATTGAACTTGAGAACCATAAACCAAGTCACTGTACGGACTGGGACATCAAGGAGTCCTTGGCATCAAACAGCTCGTCATCTCTCTGGCAAAGCCTCGGCTGGTACGGGGCCGAGCTGGCGCCAGCTACAAAACCTGTACCGCGGCTGTGGATGGCCACTGTGCAACTCTTCGAGGCAAGATTTGTGCCCTTGCGGGGTTGGGCTTACGCTCGGAACGACCAGTCCTTGAGGGCCTGGGCCACTTCGGCCACTTGCACAAACACGTCGTGATGCCCTGCCGCACAAAACTTCACACTCACTGCAGAACCTCGATGAGAACCATAAACCTATGAGGCCATTCATACCACTCGCCTCTGCTAAGAATGGCTTCTGATTCTTGGATAAGGAGGCAGGCCAAATGCCTGCACGGCTCTTAGTTCCCCTGTCGCGCAGCACTTCCCAATGCTGGGACTCTTCATACAGGTTCATTGTGAAATCTCGGAGATGTTCCCTCCAAAACCATCTTGGAGAGGCCATGGAGATAAAAGGATATTACAAGACTGCTCTGCTTCGCACCCAAGTGGCTGTTGCTGCAGGGCCGCCACCAGCACCGTCAGCTCGTTGTTTTGGGTCTCGGCCCATTCCAGTCGTTGACATGAGCCTTCATACCTGGGTCTGACGTCAACTCGCGGAACTGCAACTCGCGGAACTGCAAGGGGTCAGCGTGCACGACGTGTACACCATTGCGCAAGCCAGTGCTCTATGAGCCGTCACCATGTTGGCAAATGTCGGGTACAAGTCAGGCAAGCAGCTCGTGTTGGAGCTTCTCCATACTGCAGCGAGCGCCGCTGCATGCCCCACTCGCTTGCTGCAACTCTTCTTGGAGGGCACGGCACCTGGGCTTCGTGCTGTAAACACCCCGAATGCCATTGAACTTGAGAACCACAAACCAAGTCACTGTACGGACTGGGACATCAAGGAGTCCTTGGCATCAAGCAGCTCGTCATCTCTCTGGCAAAGCCTCGGCTGGTACAGGGCCGCGCCAGCTACAAAACCCTGTACCGGGGCTGTGGATGGCCGCGGGACTGTGCAACTCGAGGCAAGATTTGTGCCCTTGCGGGGTTGGTCTTACGCTCGGATCGGCGCGTTTTGGCCCAGCAGAAACTTCTTTCTTCGCCTGCCACTCTCCACTGCTCCAGTGCTTACCAGTTCCGGGACTGCTCTTCAGAACACTCTTAGAGCTGCAAGTATGGAGATGCAGTCTGCTGGTTTCTGCCGGCGGTTGCATGACGTAACCGCAAACGAGCCCATGCGAGTTAGACGAACCCGTGCAAGTTAAACAAACCCAAGCGAGTTAACTGCAAAAAGCGGAGATGTTCCTTTTCCAAAGCCCGGCGATTGAAAAGGTGGCAGAGACTCTGATTCACACCAAAGGGGCTCCTGCTCCAGCGCTGCGACCAGATCCGTCAGCTTATTGTTTGCGGTCTCCAGCTCGACGTGCTTGTGGCACGCGTCCTCATACCTCATGTGGGACCCTAAGATTTGAACCCAGTGCTCTAGGTGCTTCTGAGGATTTCTGAGGGACTTACGCAGGGGGCCGGCACGACAGCCCCTAGACACACAGTTGCCGTCCAGCAGGGTGGGCCTGCAAAAAAAACATCCTTTGAGGAGGGGCGGCGTGGGCGGGGATCCAAAAACTCAACCAAAAATTCCTTGCGTGTGCGGTGAAGGCCGAAGCTTGACGATGAAGCGTCAGCTAGCTTCTTCTGACCTTTCTGACCTGTGACCCCCCCACACGCCTCACTTAAGTCACCATTCGGAAACGATGAAACCAGGATATACGAAGTGATAGGATCGGGGATGATCCGGGTGTCAGTTGTTGACAGTCATGCCGACGTGCCTTCGCATAGAAGCTCGGGCAAGCAAAGGCTTCGCTGCCGAGGGGCTTGGATTTGAACTGTTGGGCGCGCTTCTCAGCTTCTTGCAGCGCCTGCCACAGAAACTCCATTTCCACATACGCGCACCTCGGATGGGCAAGTTAGCACACTCTGCGGTTTCTGGCCGATGCTGGCCGAGCGTTTGCAATCTGAAGTTCTGATTAAGAGGTGTGGAAAACAAACCGTCACATGCTTCAGCTTTTCTGACGGATCTCTCTACACTAGTCGTTGCGGTGCCGGCGGGCACGGAGGGATGCGAGAGAACTTGCGAAGTAGTGGTGCTTTTTTCTGTAAAGACAGAGTTTTGTCAACTTTGTCACATCATGTGCTGACATGCATTGAGAGTTTTCCAGAGTCGCGCTGGCTCTCCAGAAGATGTGGCAAAAAATGCTTGTCCCACCCACCCAACCAGATCGGGAAATCAGAGGATGGGTTGCCCATTCTTTCGTACCCCGCTGGCACGGGAGTATCGCCCACGACCGAAGAAAGACGAGCGTCCGGCATCCGAATGTGAGGATGTGTGAGGATTGTCTGTGAGCCATTCAGATGATGGTATTCATATGCTTTGGTTGAAAAATTGCCAGATCACTTGCCGAGACAACAGGGATCCAACGAGAACCATTTTTGATAAATCACTTCGCCAGCGAGCTTTTGACCCCAACAGCTACGTAGAGACACAAGCTTCCGCTGCACTCAGCCTGCAGACCGTGACAGGTCACACACCCTGCCGCGCTACCCATGTTCCCTCAAGTCCTGCGCAGATCACATATGCATGTCGTCTCCGGCCGAGACACCAGCGCCAATTGCCACCGGGCTCGAAACCGGAAGGAGCACGGCTGGACCTAAGCATGTTCAAGCATCTTGTGCAGTGCTCACATGTGCTAACATGCCTGCTGGCAGACAGAAAGCTTGAGTCCACAGATGGCGTTAGCGTGCGTAGCCGAGTGATCTCCAAGAAAACCTTTGCAGCCCGGCGACAGCATGGCCAACAACGAAGTCCCCTCGGGTTGCTTCCTTAGGGACAAACTCATGCCACATCGGCCGCTACATGCCCAACTTGAACACACAAGTAGGTAAGTGTATGTATTTCCTGCAACAGAACATGTATGCAACCAGGCCGCACGCTTGGCATCTCAGTGTCGTATTGCGACTGAATGATGCATGGTGTGGTTGCGTCGTCTTCCATCTGCGATTCCACAGAGCCAGTGGTGCTCTGGTCACTCAGACGACGCGACCCTGGGGTATCCACAGTGCTCGGGGTGTTCTCACCACTTTTGCGACTTCGCCTCAGTTCGAGCCCCATGCTAGTCCGAGGTTCAAAGTGATCCGAAGAAGTGATGCTACAAGCCATCCCCCTATCCAGCAGTTCGACCAGGATTGAGGACACCCGAAAGAACTAATGCCCCTTGGCATTCTTAAACATTGGCTCCCCCGAAGAATCGGGACGGTCTGCCAGTTCTGCCAAGCTGCTTCTGACACTTATAAGACTTAACATCGAACATCACCGTGCCATCTGACAGTAATGTTGACTTCAGATTCGAAAAAAATCCCCCTCAATCAAGATCCCTCAGGCCCGAGACTCAAATATAAACCCCCGCCCCCAGTTCAGAACCCGTTTGCAGGACGATGCTATTTTCAGAAGTCTGCTTCCAATCAATGCTTCAGCTTTGGGCGTTTGCTGATTGCAGGGGCGTGGGCCTGTAACTGGAGACTGCCGGGACTGCAAGGCCCGCGGTTGAGAGCTTTCAATGTCCTATCAGAAACAAAGGAAACCGCCCCCCCGCCCCCGTCAATAGCAGACCCGGGGAGGTATTGAATCCGTGGCAGGGGAGGGTTAGAAATCAGAGGTCGACATTAACGTTGATGACCTTGTATATGTCCGCGCTCCCAGTTCACCTCCCTCCCCTCATCTCCCCTCATGAAAAGGGGGAAAGGCAATCCTTCGCAGGCACTGGGAAGGGGTAAGCAATAAACTCTGGAACCCTGGATGCGAGCCCCGGCCAAGCTGCTTCTGGCACTCGGGATCGAACGTCACCGCATCATCCGACGGAAAGGTTGATGACCTTGCAAAGCGTGGGACACCACGCGATGTGACATGGCAGCCGACAGAGTACTCAGTGATAGGCGTCACATTGACATGGTTTCATGACTTTTATGGCTTCATGGCGCCTTGGCGTTCTCCTCTCCTCCAGAGGCACATCCCGGATAGACCTCACATGACCCATATGTCAGTCACCCTAGTGACAGAGGGTTGGTACTCGATGTGTCAGAGTTCATCAACAGTTCAACAATTACACGGTCTTGAACATGGTGGGCGCCTGCGCCACTCTTCGGCCGGCTCGTCTGGCCAGAGCCTGACACACAAAGCAGACACCGCTTGCGTTCAGGAGCGTGCGAGGGAAGACTGCACACCAGAAAAAAGCAAAAAAGCAAGAAGCAACTATGAAAAGTGCAGGCAAGGCGCCTCAGATGGTTCTTCGGACCCACCACATGCACCATGGCCAAGGCAGAAGCACTATGAAGCACTGCGCAACACGCCGACCGAACAAGCACGGCGGGCCAGCAGGCCGGCGTGCTTCTACGAACGCCCAACACCCCCTTCAACTGGAACCACAGTGTCATTGTGACATCGCAGGGACTTATTTTGTATCTAAAGGCCCTGTGCATCCTGGCCATACGCAGCTTCAGAGCTGGTACCAGCTACGAGGGTAACAGCTACCAGTCGTAGCCCATAGTGGCGGGGTCTGGGATTACTGGTTTTTGAGCGAAGGTCGAAGGACTGCTGTCAGCATCGTGGCTGTCTGCTGGCACCAGCAATGCTTGAGCAATGCGTGAGCTGCGAAACTTGAACTCACAAGCTAATCAGAATCAGAATTGAAAATGACGTCAGAACTGCTGCCTTCACATGCAAGCCACACCTCATTCTGCTCCGGACGCCGACCCTGCTTTCGTGCAAGCCGTGCTCTCATAGAATCCCAACCACCGGTCGATCAGCAAGAACGGAAATCCAACGGGCAGTGGAGCATGTGGTTCCGTTATGTTGCAAAGCGGTTGGTTGATTTTCTGCATCCTTCAGAACTTCAGGAAGCAGCTGCCTACATACTTTTCTCCAACATCGAGCACTTACCCCTATTGCTAAGCATATTGAAACGACCAGGGAGGGCGTGGTGAGTTGCACCTTGGGTTAGTGTGCTTTTGCGGGTTCTTCGGGATGGTGATCTTCATAAGTGGCATGCAACAAGGCTGGGTGGACAATCGTAATCAGGAACATTGTCTCTGCAAGCAGACATACCCAGGATTTCAGTATGACGGGCGATTGTGTTATTTGGACTGAGACAGCAGCAGCAGCAGCAGCAGCAGCAGCAGCAAAGATTATACAGGAACGTGTGTATGCCACCCTGCCCGACATCTCAAGTCTACAGCTGTTTCTCGTGCTCGGCAGAGGTGGCAAAATGGAGGCGATGGGGCCACCGAATTTTTCCAAACACCCACAACGTGATCTTAGTCGGTCCTGTCCTGAGATGCAGCAAATTTTGCAACAGTCGGAGTGGCGGACAGCACCAGTCATATTGGACCAGTGCAAGTACGAATGATTGACGTTTACGGGAATCACTCTGGGATCCGCGAGGCATCCTCCAAGAACAATCGTCTTTTGGCTAAATGTCTCTGAACAGGCCTTGCAATGGGTTTTGTGGACCTCGGATCTAGACATGGAGCACTTGAGGGGAGTGGCCCCCTCTGTAACCTAAGGAGCAAGGAGCATTCTCTAGGTGGAGGTTGGATTCATTCTGGGCAATGCGCCGGCTGCGCAGCTGCACAGCTTCCAGGATTGTACGGTGCACCCTGAAAGGTGCCTTGTGACCTTGCACAACTCAGGCCTTTGCATACAGCGATTAAAGAGGAGCCGTGCCTATCACATACACTTGCAGGTTTCAAGTTGCACTTTCAAACGGTGACGTGGATGGTGCTTTGAGGTGTTTTGTTCAGGGCTTTGAGGATAAGGTTCAATTAGCTGCTACTAGGCAACAGCAGAAACCACTTCGAACTGGTTTCTTTGGACGCAATGAAGGTCCTGTGCTATCAGCACGGCAGGTCGGAACAACAGACAGGGAACTGATCAAGAAGCCCATTCGATTGGCTTCACCCCCCCTCCCCCTCCCCTACCCCTACACGCCCGCCCCCCACCCCACCCCGAAAACAATTTCGAGAATTGCAGGCGCCCTACCCCCCACCCCCAAAAACTTTCCCCCATCTTCGAACCCGCCCCAAAAAAAATCAACAAAAATCTCCACCCGAACCTCCTCCCCCCCCGCCCCCTACCTCTCGGGCCCCCAGGAAAAACAATTTCAAAAATCTCACTTTTTACCGTTTAGAGAGGCGCCAACCCCCCCCCTTCAAAACCTCAATGTTTTCTCTTTGTTCTTGTTCCTCCCCCTACCCTCTACCCCCCACTGCCGACAAATATCTCTGGCTTCACGGTTTCGAAGGCGCCAACGCACATCAGGCTCGAGGGTTTCGAGTATGACGCGAACGCAGACATTCGGCATCCCAGGCTTCCCTTTTGAAGATTGGCAAAACGGTGTCAAACTGCACGCAAGGGTAGATAGAGGCACAGGTTCTGGTACTTCGGATTGTTTGGAACAGAGCAATAGATTCCACTAGATTGCTAGTGCGAATGTGCCGCGCAATCAAAGGCCGGCCAGCTGCCTTTCCCTCGTACACCCAGAGACGGACGTCCAACTACTGTCTTACCCACCCTGTATCGTCCATGGGGAAAGGCCCGACGAGAAAGATCTTCACCCCCCCTTATCTTAAGACATCTTCGGCAGCTTGCCGGGCCGAAGCATGCCGAAGCACAGAAGACTCAGCATGAGAACAACAGTGCACTTTGGAGGAGGCCATGACGAATGATGAGACACAGACTGCTGTCTTCTGACTTGAGCAAAGCATATGGCGAAGCTGCAAAGAGGTGCGGATGGCCAGATGAGTTGATCAACCTTCACGTGGCATCTTTGGCACAGTTGCGACGTCATTTCAGGGTTGCAGGGGCCAGTTATGATTCTGGTTACATGGTCGACCACCGCCTTTCTCAGTACGGGCATCGTATGGTATCGAGACAATACCTGCGTACGAGGTCCTTTGAAGGCCAGCCCTTGCAGGTGGTACCAACATCACACCTGGGGGTGGTTTCTACAGCCACCGAGAGGGTGACCTCGCAGAAGCTTCAGGAGCATCTAGAAGCCAAGAATGATAAATTTGAGCGTTGCGGGCCACTCCGTGGAAGGCAGCAAGAAAGAGCCAGGTGCTCAGACGAGCTGTCGCACCGGCAGGGCTTCTCGGAGCTCCTTTGGCATCCGCTTCACCTTCTTTCCTGGCCACTTTGCGAAGTCGTTTCTTAGATTCAATATGGGGGCCAAACAGTCAAGAAAAGCCATTTTGTGGCGCAACTGTACAGCACAACAAAGGTATCTGAGCCTGTTTGGATTATGTTCCAGGAACGGTCCAGGGCGAAAAGCATGCACAGCATCGAGACTGGTTGCGCCTCGTTGCGATTAAATGTAACCCTTGCGAGCAGGAGATTTCTGCGATTAATCGGGAGCCCACCATGAAATTGCTTCAGTGCATGGCATGCCATGAAACCGGCGCACCGCGTTCCACGAAGCGGGCCGGGGCCCATGCATTCGTTTCCTGCCAGTGTGGGTTTCGGGGGATGCTTGGGCCATCGGATCCCGAATCGCAGAGGACCGCATGGATGAGATCAATGTCCTGCAATGGTGCCTGGCGCGCGTGCGCCACGTCTGCTTGGCCGCATGTCGTGACTAGCCAATGGATGCTATACTGGTCTATAACTAACGGTTATCGGGTTGTCCCGAAAAGTCTTCTGATCTTGCCCCTGAGAATATCTGACATTCTGGGGTCTGTTACTACAAAAGCGCCATTTCTTGGGCGCGTTTTCAACATTGTGGGGGCGAAGACACACAGGCACAACGTCTCTTTCAGTGCTCTCTTTCTACGGAGCGGGGTTGGCTAAGCCCTTGGCAATCAAAGAACAAACGATCTGCTGACACCTTCGTTTCAGCAAATGTAGGGGATGGAAGAGATAGGGTGCCGGAGCCTCTAATTAGTGATCAACTCGAGTGTAGGACAGTCTGAAGCACGGCTTGGCACGGCACAACAACACAAACGAGAATGGACCCCCCCCCTTTGGGCAAAGGGGGGCTTAAGCCCCCCTTTAATGAAATTTTCAAAGGTCACTTTCTGTACAATATCAAACTGTATGTAAACTACCAAACACATGACTGTTCAATCAATGGTCTTGACCACACCACAATGCAAGCATACAACTGTCAGATGCAATCTCTCGCTCAGCAATCTTTTGTGTCACTTGGGCTGAGCCAATCTTGAGCCACTTGAGCCAATGCATCATGGACATGGCAATGTCCACATGCCAATGTTCTCTGTCAGTGTTGCATGTTCTTCACGCAATGGACAATGTACATGTGCAGGAAGTAAAGCTCAATCCTAACACCGTCCCTTGAATGAATGCTTCAGCAATCATTCACACTAACAGCTTTACAAAAACCAACTGTGCAACAATTCTTGATGCTGCCGACCTTCTTGTGGGTCAATCTTCATTTTGTTCTAGGGCAGTCATCTGTTACTTGATAAAACAAAGACAATGGTCTGGAACCGGCATCTTGTGGCCAATTTCTTGTTCTAGAGTTCCATGACCTTGACAATTGCAAGATCAACAACCGCATTGAATGAATGACTTTGCAATCATCCAAACACAGCTTACTCGCAGTCAATAGAACCAGAAACTAGAGACCAGTGAATCAGAAAGCGTTTCTGCCAACGGGGCTCAATGAGCTCAGTTCTTCTTCACGTCAAGACGGCAGTAGCTTTTGGTTGCAGTCAACCTATCCGAAGGCATTCCTGGATTTGGCTCTCTTTCTGTGCCAAAGGCTCGTCGCTCCGTGTGACATTCTGAGAAACGGCTTGATGTCACAATGAGTAAGTCAATGTGACTCAAAATGCTCAAAATCTTGCAACATAGGTGGAGTTGCAATGACTTTCCAGATCCAAGTTCAATACGGTGTCCAACACCGTACCGAAGATCTCAATGAAAGCAATCCAATTTCATTCATTCGTCTTCTTTCGGAAACAATGCAAAACATCCCATGAAACAGTCACTAGCAGACTGCAAACAAAACCAATCACTGTTCGTGCAATTGAAATCTGCAGCATGAGAACAATGACAGAACCAAACTAATTTTGTAAAACCTCAATACTGTACGACGAGGTTCAAAAGAAGCAGCTGACCAATGAGCAATGCTGAGACAATGCCGTCACTCAAGTAGGACCAGCCAGGTTGCATCCAACGCAATCCAGAAGATTCCCACGCGCAGTTTTGCAACGGCGATCAATACGCTGCTTTAAATCAGGGTCGAGGAAGCAGTCTCAATTTTGCACTCCGAAAGAATGACCCTTCTCACAACTTGCAGAACCGAGCAATGCCACGTAGAGATAGCAATGCCGGATATATGGCTTCCTGAAACCAGTGTGTGTCAACCGCAAAGAAGATATCATCAATGAACTCGGCCTGAAATAAAATAGTAGATAAGAAAAGCGATCCATAGAAGCATTCCATCATCCAAAGAACTCTCATGCACTGATACAGTCGCCAATAAACGTCTGACTCCACGTAAAACTTGAATTCCAATCCTACACAACTATGGGTTGTGAGCTATACAACTTTGGGTTATGAGCCCAATGAGGCGTTCCACCAAGCTCGCGGCTACCAGCGATATTCGATCTCACTGTGGTCGAATGAATGCAATGACTCGGTTTGCACATAGAAAAATACGGAAATCAAGAATCACAAGCAATGAGTTCACAAGCGCAGACCAATACCACGAAGACAAAGCAACTGCGAATACTTCCAAGCATACGTCAATCCAATCAAAGATCCATCGTCTCGCTTTCAATGACCAGAGTGGTCAATGCACAACGCTTGCAGAATAACCAATCACCACCAGTGTCCATATTAGCTCTTCGTGACCGTCATACAATCAGGCATCATTGGTGATGTCCTCTGCAATATACATAGGGGACCATCTGTCTGTCAAAGGGCAACGTCAAATCGTGAAATCACGATCGCATCGGCGAAGTGTGCGATGTAAGAATCAATGGCACTCAACAATTGCCATGAAGAAACATCACGCGGAAGCAATATCCGCACACAACGCGAAGATCAGAAGCAAGGAATATCAGACACCAATCCTTAGTGCATCCTTCTCAATCCAGCATGTTGCCACAGCATCTGGCGCTTTTTTTGGCAACACTACAGGCAATCTCGCCAGTCTTCTTCTCGTAAAGCAATGCTCTAAACCAAAGGCGTTTGACAACAGGCTACCTCTCGCTGAAGAAGCAGCAAAGCCATCAGCTGTAGGAAATGATGCTGCAATCCTGCAACGACGCAGTGAACCAGACACAAGCTCAATCCATACCTGTCAACAGCTTCTCGAGGTCAATAAGCTGTTGTCAGCCAAGCACTGGGCAATGAACTCCAGAGGATGAGCGCGTCGCCAGAAAACCACAACGCCACTGACATGCTATATAAGGAGAAACGCGTACGCCACTTCGTCACAATCGGCACCATGCAGAAAATAGCACCACTCGTTCGCGCAACTGTTCACCAAACTCACACGCTAACTGCAATGTAGTATACACCGCCAAAGTAAAGGAACAATGCTTCATCTTGTGATCAGTCTGCAGAACGCAAACCAATCTGCTGCGGTCTTGAAAGAAGGAACTTGAATCGCGCACTTAATGTGCAAGCAGCGCAGGTAGTGACGATGAGCTGCTGCACAATGAAACTCCGAGTATCTGTGTTGGACAACACAAACTCAATCCGAAGACTTGCCAATGCCTTGCACTGCACAATGCAAATGCCATCTTCGTGCATCTCGAATGGTCTTGTTATGGCAATCTACGAAACTTTTCCACTTCAAGCAAAAGCGCCTGTGTCATTGCACACTCAATGGAAAACATGATGTGCCCAAGTAAAATCACTTTGGGGTAAAACAGGGGTGTGCTACTGTACTTTCACCTTTTGCACCCCTCCTTAGGACATTCGTCGTACCGACGAGTGTACTACAGAATCTGTCCAAAATCTATACAGGAAAACTGCCACCACTAATCTCGGTAGAACTCGAGAGAAACTTCAAACACATGCCAACGGATATCAAATCCCCGTGCATCATCCCATGTTAGGATGGAAACAGTTAGATTTGGAATCGCATCCACCCTTAAACACGACTCGAAGTCGCACAAGTCTCGCATCTAGCTTTGCACATCAGCCGGGGTCGCAGTTGAAACTCAGGCCATCTCGCTCCATCTGGATCTGCATCACGGCGTGCATTGTCTGCATCCTTCGTACCCTTCAAGAACTGCCTGCTCTCGAGTGAGCAACCGAACATGTCGCCCGTCACGGTGTGCCTTTCGAACCATTCCACACGTCTGACTATGGAATCGTAGCCCTGTGTTGCCAATCAATGCCACTTGTCTCTGCATCCAACCATGTCCCACTACAGGCACAGGTTGAGCCTGTACTCGCACTTGAGGTCCATCTTGTCGTCGAGGTTCATCTGGTCGTCGAGGTTCATCTGGTCGTCGAGGTTCATCTGGTCGTTGAGGTTCATCTTGTCGTCGAGGTTCATCTGGTCGTCGAGGTTCATCTGGTAGTCGAGGTTCATCTGGTCGTTGAGGTTCATCGTCTTTAGGATTTACAAAACTGTCGACATCTGAATGTATAAAGGAAAAGGTTCACCAAGAATAGACAGTATGTAAAAATTGCGAACCCTTCCCAACACGCTAAGATTCCAATCCTTTTGCGTCACTGCGAGTTGCCTCGGATCAGGGGAACTTCAAAAGGTAAGGCTGGGCACAAGGGCTCATGGGACATAAAGCTCCCTGCCCTTCGACGGACCCTGCCAAAGAGTCCAGGGACCATACGGAGATTGCACTCACTGCCCTCAACGGACCCGTCATCCCCCCGGGCGGGTGGGTGGGAAAAATTGAACAAATGTGCTCAAGAGTTCGCTAAAGAACGGCCTGCAAAATGTGGCAAGTGAAGCATATGTGCCATGTATGCAAACGACCACGAACCTCTGTTTGAGCAGGGCTGAGCGCGGCACAAGCACTTCACACTTTGCACAAGAGAAGAATTCAAGCAGCTGTGCCTACTGCGAAGCCCAGAAAACCACATGAAAAACGTTTGCATAAATTACGCTCATGCAAGATCTGCGAACACACGTGGCAGAAAACTCAGAAACTTTTAAGACAGTTTTGCGTTGCCCCTTCTTCAAAGGGGGGAAGGGGCACCTGACCACTCTATCCGCCAGCGGAGCGCGTAGTCTTTAGGATTTACAAAACTGTCGACATCTGAATGTATAAAGGAAAAGGTTCACAAAGAATAGACAGTATGTAAAAATTGCGAACCCTTCCCAACACGCTAAGATTCCAATCCTTTTGCGTCACTGCGAGTTGCCTCGGATCAGGGGAACTTCAAAAAGGTAAGGCTGGGCACAAGGGCTCATGGGACATAAAGCTCCCTGCCCTTCGACGGACCCTGCCAAAGAGTCCAGGGACCATACGGAGATTGCACTCACTGCCCTCAACGGACCCGTCATCCCCCCCTCAAACGTCCGGGCTCAAAGGAAGGGCAGTGTCCAAAGGTTTCCGCTCGAGGACGAGAGGAGGTCCCAGGGAAGGTCGCTCAGGTCCATGCACTCATCTGCTAGAAGCTGCGCAGCCTGAGAGAAGTCGACGACCTGACCTCCAATCATCTGTGCTGCCAACGCAGCTTCCCCCCTGCTAGGGAGGTCGGCCACGTTGCTTGCAGAAGGAACGCGCTCAATCCAAGACACGACGCCATCAGCCGACTCGCTGGCGTAGAAGAGGCATGCCAAGCTCAGTAGAGAACGAGAGGGGCTGCTGGCCTTAATGCAAGTGTACCTGGCGGCGTCATTGTCCACGTAAAAGATGCACCTCTTCCCGGCCAGTTCCGAGGCACAGGCCCGCCTCGAGAGAACCAGCGCGAAGGCCTCCGCCTGAGAGATGACCTGCTCGATGCCCTCTGCCAGCCAGAAGTCTACAAGCTTAGGCGAGATCTCACCTGCTGCCACCCATCTTCTATCGGAACTCTGGTCCAGCAGAACTATCCCCCAGCGGGCGACGCCCTTCTCATAGGACGCGTCAGTGAAGATGGAGACCGGGCTCCCCTGCGCCCGGAGTGAGAAGGTCCTCGGACGTGCATCAGAGAGCGTCTTCAGGATGAAACGCCCCAGCGACTTCACTTCTTCCACGGAGGGAGAGCGGTTCATGTAGCAGATGTTGGCCAGGGCCCTGCAGGCTATCTTCATGGCTCGTCCAGCCGCGAAGCCCACCATGAAGTTCAGTTGGCCGTGCAGGGAGGCTGCTTCCCTGCGAGTGACGCAGCCTGAGGATGCCATCCCTGAAGCCTGGGCTCGGATCTTCTCAACACGGCTAGGTTTGTTTGCCAAGGCCACCTGACCAGCGAGAAGCCCCCCGACACTGAGTCGCATACCAAGCAGGTCGAAGGTCTCTTCAAAGGGGCGGCCCTTGTCATCACCCACTGCGTACGACCAACCCAGGGCGTCCAGAAGGCACTCGATGGCGAGGGAGCCCATCCTTGCAGTGGGGGCCGGCTCAAGCAAAGGGAAGTCGTCAAAATAGACCCCGCCGATCATGCCGGCGAGATGCAGGGCCAGGTGCAGCAACGACCTAGAAACCCTATTGAAACCGTAAACTGCCGCGCAGCATCCGAAGGGGAGGCTCCGGGAGATGAAGTATCTCCACGAGCCCGACCCGGGTTCCCAAACCATCAAGACTGCGAAGACGAGGTCTTTGGCCAAAACCGGGATCTGCTTATAGGCCTTTTCCAAGTCCAAGCAACGCCCCAGCCACTTGACCCCCCCCAGGAGATCACCACGCGTACGCCCCACGAGCATCGAGCCATCCGACAGCCCTACCCTGATGAAGCCGTCGTCATGAGCAGCGTTTGCCACGAAACAGCAGAGGTTGACCAGGTAGTCAACGTCATGCAACTGAAGTAGGTCCACAGCATGGTAGGCCGTGTTAACCCCGCTTTCTTTGTAGTCATCTATGGGCCTGCATTTCTCAGAATCCCCGGAGCCCTGGCGGACACCAAAACGCCTGCTGCAGCAAACCTCCTCTGCGCCCAGGGTTGCCTTGACGTCTTCGAGGGACTCGTAGGGGCCAATGAGGTAGCCTTTCTCCACCTCCTTCTCAGTGGCCAGCCAGACCTTGTGTAGGAGATCAGCATCATCCCCCACAGCCCCTTTTCCCGAAAGCATCTTGTTCCGCCAAACTGAGGAAGCGAGGAGGTCCTCCCTTGTGCAAGTTGCGGGGATCTCTTTCCAGTCGTAGAGCAGCGACTTCGTTGGCCTTCCTATCAGGGGGACCCCCTCCATAAGCTCCTGGGCGTCCAGGTCGGGGAAGCCTGTCTCCACGAGCAGCTTACGCCAAAGAAGGATGTTCTTGCCCTTTAGGACCGCCTGGGCATGTGGAGGAAGCGAAGCCTGGTAGCGCCGCTCCTCCACCGCCAGCTCCTTTTTCATGGCGGCCAAACGTTTCTGCATAGACAGCCTCTTCCTGGCCGAAGGCATGAAGCCACCAGTAAACAGTTCAAAAATGTTTCTCTTGACCTGGTCGTCTATGGAGTCAGATGCATCAAAGGGGTGCGGTACCTGACAGGCCTTGGCCACAAACTCCTGCTTGGTATGCAGGACTGCGAAAGTTGAGCGGCTCGCAAGAGCTCTCCTGCATCTTCTTGGTGAGGCGGAGATTTCCAGCTGCATCGAATTGAAGCCCGAGGTCACTACGAGAGTGGGTGACCTCATGAGCCCTGCTAGTCAGACGCTCCCAGGGGATCCAAGAAAGCTGCTGATCAGCGCCCTGCTGGAAGACAAGGTCCACGAGGCGATGAGACGGTTCGGACTCACTCGTGATGCAAACCCCCACGAGACGCTTCTTCTGCTCCTCCAGCCTCGTGGTCCTCTCGGCTATGGTCAGGCGAATAGGCTCAGCCGAGTCCTGACCCTCAACCTTTTGCTTGAGCTCACCCAGGACGGTTGTGCTAGCCTCGAACCACAAGCGTCGAAGCGGGATGAGCTCCCGCGCAGTGACATCCCGCCGGATGAGCTCCCGGACAGCATCGATCAGGGGCTTCTCATCAGCTTGGCCGATCTGGTACGGGCTGACGAAAGCCAGCGCACCCAGGGACTTCACATTGGCCTTGGTCAACAAGTCTAAGAAGTCCTTCTCCATGCCAAGCTCGAGGGCCCGGGCCGTGAAGGTCGCCTCGCTGTCAATGGCAGAATTCATGGCGAACCAACAAAGGAGCTACCACGCGGGCACAGCTGCAGGCCGGCGCTCACGAGAAACTCAAGCTAGGCATGCTCGAAGACAGGCCCGAGGCTTTACGCGCACGCGTAGCCGGATCTCACCCTGGGCACCAGACGCTCCGCTCCACGCCCGAAGGTCAGCGGGACTGTGCCAGCATAATTAGATCACACATATGGCAGAATCTGACCTTTGCCTCTTTAGTCTGCACCACACCGGGCACCAAACGCACCGCTCTAGGCCCGAAGGTCAGCGGGACTGTGCCAAAGCATACTTCACATGTAACAACCCCCCCCCCCCCCGGCCCAGCTCAACGCCCGAAGGTCAGCTGGGAGGGGGGGGAATGGAGGCATCCAGCTTCAAGTGGAGTATACTGGAGACAACCACTTTCCCACGAAGCACTGTCCGGTCAGGCCCCCTTTCGGGCTGCACACTGAGCGCACACAGGCAAGTCACAAAGGGGTACACTGACATCGAGCGGCGAATAGTTCTGCGAGCAACTCCTACCGCAAAGAAATCGATTGCCGTCCAAAACATGCACCACACGGGAAAATACGTGCATACGACAATCAGCTGTGGCATCAAGCTCTGCAACGCTCATGGGCTCACGAGTTGAAATGACCCCTGTGTTCGCAGCCATGTCCCGCTCATCGAAGTCGTCGTCCTCTTCATCGGACTCCGGCACACCCGGGTCGCCCTGCACCACGGTCTCAGCCAGGGCGTCGCCCCCACAATCGGAGGAGATGAGCCTGGCTAAGCGCCAGACCTTCGTGTCGTCTGGACGGAAGTGGCCCTTGCAGATTCTCTCCACGAGGCGATGCACAACCCTCATGAGGCGGGTTTGTTCATCTCGAGCATATGTCAAAGGGGAAGCCACGCCTGGATCAACGTGATGCCCTAACAGGCGGCGGTCGCTCAGGGGCGCTTCAGCAGATTTGGCGGCCCACGACAGGACTGTTGTCTTGAGGGAGTGGGAACCAACACCATCGTATGGTTGAGATGCAGCAGACAAAAACTCTCTCAAGTATAAGGTCGCCTCACCCGTCGACATAGGCCGCCGCAGCCACTCGCCAGTCGCCTCGGAATAAGCCGGGAGTGCAGGATCCAAACCAAGGCCCAGCTTCTCTCTCAGAGCCATCCATTCGACGGCCCACGGAGCATCTGCGAAGAACTTCCCAAGAGAAGCGAGGGGAAGCAGCTGAGCACGCCGGGAGGCAGCATTGCCGGTCTTCCATTTTGAGCTTTCAGCCTCTACCAAAGTGAAGCCCTGCGCCGTTTCAACCTTGAGGACTGCCAGGCAAATTGAGTCCCCAAAGCGGCTGCTGGACCCTACACACAGAAGAAGGTGGCCAGCGATGATCTTCCAGTGATTGTAGGGCGCCTTGAGGACGACGTATTCCAGGGCTTTGACCTGCTTCACAGTCAAGGGTCGGGCTTGCACCAGTTTGCGCTTCTTCGAGTACATCCGTTGGGCTGCACCCTTAACCCTTGCTGACAGCGCCCCCAGCGACCTGGGACGGTTCAACTTGAGGGTGTGAAGCGCGAAGTTCCAAGCCTGGAGGAACGAGGAGCCCGTGGTTGGCTTTCCGTGCTCATCGAGGTGGAACATGTACTGGTACAGGGTATGTTCCGAGACCTCAAGCGGGTTCCCAAAGCCACCGTCGATGCAGAAGTTGGCGAAGCGCCACAAGGAAGAAGCCCTCTTCACCAGTGTAGAAGCGCTTTTCCCCTCAAAGACATCGGCAAAGGCTCGCTGCAGGAAACTGTTGGCCCTTAGCAAAGACGCCTCAGCCGCCAACACCTGCCCAACTTGAGTCGCCGAAGGGTCCAGAAGCACCAGCACTTGAAGCTTGCGAAGGGCCTCCCATCGCGAAGTGTCCTGGGTGACCAGTAGAGATGCCACACGGAGCCTCCTTTTGGCAAAATCTGGGATTGGCTGATGGATCACGAGGGGAGCCTTCTCTGTCCCATGCTTTTCCAGGGGGGATGCAGCGAAGTCCTTTGGTAAGCTGATGCGAGGTCTTTTAGCCGGCTCTCCAAAAACCCAAGTCAAGGGGCCCCTCTCCCATGACAAGAGGGGCGGTAAGACTCGGGCTTCTTGAAGGTGTGCGTGCCAAGAGAACTCTGAAACACTGATGGAGGTGGCATCCAACGCTGCTGGCGTCTCGGCTGCCACCAGTCGTGAATGAAAGTCAGACGGATTAGCCAGAGCATCGCTGAGGGACGCTGGCCCCGCCTCTCCCCCTTCCGAATGGCCAGGAAGGCCCGAAGCACTAGAGGAGGAAGCCATCAGGGCAGCCTGTTCAGAAGCCAGCGGGCAAGCGGTTGATGACAACGCGAAAGAGCTGGCCCAAGCGACTGATGAAGCCGTGCAAGAAGGCGTTGATGGACGCCAGTCGAATAGAAACCACTTCCACGTCCTGCTCGAGATCAGCACAGCGAGACTGCAGGGCAGCGACAGTTCGCTCGAGAGTCTGCACGCGGCGGGCCAGGTCCTCGCGGGCCACACGCTCGCCCTCGATCTCACGTTCCAGCTCGAGGACAACGGACTCGACACTGAAAGGTTCAGAGCAGGAAGAAAAGTCGGCGTCCTCGACCGCAACCTCCACAAGAGTGTCCGGGCCGTCGCCCATGGGAAAAATTGAACAAATGTGCTCAAGAGTTCGCTAAAGAACGGCCTGCAAAATGTGGCAAGTGAAGCATATGTGCCATGTATGCAAACGACCACGAACCTCTGTTTGAGCAGGGCTGAGCGCGGCACAAGCACTTGAGAAGAATTCAAGCAGCTGTGCCTACTGCGAAGCCCAGAAAACCACATGAAAAACGTTTGCATAAATTACGCTCATGCAAGATCTGCGAACACACGTGGCAGAAAACTCAGAAACTTTTAAGACAGTTTTGCGTTGCCCCTTCTTCAAAGGGGGGAAGGGGCACCTATAAATCAAAGACCACTCTATCCGCCAGCGGAACGCGTATTGTCGTCGAGGTTCATCTTGTTGTTGAGGTTCATCTCGGGCTGCTTCCACAGCCTGCTGGCGCAGTGTTGCCACGCAGGCTTGTCCTCGCAGCCCATACTGTTATGGGCACTCACTCTGGGCATTGGCAGTGACATTCCTGGCCTTTGCCTATAGAGTGCAGGGTTTGAATGGAGGATGCGTGGACTCACTACTGGCCCCTGTGCTCGCATACAGTTCGAGGATCCACTGCCGTCTGGCCTGTGCGCTTCGGCGTCTGTGCGGGCACTGGGGAGTTCATGGATGCTTGCGTGGGGTGGCCAGTCAGGGACCTCGAACCTTTGCCGGAGGGTTGCCGATGACGCTTGCGGAGGCTCCCTGAGACGGCGGAGGGGAAGGCACCCTTTGGCAGCCGTACCCTGCGTGCCATCCATCCATCCGTTGAGGTTCATCTGGTCGTTGAGGTTCATCTTGTTGTTGAGGTTCATCTGGTACACATAGTGGTGGTTCCCATTCTTCATCTGGCTCATGTTCCCATTCTTCATCTGACTCATGTTCCCATTCTTCATCATCTTCTGTCTGATCAGTCGTCGTCGCCATCCTCTGTAGGTCTCCAAGTCGCCTTTCCTTCCATGCCATTTGCCATACGACGTACATCACGGTCATCAGGACCACCAAAGCCGCAGCCACCAGGAGAACACCACCCCATTGGTTGACCTTGATCTCCAGGCTCAAGGCGCTCATAATCGTGATGCCACCCTGCTCCAGCTCACGATCTCTTCCAAAGGCTTCTGCTCCATTCGCGGTTCTCATTGCATCCATCATCACCAGCAACCGCATCACCTTGGCATTCATCTGGTCGTACTTCTGCTTGTCTCTGCTCAAACACTCGAAGCCACCATAGCCCAGCGAGACATCAGGAATCCATAGCGTTCTGAGCTTAGCGCCTTTGTACCTATGTCAGCAGTATTTAGGTGCGTGGATACTGTTCCCAGTTCCAAGGCTCCCCTCGAAGTTTCCCTCTGTACCCATAGCAGTTTCGTTTCCAGATGACGCAGCGCCTTTGTACCTATGTCAGCAGTATTTAGGTACGTGGATACTGTTCCCAGTTCCAAGGCTCCCCTCGAAGTTTCCCTCTGTACCCATAGCAGTTTCGTTTCCAGATGACGCACTTTCGACACGCCACGCTTTTGGAGCAATGATCGTGCGCTAGACGAGTCTAGCCGGCATAACAACCGACAAGGTGTGCTTGAAAGCGTCTTGATCACGTGCCCAACATACATCAGTTCTGCTGCCGTGGAACAACATGCCATGAGCTCTGCTTCGCATGACGACAGAGAAATCGAGCCTTGCTTCCTCACGAAGCTGAAGGTCGCGTTCCCATTCAAGTAGACGTGGCCACACGTCGATGACACCCTCGTCCAATGTCCAGCCCAGTCACTATCGCTCATGCCCTCAACCAAATCCGGTTTGCCGCTGTTCTCTACTTGCAGCCTTGTTGCCTCCTCTCGACTGAGCTTTCTCTCATCCGAACTTGACCTTCCCGGATACGTCCATGCCAACGTGAGACACACATCAGCTGTGGCTAACAGATACTCTGCTAAGTGACAGGCATGCTTCCACATACGCTTCGTTGGCTGACTCATCGACCTTGCCAAGTGTGCGATGGTCCATTGGGCATCTGGTCTATCTGGGCTGAGGTACAGGAAGCTTCCGACTGCCGCTCTGAACTTTGAAGCCTCCAACTCCTGCAAGGGCTCTGACTCATCCTTCTTGGCAATCTCTGGACTGCACGGCGTTTTCCTTACTCTCGGCCTCTTCAGGTCCAGCACGCCACAAATCTTCTCCAAGTACTTCTTGTCGACTCGCACCTCAATGCCAGACTCGGTGATCAGCAACTCTTTCTTCAGGAACTTCAGGCTATCACCTATGTTCTTCACGGGTTCTGAGACTTCCAGCTTGTACTTCTTCTCCAGGATCTCAGTTACCTTTCGTGTGTTTTCTGGGGTTCCAGCTAGCAAGCCATCATCGACATGAACTGTTGCACCCAAACCTGGCTGTCCAAACGCTGCCGGACATGCTTCATCTGGCACCAAGCCAGGTCCGCCGCCAGCTGTTCTCCCCACCACGCAGACGCTGCCTGCTGTCCTGGTAAGCAACGATGGACTCTATACGGGAGGCCGTCCAACATCACATAAAGCTCTTGACGCTGCTTCACCTCGAGGAAAGCATCCTTCACATCGAAGCTAACCATCTGCCACCCTGGTCGGGAAACCATGAGGGCCGGCAACAGCTTTGCAATTGATGGATTGGTGCTTGGGGCATACACGTCTGTCCTGTTTGGGTCCCAGATCTTCAGCTGCTTACACACTAATCTCGCCCTTCTCTTCCACTTCGCCTCACGGTACCGCCAGTCCATCACATGCTTCGTCTGCAACAACTCTGCGTTCTCAGGCAAGGACGATACTTGTTCCAACACTCCCATGTCCAGGAGTCGCTTCACTTCGGTCTTCCTGCTCTCAGCATCTACTTGGTCCATCTCGTGTTCAGACAGTTCTGGAGGCCCTTCATTCTCAGTCCTGTTACGCCAAAGCTCTCCCCAATCAATGCCCTCTTCTTCTTCTACCTCAGACCAAATTCCCACTCTTCCATGTCACCCCACTCCTCTTCTAGGTGCTCATCTAACGTGTAGTACTCAGCATCTGCAACTTTCACGGTTGAAACCCTTGAGGTCTTTTGTGGCGATGAGCTCCCAGCATAAAGTGGAGGTGCGTTCAACGGGACGTTCTTCTCCTCCGGCATTGGTCTCTTTTCTCCACGCTTGTCTTCCTCCTTGGCACTTGGTTCGGGCTCAGATCTCTTCTGTCCTGTTCCTGCCTCGATGTCCATCCTTTCTCGCACGCCACCATCCGTTCCGCCTTCCGACGGGGTTGAGCTAGCATGCTGCGACGATGGCGCCGAAACCCCTCCTGGCACCTCATGGCTTGATTCTCTTGCACCTGACTGCGATGATGAACTTGAGGAGTCAGATCCGGCCTCATCTGGTGCCTTCAACGCTGCCTCCTTTGGTCCTTCCATCGGCATCACTGGCATGTCTGGTACCACATTCGGCTTTGTCCTGTCTTTCATAGCTGGAATCACGACCTTTCCCAGGCTGCTCAACGAAAACTTGTATGGTTTGCCTTGAAATTCTTTCAACATATGCTTGCTCCACCTTTCCTGTGGGTTCAACCTCCGGACTGTTGTTGACAGGTACAAACCAAGCGCTGTTCCACACACATGCATGTCGTTCACCAGCGATTTTCCAAGCCACAGGCCTTTCACGAACTTCGGGCGTCCTTTCTTTCGATGGCCTTGACTCAACGCAAACAGCACCACCTCGCCGAAACATGCCAGCTTCCCATTGTAGGCCAAGCCAAATGCCTTCTCGAACGAAGTCGTTCCAGCTCTGACTGCAAACGTGTTCTGAAGCATTGAAGCATGCACATACGCCCAGCCTGCAATCTCATCTCTCGTCCGAATCTCTGTTCCCGATTGAGCCTTTACCTGTTCCAACAAAGTTGCCGCTAGATCTCGGATGTTCTGAACACATTGTTCTGCCATTCCATTTGTTGCATGCTCATGACGCCACGGTCTTCAAACCCAACTTCGTCCTGGAGTGACAGATCATCTTGGTCAAGGCTGTAGCAGAAGGCTCGTTGTCCGATCTGATCACCACGCCTTGATATCCCAGATAGGATATGAAGCCTAAGATCTCTTTCGCCGCATACACCAATGATTGATCACCTTTCGACTCTAGGGGTATGGCTCTTGACATTCCTGTCGTCTTGTCCACAGCCACCACCACAACCATCGCATCTTTGTCCTTAGGAGCACTTCGCATGAAGTCAAGTTCACCTCCCGTGACATCGGTGTAAAAGAAGTCGAATGCAATGATTGGGTCCCCGCCATCGGTGTCATGTTGTTCTCCATCCTGACGGTGAGCATCTCTCCTTGATCTGCAACTCACGCAATAGCTGCACCATTCCTTGAACGGTACATGAGTGAGCTCATGTTCGGCAATTTCATCAGCAGTTGGTTGCTTAGGAAGTCGCTCTCCACGCGGTTGATGTTCATGAGGTTTCGCCGCATTTCCCAGCGCCATCGCATCCTCCAATGCTCTCTTCTTTGAGTGACTCATCAACCTCTGGAACATAACTTTCTTGGAACCAGACATCCCCAGTCCTAAGGCTTTGCACGCTTCTCGTAGTTCTCGAGCACTCGAATCCTCGTTCAACCGCAGTCCCTCTACTACCACATGATCTTCTTCTCCACATCCGATCAACATTGGGGCGGGACTTGCGCCCACCGGTTCTTCACGGCCATCTTGATCACATACACCTGGGAGATCGATTGGGCTCATTTGTTCATGCGGATCAGCTACGCTCATCTCTTCGGCATACAGATCAAGATCCACTGGCCAATCTTTCACTTCATCTGCCTCGGAAGTTCCAGCTTCAGCAACGAGCGTTAGGCCGTAGTGATCGGGGTCACCTTTCGTACGATGCATGATGGTGAATATCAGGACTGCTGCATCGCCATGTTCAATCACCTCACTCAGGTTCTCCACGTTTTCCAGGGGCTCCTGGCCCATGCTTCCTGTCTGAACACCAAAGTTGTGCGGTACTTCCATAAATGCACTGACATGTCATCTGAAGGGTCGAGGCGAACCTTATCTCTCTTCAAGATGCAAGGATCACCACAGTCGAGGAAATTCCACCCTGGAGAAAGTCCGTGGATGTTGAAATGCGGCTGCACTATAATCCGACCTTCTTTGGTTGCTCGAACACATTCTTCTTCTGGGTCTTTCACCTCATCATCCCGGACCATGAACACTCTGGCATCAACCACAAGGCTATTCCTTCGGAATGAGACCGGCACTTCTATCTCTTCGGGATCATTGCACAGATGCAGGAGTCCATTCCTGTGGTCGAGGCTCCAACCTTTCTTCAGCAATCTCCCCAACGAGATCAGGGGCGCACCAACGTCGGACGCGTAGAACTCCTCTTGGATCATCGCTGGGCCTAGGTCCAGGGTGATCTTCCTGCTACCATGGTTCTTCATCTCTTTCCCTTGGGCGTCGACCATTCGGACTGGTGCACTCGAACCCTGTCTCCAAGATTCGCTTCCAACCATGCTCGCGGCATCACACTGAGGTCAGCACCTGAATCCAAGACCACCTCCTGAGGTAGCCCTTCCGACAGAGCGTTGTAGCCCTCGTCAGACCTGCTGCTGATCCCTCTTACTTCTGCATGTGCAACCCATTCTTCATCTCCAAGCAATGCATCATCTAAGCTCATGTCCATGACGCTGTACGTCTCCCAAGCAAAGTCGATGACTTCCAGTTCATCCTCACCGTCAACCATGGAATGTTCGATCACTCTGCACCACCATGACTCATTGTCTGACACATACGACTCTGAACCCTCGCTGTCCATCTCATAGACCGTTGTCATTGGGACATCAAGTCGATCACTGTCTGCAAGATCAAACACACGCTTCACACTTGCTGTTCCGGTCGATGAATTTGAGCTCGATGCGGACGAACTGTTCCCCGATGCGGACGATGTATCATTCTGGTTGATGTTTCGAACTTTGTCCTTCATCCAACACTCATTGCCCCAGTGCCCTGACTTCCCGCAGATTCGACAAGCATCATGAGAAAGCCTTTCTTTGCCCTTTCCTCCTTTCTTTCCTCTGTCCTTTCCTCCTTTGCTCCAATCATTCCTGCCCCATGAGGACTGTTTTCCTTTTCCTCCTTTCTCATAGCCTTTTCCTTTGCCTGGACGACTCTCATATCCTCCTTTGCCACCTTTGCCTTTGCCGTTCTTTCCTCCATACTTTCCTCCATCTTTGCCACTACCTTTGCCAGCCCCTTTACCCCACTTGCCTTTTCCTTTAGGCCATCCTTTCACACGATCGACATCCATGGGGCTCGGGCCGTTCGGATCATCATACGAAGGTTTCTGCGGTGCCCCTCCTGTCACGATTTGCGAAGACCACTTCTGTGTAGAGCGCTCCCACCGAAGGATCATGTCTCTCATGCTCTCATACGTGGAATCGTCACCGATGGTGATTGTCAAGTGTGACCGAACTTGCTGAGGCAAAACACGCAACAAGATTGCACTCTGCATCTCATTCGGAACTGGCTTTCCCGACGCCTGCTCGTACTTGCGGAAGAGGTCCTCCAGACGTAGCACCTGCTCCAGGAGATTCCCTTGATTCATTGCCGGAAACTGTGAGATTGCTCCCAACAGTGCAAGCGCTCGTGTCTTATTGGTGGGTGCCAGCACATTGTTTAGCACACGCCATGTCTCGAATCCATTGGCACCGGTGACACTCTTGAGGATTTGGAGAGGCCTTTCCCGAAGCATGCTTGTGAGGATTGCGTACAGCTGCTTTCCCTGTAGGATGGCATCGTCGGTCATAGTGGCTTCTTCACAAGGCGAACTCAAATCCTGCTCTACCTCTTCAATCGCAGTATACATCTCAGGGCTTATTGCAAGGATCCACTGCTTGAAGCTCCAACTCCAATCTTGCCATTGAGTTAGCTCTTCTTCTCGGTCTTTGGGCTTGAAAGGGTCAGGTCGGGGGATGAACTTCGTCCACCCCGTCGGAGCTTCCTTCCTGGAACCAAGGTGAGTGACCGCTTCTTTCAACTCTTCTGACTGTCTTTGCTGCTCAATGGACATGGACTGAAACAAACCCATGAAAGAACGATTCTGCTCTTGGCCCTGCATCACCATGTTGCCTAAGGCTTCCAAAATCTGAGGCACACTCGCAGTTGCAGACTGAGGCGATGTTGGCTGGGACTGTGCAAACGGATTCGGGGCTGAGGAAGGTTGGGGTTGACCTTGAGGAGACGCCATGACTGCAATCAAAGCTCAACGGAACCCTCAGACTGCTTCAATGCCACCTCGAACTTCAACCTCTTTGGTGTAGGCTCACCGGTCTCGGTCAGGTCAAGTGGTTCACTTCGAGGCTCCAGCGACTGTTCGAACACGCCAGATCCGCTGCTCTTGCCCTGGTCCGACCTAGACAAGATCTCCAGGTCACGCTCAAACGTCTTGCCCTCTTCAGTCGCGTACACAAAGTTCTCTTGAGCACTCCACTCTACAGCTTCACGACACACGTTCTCTGTTGCGATGAACCGAAAATCTTCCAGGATGCTCGGGTTCTTGTTCAAACACTTTTCAGCCAAAGCGAAAACGTCCTCGATCCTGCTCAGTCTATCCAGCTTGGGCTCCAAACTCAAGCGAGCTGACTCCAGGATGTTCTGCCAACCTTTCTGGGTTCGATTCTCTGGCTTCGGTCGCAACAAGAGCTGCTCAAAGTAAAACTCACGTAGCTTCTGCTTTGCTTCTTCCAAACTGCCCCACGTCGCCGTCGTGCCACAGCAGCCCACAGCGCGGTGGTAAAACACGAAGAGGTACTGGCCGCCTTGCCGCCCGTCTGCACCACACTAGGCCGCCACCAGCAGCCGAAGCACAGAGGAAGCTATGAAGAGGATCCAACCCTCAGAGGCCCAAGACTACACCCGCGGCTCTACCTACCCTAGTGCTGAGGCTAGGTTCCTGGCCTCTTGGAGCTCCGGTACCCAAAGGGTGAACCTTCACAGCTCCGCTACCATACGAAACTTTTCCACTTCAAGCAAAAGCGCCTGTGTCATTGCACACTCAATGGAAAACATGATGTGCCCAAGTAAAATCACTTTGGGGTAAAACAGGGGTGTGCTACTGTACTTTCACCTTTTGCACAATCCGAAGAACCAAAAGCAATCACTGGCACTGAAGGAAACAAATCATCATTCATGTACTCAATACAAACTATGAAGTCAAAGTCTGCAATAATACTCTTCTGCCATCTGCACAGTCAACCAATCCGAGTGGACATGCAGTTCGTGGAATCATCAAAGTGTGTCTCCAATTGTTGAAGCTATACAAGAATACAACCAGTCTGAACAAACGAAGTCCTGGGACAACGCTCAAGGCAATCCCGCGGAAACCATCTCCAGCAGACTGAACAGCAACCATTTGTCCTTACCACTTGTACTCGTCGCAAAGAAAACGCACAATCGCAGTACTGGAGAAAACCATGGCTACAATCAGGGATCAGGGCGTAGGACGAATCAGCAATCGCATCTGCCAGTTTCAAGAAAGAAAACAACGACACTAGGTCAAGGCCAATCAGAATGGTCGCTTCTTCTATGCACAAGAAGAGGTATGCACAATTCTGCTCCTGACGGAACAATGGAGGAAAATCACCTGCCGATGTTTCCTTAGGTCTGGCTCCTATATATAATTGCTCCTGTGCAATAGGAAACAACTTCGGGCAATTCACCCGCTGGTTGGTTCCCAAAGTTGCTCTTTTTTTTGGACTGGCGCCCTTTACTACATCAGTAGCACAGTAGGCCGGTCTTGTTGGACTTGTAGGGTGAAACGAAGTCAGCGCGCGCAAATCACCAAGAACACCACGCAACCACCCAAAAACAAGAAAACAGAAGCAACAAGCCAAGAAAGGCGCCGAACTGCTAGGACACCCCACGCACTCAGCACTCGAGTCGTCGTTGAAGTTCCGATGCAATCATACTGCCAGATCTTCAAAATCACCATCATGTAGCAACTGGTGCGACGTTATTTGGCTCGAACCAAGGTCATCGATAGTCAGGCTCCAGTGCTGAGCGCAATTGTTCAAAAACAGGTTCAGCCAACACTTGACCACAACGCTCTTGCGAACTTTCGCACAATCCCTTTGGTCGCTGTCGGGTGACATTGTCCAAATCATTGGCAAGCGCGCTTGCAAAGGCAGATTGGTATTCATCTTGTTTGTGTCTTCTTAAGTTTCAGTGCTACAGATTGATTGTGTCGACAGCAAGGCAATCAATCAAGCAAGCACGTACGCAATACCAACTTCCAGTCTTGCTTGCAACAGCGTTGAAGCAGTAAGGTGATTGATTTCTTGCCTTGCTTGTCGTGCACTTGTGACAGTTATTGGTCGTTTTCCTTGAAATTTCGAGAAGTGTGCATGCTTTTAAAGTTTTGTGCTTCCACAGAGGACTGAACGAAAAATATAAGCACTGGGAACAAGCTTCCACCTTGATTGCCAATCGCTGCAAAACCAACATACAGGACACATCAAGTTAAAAGCAATTTTTACACACAAGCAGTACTCTAACAACCTCTTAAATCTGCCACACAACACGCAAGCTTTCCAACCAAAACAATTGAGAATCAAAAGGTTTGAACATAAATTGTAAAAAGACGCACAACACTTGTGACTTGTGATCACTACAAGCCAAGAATCAGTGACTTAATCTGAACCTCAACCTGAACCTTCAATCTTCGCAGACGCTGAACTTCTAACTTACAGCTCCATGGTCAATCCAAGCAAGCAAGCAAGCCAGCAAGCACGCACTCTTCTAACAAAATCTGCACCGAAAACTCACAATGGTTTAGCAACAACTTAAACAGAGAGAAGCATACAAGAGTTTCTGCATAACTTGGCATGAGCATGTTTGGTTTTGCCAAAGTTCCAAAAGCATGTTTGAGTTGACTGCTGGCATGGATTTTGTGTACTTGGTTGTGGTTAACTTAGATGTGCCAATTGCGCAGTTAGACACGGAAGCGTAACGTTGTCTCTTTTTTTCAGCAAGCTTCAGTTCTGCAGCAAGCTCTCTCCAAGACTCTTTAGCTTCAAAAACACGAATTCCATCTTAAATAATAAAAGAATAAATGATTTTGGTTTTTCGGCGTTTAGGATCTGCGGAAAAACCATCCAACTGCCAACTTGGAACCAGCAGAAGGCCATCTTCAAGCTGTAAAACCGCCCTAACTGCAATCAAGACAATCCAAGCAAACAAGCCAACACAAATCCATCAATCTAAGCAGAGGATCGCACCGCCAAGACTCGTGTGCAAAGATTGTGCCACTTTCAGGTGCAGTTGCACAGCGCGAGCTTTTTGACATGTCGCTGTAGTTTGCGAAGACATGTTGTCGAGCTTTCTTGAGGCAAGCGTTCTGCAATGATCTTGACAAAAGCTGCATCGGTAACAAAGAAAACAAATACAAGAAAACTTTCTTGTGGAAAGGCGAACCACCAAAAGAGTTAGCGGGCCACCCTGGCTCGCTTGGTTACCCATTGCCTTCTTGCTGCAATTAAGATACAACAACAATCATGCTGACACATGCTCAAGCAAGACAGTACGGTGTAATGCTTCACGCCAATGAAGATTGGAGGTTCAAGTCTCCAACGAAAAAGAAAGATCAAATCGATGCGCAAAACAATCTGCCATTTGTACACTCCCACCCCAGCTCTAAAGTCGAGCTCTGCCACCATGAATTCAAAGCTCGCTTTCTGTTTACAGGCAGAATGTCACTCAGAACTTACCGAATCCAAGCTGATATGTGTGTGCGATGTGATGTGCGATGTGCGATGTGTGCGATGTGTGCATGTGTGCGATGTGTGCGATGGGTGCGATGTGTGCGATGTGTGCGATGTGTGCGATGTGTGCGATGTGCGCGATGTGCGCGATGTGTGCGATGTGTGCGATGTGTGCAACGTGTGCGATGTGTGCGATGTGTGCGATGTGTGCAATGTGTGCGATGTGTGCGATGTGTGCGATGTGTGCGATGTGTGTGATGTGTGCGATGTGTGCGATGTGTGCGATGTGTGCGATGTGTGCGATGTGTGCGATGTGTGCGATGTGTGCGATGTGTGCGATGTGTGCGATGTGTGCGGTGTGTGCGATGTGTGCGATGTGTGCGATGTGTGTGATGTGTGTGATGTGTGCGATGTGTGCGATGTGTGCGATATGTGCGATGTGTGCGATGTGTGCGATGTGTGCGATGTGTGCGATGTGTGCGATGTGTGCGATGTGTGCGATGTGTGCGATGTGTGCGATGTGTGTGATGTGTGTGATGTGTGTGTGTGTGTGTGTGCGGTGTGTGTGTGTGCGATGTGTGTGTGTGTGTGTGCGATGTGTGTGTGTGTGTGTGTGTGTGTGTGTGTGCGATGTGTTGTGTGTGTGTGTGTGTGTGTGCGATGTGTGTGTGTGTGTGCGATGTGTGTGATGTGTGTGTGATGTGTGTGTGTGATGTGTGTGTCATGTGTGTGTGATGTGTGTGTGTGTGATGTGTGTGTGTGATGTGTGTGTGATGTGTGTGTGTGTGTGATGTGTGTGTGTGATGTGTGTGTGATGTGTGTGTGTGTGATGTGTGTGTGATGTCTGTGTGTGATGTGTGTGTGTGTGTGTGATGTGTGTGTGTGATGTGTGTGTGTGTGATGAAACAACCAGTACATCAACGGCTTTAGGGTTTCGGGTCAGGGTTTAGGGTATCAAGCACAAATTGGTGGCAACAAATAGTACTTCTTCCCAACTTTGACAATCAAGCGCAACTGGGTTGCATCTCTTCGCATCTTTGACAATCAAGCACAAACTTGTGGCACAAATCGTATTTCTTCCCATCTCTGAGAATCAGGCACAAACTGGTGGCAACAAATCGTACTTCGTACTTCTTCACATCTTTGACAATCAAGCACAAACCGGTGGCAACAAATCGTTCTTCTTTCAATCTTTTTAAAACGGAACACAAACTGGTGGCAACAAATCGTACTTCTTCACATCTTTGACAGTCGAGCGCAAATTGGTGGCAATGAATCGTACTTCTTCACATCTTTGACAATCAAACACAAACTGGTGGCAACAAATCGTACTTCATTCCATCTTTTACAAAACCGAACACAAACTGGTGGCAACAAATCGTACTTCTTCACATCTTTCACAATCGAGCGCAAACTGGTGGCACAAATCGTACTTCTTCCCATCTTTGACAAATCAAGCACAATCTGGTGGCAACACGTCGTACTTCTTTCCATTTTTTAAAACCGAACACATACTGGTGGCAAATCGTACTTCTTCACTTCTTTGACAACCGAGCATAAACTGGTGGCACAAATCGTACCTCTTCTCATTTTTGACAACCAAGCACAAACTGGTGGCAACAAATCGTGCTTCTATCAATCTTTTTAAAACGGAACACAAACTGGCGGCAACAAATCGTACTTCTTCACATCTTTGACAATCGAGCGCAAACTGGTGGCAATGATTCGTACTTCTTCACATCTTTGACAATCAAGCTGGCCATGTGTCGGCCAGCCCCACCATTGCTCAAACCCATCGCAGGTTAAAGTGCTGCGCGCCCGCGTCCAGCAACCACACCCGGGCTCGGAGTGCAGCCCTGGCAGCTGGCGTAGGTGATGGTGTGGCACAGCGGCGTGTGCCGCAGCGGCGTGTGCCGCAGCGGCGTGTGCCGCAGCAGCTCGGCAAGCGTGACGCGCTCCGCGTCAGCTTCGGTCACCCGCACGAAGGTGCCCTTGGCCACCTTGCCGCCGGGGCCAAACTCGCATGGTCTGCGGGGCGTTGGTCGTGGACGTGCCCCGCGCCTGGTGGTCGATCACCTGGCTCTGGTGTTCGAAGATATTTTGGGGCCTTGTGTGGGTGCCGGAACGGGAAATCGGAATCTCTGGATCATCGACCATGTTTTGGTTTGGAAATCGTTCTAATTAGAAGTGTTTCCCCCCTCATCCCAATACAATCCATTTTTCAAGGCCCCCCCCAATCAATTCGAGGGACGCGTACGTAGGCTGAGGCTCGGGCTTGGGTTTTGGATTTCTGACACAGATGACAGAATAGTATTGGGGGTTTCCCATTCCGGCAAGTTTATAGGGTGGCGTCTCCAAAGAGTAACGAATGTTCGAGGATCGGTGCAAATCGTTGAGTATATAATTATTTCGTTGCAGGAAAGAGGGCCGATAAGCCTCTACAGATTAGAGGCTGAGAGGCTTATAGGCTTATGGGTTGGTTTCGGTCGGCTAGAGGCTGGGAGGCTTCTAGGCTTAGAGGCTGGTCCGAGAATTACGCCCAGATTGCCGCTGTTCTGATCATTCTTTCCTCATACTCCACAGGCTGGCTGCAAACCACCCCATTTGGAATCGTACTGCGGGGTTGAAATCCCACCAGCCCGAAGTATTCTGAAGTTTGCCTCACAAGCATGCGATGCTGTGTACAGGGTGGTTTTCGGAGTTGCGTAGGGCCGCGCGATGGAACATGGTTTGCAGGGGCTGCTTGGGCGGTTTGCGCGGGGTCGTGTTTGCTTGCAACGGCGGTGGGGTGGGCGAGGAGGGCCGTAGGATCCTTAGAATGCCTGGCCACCTCCTCATTGCGCAACAAGCGCCTTCTGCCAGTCACTTCTTCCCGACAGCAGGCCACCATCAAGCTCAGTTCAGAGCTTAATTAAGCAGAGTAATTTCTGGCCGCCGACGTGCGGCAGGTCACACGACGCTGGAGTGAGCCTTCGGGGTGCCTCAGGTGAGATGAGGGAGCGACGAAAGAACGCAGTGAAGGAAAGACAGAGAGGAGTAGATGAAGCAGACAGAGAGGGGGAGCCAGGTGAGATGAAATGATAAGAGAAACGAGCGAGATCTTGTCTAATCAAGAAGAAGGCAAACATGTGAGTCCATGGAAACCCAACAGGCCAAACGGAAATGAATATTCATTATCAAGCAAAATTTTCGAAGAAAACCGTTGCGATTCCTGTTCGGGCTTGAATCTATGGTGCCGGCCCCAAGGGCCGCGGTGCCGCAATGCTGCGCCGGGTGCTACGGTTGGCTGTTGTGGCCCATTCCATGTAAACCTGGGCCGAAATCACAAGGCAAGAATGCGGGAAGGCGGCCAAAAACTTATACACGATCATGTTTAATCACCACAACATGGCATGTGTACGCTATGTATGGTTGGGGGGTGCAGGACCTTGTGCGATGAGGTATGACAAGGTCCGGCGCATCCTTTCCATACAAAACCACGCTGTTCAAGCTGATTCGGTTTCTGTTTTTACGGGATGGTGTATTGACATACTGGAGTGCATCAGAAGGTTTGCCGCGGAGGCTGTCGGTGTTCGAAGAAACTGCGCCGCTGCAAGGAACAATTTGAGTAATTAATGGGATCCTTGGACCTTGACCCTGACCCAAATGTTTAAGGGCCATCTCTGTGGTGTTGGGCCGAGCACAAGGGCTGTTAGGTTCGGACACTTTACGCAGCCGTCTAGAGATGTTTTCAAGGCAGGACTAAGGTAGCTGACACTGTTACAATGCGAAGCGAAGTTCCAAGCGGCTGACACATGCACGTAATGCATTGTCGGCATATCGGTGCCCCTTTGATTCAACATTGTGTGTCTCAATTCTTTGACCGGTCTGCAATTCAGCCTCGATGGAGCAGTTGAATGCTTCAAACCATAGGAAACACGCCACAGCGCTGTTTCGACAAACGTCGTCATCGAGTGCCAAAAACCATTGTGCAACCGACATGTTTTCGGCTAAGCATGTCATTAAACAATGTGCCTCAACGCGTAGCATGTCTGCACTTCTGCGCGTTTCGTCGGGATGGATGCCGTGGTCCAGGCTGGAGTTTTCGCTTCTTAGTCCGGAGTGATTTTTAAAGTTATTTGTTTTTTCATTGTCCCCCCTTTGTCATGCTAATGACCTGTGCACCAGAGCAACAACAGTTTGACTCACGGGAATCAGGACACGCACTAGAGCACCATAGTTCTTTGTGGAAAGGCCCGCTCTTCGCCTTGCGTGCTATTTGGCATGTGGGAGCGACAAACGTAGCGATGCGCCCTAAACCTCCTGCCAGTGTTGACACAACGTCTGGGTCCGAAATCTTACATTCCAACCCCCACGTATTCAACTCCACAAGCGTGTGAGGCCCCAACTTTGTATTTCAAAATTTGCAGGAGGGACCGATCTCGAAGAGAAAGAAGCATCTCTTATTGGAATGAACTCTTGGATGGGCCCCTTGTTGATTTTATTATGCTTTCCGTGCTTGTTTTTGCTTCGCATGCACTGGTATGCAGGCTTCGAGCTTGGCACGGCAAAATGATCAATGTTTTCGGCGCAGAGGCCATGACACGGATGTTCAAGTTGTCGGCAAGCTCCAGTGAATGTATCAAGGCAAAAGCGATGTGGGAGCTTCTTCTGCAAGTGTCCATGTCCATGTCACTTCCAGCTAGTGTGTGTGCCTCAGGCTAAAGCAAGTTAACTATCCGGGTTTCCGAAGAGTTTCATCATGACCACGTTGAGGCGCTGTTTGGCAATAATTTCCACAACAGCCGTGATCGCTGTATGGCCCCAGCCTTACATGTTTGGTATGTTTGCTCAAAAGTTTATCGTTGCAGGTGTCTGTCAGACTGTCAGGCATGAATCGCCGAGCATTGCAAGATGTTTCAAGTGGCCTGCTGTCTTGATACCTTTTTGAAGATGTGTTGGTTTAGCGTGATGGGTTGCAGGTAGGGCAAGAAGCGCATCATTCAACAAGACAATGATCGACAGCCCACCGAGTTAAGGTTGGCTGCAACGGTTTGGTTAAAAAACAAGCGACACACGCACCTACCATTAGCATGAGTGCCGTTTGCAGTGGTTTCGAATGAAGGGTTCGGGGAGTTGCCGCCTGCTTTTCGTGCCAAGGGTGCCAAGGGAGATGGCACACAATCTGTGACACACAAGGGAATAGTGCCTAGATCCATTGCATTTGCAGACGCATGTGCAACACGTACGTGTGTGTGTGTGTGTACCAAGGTCTCAAGTTCAAAGTTTTCCGTGGCAGCGCACAGTCGTTCTGCGTGGTGGTGGGCTCAGACTTGTCTTGGGAGAAATGCGGATGCATTGTTTGCGCCGCATTGCGTGCTAGATGCTGTGCGAATCCCCATGCCCGAGACCGACAAGGTAACAAGAGCATATCAGTTCTTGAGTTGGTGAGCTTTGCTTTACCTCCAATGTCGGTTGACGTCCGCTGCTACAGCGATTAACATCGAGGAGCCTGATCTTCTTCCAGACGTTGTCGACGAGGAACATGCTGCTGCACCCTCATCAACATGGGAAACGATTGCTGTGGTGTTGCGTTCCCAACCAACAGTCCGTGCCACTGTTGGTGCTGCACACCTGTTGCTTGGCATGGCTTGCGTTTGCACAAGGCAGTCACCGAATCGGAGAGCAGCGGTATTGAGGACCAGGCCTGTGATCTGCTCTTGAAAGTCTGTGACGATGGTACCCTGCTTCCGTGTTGAGCACGCCGAACTTGACATGTGCTGCGCGCTCCGCGTGCTTTAGGACTCTGCCCATTCGAACATCGAGCCTTCTGAAGAGGTGTTGACCCAATTTGCCCTTTTGCATCCTTGCACACTGGAATCCTTGAGACCGGATCGCTCTTGCCCAGGTGCAGCTGGGCGGTGACACAGATGATGGTAACCACGGAGAGGACATCACGTGAGGTTCGCAAAGTAGCATCTTGTCTTGCGGCACAGGCTGCACAGCACAAGCCAGAACTTCGCATGCTTGACGTCCAACGTTACTGAAACCATGTGAAGCTGTATGGCTGACGTCGTCGCCGTGTGAGCAACAGAAGCAGGAAGACAAGGAGCATCAAGGTGCTGACGCTGAAGAGGATGGCATGTTAACCTTGACAGACTTTGGCGCACTCTGGCAGTAAGAGACTTCTTTTGCAGGTTGAAGAAGGGACCCATGTGGCAGCTCCAGCAAAGCAGGCAGCAGCATGCTTGACCTGTCAAGCCCATGAGATGTTTTCGCCACGAAATTGTGTTAAAAGTAGGGTGTTCCGGGACCACAAAATGGGGCCTCACTTGGAAGAACGCCAGATCTTGATGTAAGCCAACTCCCTGCCACCTTGTGGAAGGTAGCAGGAGACTCAGAAGCCCAGCCCACTACCTTGCTTGGACCCTGATGCTGCTCGCTGTCGACCGCAAATTGAAAGAGTATGGTAGCAAGCAGCTGCAGTTTCAGGCTGGGAGTCTACCAGCAGTTCTGTCGCATGGGACTACGCTCTCCAGGTGCAATCAGGTGCGAAAACTGATCTTGAGTTCTTCTTGTTCAGTCAAGGGCAAGCACGTTTGCTCGTCCAGGTTGGCAGCTCCTGAAACACGGGATGTCGGGAATCCTGCACTCGATTGGCTGAGTACCAGCTACGTGGAATCCAATATTTCATAACGTTGCGTCTGAGGCCGTCGTCCGACTTTATCAGCCTCTGGTTCCCGGGACTGCAATTGGTGGTTGGAGATGGGTTCTTGCTAGGATCGCAGCCCAAGGTGGAGCGGCAGCCCCGCGCAGCCTTTCATCCGGAGCGCATGGTTCGAGACCTGGCTGTGCAAAAAAGTCTTGCGGTCTGTTTGATGTCAGTTATGTCAGTTATGTTCGCGCCTCTTGAGACGCGCCTCAAAGCTCCAAACTGCAAGCCGGGTTCTCAAGTTTTGCTCGCTCGTTTTTTACAGACTGCGGCTGAGCTGTTCCGATGAGGGATCCAGCGTGGAAGCACATTTTGGATGGTTCTCGTCGTCAACCCAGAAGGGAACCAACAGGTTGAGTGAAGCATCACGCTGCAATGCATGGCAGTAAACGCGGTCATGGATGTGAAAGTAAGGCCGCTCAGTGCCGAGAGCTCTGGTTGACGCAGTGCTCTCATTTTCGTTTCAGAAGTTGGGAATCATTCTAAGTTTCGGTCACAGTCCCAAGGTTACGACTGGCATGGGAGGAGGGCTCATGCCTTGCAATCGCCGAAAATGCTGTGACCATCTGTGTGACCATCTGTGTGACCATCTGTGTGACCATCTGTGGTACTTTAGAATCTCAAGTCTCAGTCAAGGCCGGAGTTGGACTTGCTGGAGCTCCGTTTATGGGAGGCCCCCATCATACTCTGGTGGCGCAGAAGGTGGCACAGAGGGCGGCGCTGAGATCTTGAAGCGCCATTGCGCCAGATTAATGCATCCCTGGCCGACCAGCCGCAGCCACCCGTAAAGGACTGACGGTTGTCACTATCGCACTATTTGCGCCCGTGAGTTGTGTCCGAAATGCTGTAAGCTTGTAGCATTGTAGCCGTTCGTAGCTTATGTGAGTCGCCGTTTGCAGCTTCACGCAGCCGTATTGAGTGTGCCCCATCAAAGAGCGAGTCGACTTTTGGCTGGAAGAGGATACCTTTCTCTCGCTGTCTCTGATGTGTTGGGTTTGTTTTGACTAGTGTCCGACTGTGCAAAAGCAATCTGCTGGCCAAGGGCTCCTGCGTCTTCGGTATGGAGGACTGGTACACTCCTTGGACTCGACGGGGAGGTTGAACTGCAAGAGACCCGATCAATAAGGTTGTTGAAGAATGACAATGCTACCTCCTTCTTGTACAAGCACGTCGACAGGAGGTCCCCTCTGCCGCGACAAGTTGCAACACGCAGTTTGCCGCTTTGCCCCATCGCTCGATCATTCGCACTCGCGCAAAATGGATTAGTCCTGTGGTCGGGCTTCTTCGGACATGAGCTTCTCCGGTTCTCTAAGTCTGGGACACCCCCATCAGCCGAGAAAGATTTTGCAGCGGTCCAATGTGGCTAACGTGGCCAGGCTGGGGTATCAGCCGAGTGACCCTTTGCCGCCAAACGCGGCGCCCAGGCCCACGATGCCCGCGATGCCCATGCTACATTGAAATCAAGTTCCACGCCAACCCTTTGCAGGACCGCCAGACACGTTCTTACGATGTGCGACCTAAGCAGGGAGGAGGCCCGGCAAGAGAATACTGTTAAAGCCTCATTAACGCATTCAGTACCAGGTCATGGACATCTTACGAGTGGCAGCGGCCATGAAGGATTCCAGAAGGACGAGAGTTGACGCGCACATTCCATCTGTTGTCCATCCAGGGCGGCCCTGCTGTGCTCCCTGAGGAACTATTTGGACACGGGATACGACAGATTCTCAGAGACCCTTAAAGGCAATCGTCTCAGTTAATCGTGGTTCATGCAAGGGGAGAGCCAGGAGACTGTACGAGGAAGTATGTTGTGCGGTGCCGAGGTTACTCTCTTCTGACGCTGTTCGAGAAGCCCTCCTTGCGCTGCTGAGCCGGAAATGGTACATGGACTTACTTGCGTGTTTTCTTACTGTCCTACGTTGCAAGGCACACGGGTGTCGCTCGAGGTTGGCATGAACCAGCTAGGTGGTCTGGAGCTCAGTGTCAGCCATGGCTTTGAGAAGGATTGCCTGATCCTGACCTTGCAGGGCAGGCGATCTTCTACTCCATAGCTGACTCACCACTGGGTGTGAAGGAGAGCATTCAGGAGCCCAGATCAACGTGTCTTCATTGTCGAGCAATGCCTCGACAGAGCTTGTCACTTCTGCGAGGACACCGGCAGAGTGCTGTCTCGAATGTGTGCGGAACTGAGGCTTGAACTACACTCAATGGTTGTAGGAACGTTCATCAAAATAGAAACGGCAAGAATCGGACAGAACCTTGATGAGAAGAGCATAGCATGATGGGGCTTGCCTTCGACAGGGCAAGGCGTCTTGATGGTTGTCGGTTGTCCAGTTCAGAGAGATGTAGTCAGAGGGCTTGCTTCCTCAAATGAAGTTGCTGAAGGCTTTGAGTCTCTAAGAACCTCGCAATCCCAACCTTCCATAGCAAGTATGCGTGATCTTTTACATGGGACCCACAGCCGCGTGTCTCGAGACGGCATGCATCCTTCATGGCTCCGTTCGCCTGCTGAACCGCAGGTGGATGCACCGCGATGCAGTTTCTACAGTCGGTTGCATTTGCAAAGCTGCAAAGCCAGGCCCCAAAGGAGATGGAAGCTGCAAGCCCCGGCTGCGAGAGACGCTTGGCAGGAATAGCTAGGAACTGCCAGCATGACAATCCCAAATGTGCGTTGCGCATTTTCCAACTGATTGCTGTAGCGGCTATTATTGTCTGGCATTTCAGACGACCCAGCAGAAGTTTGACTGGCAGATGTTCCTGTTCAATTCTGCATGCTAATGAATGACGTTGATTCTAGTTCTTGTCCACACGCCGGCTTTCCATCTCTCTTTCTGTCGTCGCTGTGCCGGGAGAGATGGCTAGAAGCTGTCGACAAGGGGCTTTTTCACACACTTTAAAATTTACTTCTCCAAGAGCCCGTATTATAATATTTTTCTCAGTCTCTTGTTTCGTTTACGCGTTCATTAGTTTCACGCGTACGCAAAAGTCGCTCCTTGTAAACGAATTCACTTGTTCAATCTTGTTCACTTCACTCAGTCTCTTCATCCAAAAGCCTGACATTAAAGGCCCAAAGTTAAGGTCTCCAAACCTTTCACCCTGTCTCGCCACCGTCATCATATTGTTGTTTCTGCCTCTTTGACCCTGCAATCCACTCTTGGATTCACCTTTAGGACCTCTTTTCACCCTCTATCTCTAGCTCCTGTTCCACCCTTGCAGACGGTACTATTCACCTGTTCTAGAAACCGTACCATGAATATCCATGAATCCTAACTCGTGAACCTGTTCCACCTTTGGAATCTCTTGGCCTGTGGCGTGGTGTAGAAGCCCCAAGTACTTAGCCACACGACAAGTCTTCCCTGGCAGCATATCCTCAAAAAACACCACGCGAGTGTATCTGCACCTTGCCGAACAAAGCATGGGACATGCACTTGTTTCCCAACATTCTGCGCAATGCCCAGAGGCATCCAGAGGCCGAAGCGCTGCAGACAAAACGAGTTCGCGATGTTGAGTTTGGCGGTCAGCCCTGTTGCCGACTGACATATTATAGCGCGTGCCACATCATCCGCATAAGTTGAAACAGACGCGTCCGCAAAATGCTGGTTGACAGGGTCTTGCACGTAAAAATCCTCCCCTTCTTGTTCTGCAAGTTGGGCAAGCCAGATATCCACAGCAGGGTGATGTTGATCAAGGAACTGATCGCCAGCATGTGAATCTCCTTGGGGCGAACCAGAACCGCTTTGAATGAATACTTTGCGATCCGAAGCATGTTGCGCGGTTTAAGAAGTCGTCGGTCCACCTGTCTGCAAGTATTGTCAATGACATGGTCACGCACGGCGTGTGCCACACTCGGAAAAGCATTGGCAGCATCATAGGAAGAGTCGCCGTGAGACTCACCAGCTCGCCGCAGTCTGTGTTTGATGATTCTGCGTTGCATAATAGGCGTAACACGAGACTTGTGAGCAATATAGCCTGAAGCCCATTCCCTATCGCTTTGTCTTTGCCCTCTGTCCCACAAGGTTTTGATGAACGCTTGACCCAGGGGCTCAAAGGTGTTGATCGTTCGTAACCCTTCACAAGCAGGCTTGCTGTTTCGTTTGTCAAGCTGAAAATTTTGGCTGAGATGCCACTGCAAAGGTGCCACGTCGTCGTACAAGCGAACGGAAGTTCATAGTGCCAGTACACATCTGCCAACAACACTCGTCTCCAATGTGTCATCAAAGCCCAGCCCATGCCAACGACGCACGTAGTACTCGTTTGGATTGACCAACTGCCTCCATACTGCACCCGGAATTCCCCACGCAAGTACCGTTTTGCGAACCTTGCCGACAAACGCCCTGCAAATCTGACTTAGCAAGCTGTTTGGCTTCTGCCAATGACCTGACCGGTTCAAGTTGAGTAGCAAGTTCGCGCTTATGGCACATGCCCCCAATCCACTTCCCAACCAGAACATCCACCATCTTCACCCCTCCTGCCCATGTAATCTGACCCACTCCACAGCGCCAGGATGACCCGTCGACACAGTATCATACGAATCATACCTTCTACGTTTGGGCCCAATGTTGAACCCAGAAACATCTACCAAGACATCTACCAAGTTGCCAGACTTGAGCAGGATCTCCACGACGATGAGCATAGTTGAGCTCCACCACTCCGTCAGCCAGATGTGTTTTTGCGTCTGGTTTGAGAAGCCTGTCCCTGGCCGACCTAGTGTTGTAGAATCTGAGTGCTGCGCGCCATTGGTGCAAAATTTCCGCAAGAAACTGATGTGAATTTTCTCGTTCTGGCATTGCGATTGTGCTTGGAGGGAGGTTGGCCACCACGAAACATGCTTCAACATGCTCCTCAATCGCCGCTTGAGTGTCTGCAGGTCTTTGTTGTTGTCGCGTGGGTTGTTTCCGATATAGACTAAATGTTGACTCCCATACCACTTCTCGCATTTCTTTCCAGAGTAAAGCAGGAGCAGGAGGATGTACAACGCAATCGTCCGCAGCATATCTGTCAGTCTCGGAGCTTCTGCGTCGCGCAACAACTTTACTGACCACCTCACGTCTACGATCGCCTCGTAACAATGTGATCACGCTTTCCCGGTCCAAATACTCGCTGCAGGCGCGCGCCCACTGAGTGTCCACAAGAAAGATTGTTTTTAAGCAAGCTTTGAGGTAAGCAGACATGGTCGACGGGATTTGACTCGAGCAATGTTGCCGAAATATGTATGCCTAGAGCCCTTGAAGGAATTGACAGAGCATAGAAACTGCTGTTCCAACATACTTCTGAACATTGTGCCGCTGGAGTTTTCAAGCTCAGGAGTGCAAGGCCCAATAGTAGGAGATTCAATGCGCTGCAGACCATTTTCTGTTTCGTACAACCCATTTTTGGCATCGGCATCCGTGAAAACGATTGGCACACAACGGTAAGGCAAATGTGAAATGATGCTTCCAACATACGCCCACAACTGACCAACTCGCTGTTGTTCCTTAACCGTGCAAGCTTGTACCCAAGGATATGCCACAATGAAACAAAAGTCTCAGTCACCACGTTTGACGCGAAGCATACCCAGTCTGCCCTGGCATGGGCTAGGTATGTCATACACCTGCTTGACGTTGCACACATCGAAGACTTTGTCGCGCAAGCACAACGCAACTCCCGCTGCATGTTCGGACTTGCCACTCATACAATCGAAAAGTACCGTGCCGAGACATGCAACAAGCAGGATCTGTATGTTGAACGCCGGCGTTTTGTACCAGACAATCCCAGTACATGATATCCAGAGAAAGCTGCTGGAATTTCATCCTTACGGTTGTGCTGCCATGCGCTATGTGGGTTATATGCCGCACATCTCCATAGCACACTAATGGTAGGCCAGCACTGACGATTAGCCAGCGAATGTCCATGAACCCCCTGCGAGCACCCTACCACACTCCGAATTCCCCCGGGATGCGGCTCGACAGCAAAGAGGCCAACACATAGTTCGCATACACATAGTTCGCATACACATACACACACGTCCTTTTTTTGCTTTATGCGCGATGTATAAAAATCGAGAGTACTCTTGACGTGGACACGTAGACCAAGGCCGCGACTGCTCTATTGTTGGACCGCATCAGTCATATTCTGGTAGGTGTTTCTTCGTGATCCCTGCAGTCTGCGCTTTCAGCTCTTCAGCTTCCGGCATCTTCCTGAATAACCTTCCGACTTGAATTCGAAAGTTCGTACTTGGAGACCTTAAGTTTTTCATGCGCGTTTATTTTCTTTAAGTACTTCTTAATGAGCACGCAGAAGATTTCAAGAAAACATTACATGGATTGACGTTCAGTAATGGAAGAATTATCGGTACCTGAATGAGACAATGATCAAGTAATGTACGAAAGATGATTCTGTTAGTGTGTTAACTACTCGAATTTGAAAGTTAACTCATGTGAGAACCTTCGGGACTAGTTGCACAGCTTCAAATAAAACTTTTACTCATGTAGGAGATTTTTTATACGGGTCCTTTCAAAAAATAGCAATTTGAATGGTTTTGGGTTCAAAGCTTTCTTTATTTACGTATAGATATTCTTTTGGAGAAGTCTAAGTTTCTAGGTGATCCTTCACTCACTGAAGATCTAGAAACTCTCCACGCCTGAAAAAGTTCAGACTTTTAAGTCTCGGAGGACTCTGATATTCTCCTAAGCTTCTAAGCTTTGTCTCCCTAAGCTGTCAACATCCTCAGCCGGCGCAAAGCAAGTAGAAGGTCTGCATACGTAAGTGGTGTTTAAATCTTTAAGTTAAGAGCTCAGATGTCTCAAAGTTTTTTCAGGAGTGCAATACTTGCAGGAATTTACGGGCTCCAAGAAGTTTACAGGTTCAAAAAGCAGTGTTTGCTCTTGATGTCTAATTATGCAACAGCCACTTCAACCACAACTAAGAAACCACTAATAAAACCAAGGACAAGAGACCCATGGCAGACGCAGAGGACTCGGCCTGATCTGGCAACTCTGGAGAGCTGGTTTCTTTTTCCGTGGTTGAAGTGGCAGTTGTTGGGACGATGATTTCACGAGATCGTGATGATCTACGCGCTATCAAACCCCCGCAGCCCATTTTCGCCCAACCTGAGAACGAACCTTCTCCATATTTGCTGCCGCTACCTAAGCTGGCAAGCTTCCGTAGATAGGCATCTTTCTTTGCCATGGCCGACGACGAAGTGCGGCCTCTCCAAATCGACGAGATGAGATCTTATGGTGTAGCACCGACAAAGGTAGGGAGACGGCCCTGGGACAATGTCGCTTGGATGGCGTTGATCGTGCCCATGTTCTTGGATGGCGCAGGCACGGCATTGTTTGGATTGGTCCTTCCAGAGATGACTGTGATGAGCTATGCAGGCCATGACGTCTGCGCTGCAGGGAAGTCTGACGCTTGTGATGAGGCCATCACCGCCACCACGGCTTTGGCTACCAGTGCCACCATCTTGTACGGGATCATCGCAGCAAGCTGCAGTCCACTAGTTGGGATGCTGTGTGACCGCTTTGGCCGCCGTCCGATGATCCTCATTTGCATGTTCCTCAGCCAGCTATGGACCCTGACGAGTTTGGGAGTGTATCAGCTCCACTGGAAGTTCTACTGGTACTACTTGAGTTCTTTGATTCCTGCCTTCGTCCCGTCACAGGTGGTGATGGGCATGTGGCTCGTGGACATGACAACGGAGCGCAATCGTGCCTCGGCCTATGGCCTCCTGGTGGCAGTGCAAATCGTCTACGGCTTTGTGGCGCCGCTGTTGGTAGAGTTCACGGGAGATGCAAAAGAAGAAACCCTGACAGCCGCGGCTCTGAACATGAGCGTCACTTGCAAGTTGTCGGCTCTACTTCTGGCGTGCCTGTTCCTGCCGGAGTCCAGGCCGGAGGCTGGGGGCTCAAGAGCCTCAGGAGCTTCTTCAGGAGCCTCTGGTGATTCTCCTTCCTCAATGATGTCAAGTGAGTCGCCATCTTGGTATCAGTGCTTCCACCGCCTTGCAGAAGACCCCACAGCAAAGGCCACCCTGACACTTGCACTACTGGGCTCCTTCATGGGCTTGGGGGAGTCGGATCTCACAGTGCAGTACACGAAAAACCAGCTGAGTGTTACAGCGCCACAGCGTGCGGGGCTTCGGCTGTGTAGTGTCTGTGCGGCACTCTTCGCGAACACGGTGCTGCTACGCATGTTGCGGGGCGTCGTCAGTGTGAAGACTCAGATGGTTTACTGTTGTGTCATGGGCATCATATCCCACGTGCTGACCATGGTCGCTAAGACAGCCGAGGACCTTTACCCAGCTACGCTTGTAGGGGCTTTGGGCTCCTTGACCGCAGTGTATATGAGCACTTTGACTGCCAATGTGGCAGTGAACTCTGCTTTGCCGTTGGGTGCAGTCATGGGGGTGTTCTCGATGGCGACGCAGTTCGGATCATTAGTGGGCCCGCCAATATTCTCGGCGATGTTTTTGGCCTCGCTACGAAAGATCTTCTGGGGTCATCCCTTCCCGCAGCTGGCATTCTGTTTCGGTATCGCGGTGAGCTTCGTGATCGTCCGGCTGGTGCAGACAATACCCGAGTCTGCCTACGAGGGCGGACCGCCCATGCCTAGTGAGGTGGCAAAAGATCAAGACGAAACATCCCCATGATAGGGGCACAGACACAAAGAGAGGGCCGCATTCCCTGAGCGCCTAGCCGCCTCGCCGCCTAGCCACAAGTGCGAAGTGCCACAAGCGCAAGGAAGTGCAAGGATATGCAAGGATGTGCCAAAGAAAACACTTCCGAGTGTGTGTTTGAAATCCATCTCTGTGACTATGGCAAGGGGACTTGGTCTGCAGCTCCGCAGGGCGTCCTGTCTAGAGCCTAAGCCTTGGAACTCCTAAGAACTCCCAAGGAAGCCGGAAGGTGTTGGAGACTGACAGACCGTGGTAGTGACGTGGTTCTGGACAGCTCGGTGCTGTGTTGCCTTCCGATCTTGCAGGATGACAACGGGCGAAGCTGGGGTGGGAGGCACGTTCCCGCTAAGCTTGCTTGGGGGCGTTGGTTTGCTTAGCGGTAAAAGCGTAAAACAGAAATTTCGCTTTCCCCGCATTTTACCGCTTTCGTTCCCTTGCTCTCTTGTTTTGGGCTGCACGGGCCCAGCATAAGAGCGTAAAAGCGTAAAACCGAAATCCTTAACTTGGATTGCGCAGGCCCTGCGCAAATATGTAAAAGCGTAAAACCGGAATTCGTTCTTCGCGTTTTGCCGTTTTCGTCCGTTTCCTCCTTCGTTGTGGGTCAGTCTGGCCCGCGCGTAAGCGAAACAGCTCGACATTCGCGGTCTGCCGTGCCTCCGCGTGTAAAGCGTAACTGCGTAAAAGCGCTATGGTGGCATAAAAGCGTAAAAGGTAGCGCCTGCTTGTTTTTTCGCATACTTTCGGTTGCTACCAGCACATCCATTGGCCCGAGCATACATGCTCGAACGTGATAACGTCCGTGCTACCAGCGCATGCATTGGCCCGAGCATCCAGGCTCGAACGTAACAATGTCCATGTTACCAGCGCATCCATTGGCGCGACTGCAGAACGGTGCGCAGTTTCACCGTTTTGTAGTCGGATTTTGTTTTGACACTCTGAGCGTTCTTGCGCTGATTTTTACCGTTTTAAGCTTTTTCCCCTCGTGTTTTATACACTTCTATTACCGTTTTCTCACTGGCTTTTACCATTTTACCATTTTACCGTTTTCGATTTGTTGTTTTTAACACTTTTATAGTTGTTCACTGTTTTTTTCGTTTACCATTTGACATTTTTCGGTCGGCATGCTGCTTTTGCACTTTTATTACCGCTTTTCGCTGCTTTATACGGTTTTACCGTGTGCTGTCGACTGTTTCCCCCCCCATTTTACCCTATTACCACGTGCGCCGGTTACATTATTTTACCCTTTTACCGCTTTCCCCCGAGTGGCCTGCCCACTCAAGCTACCCGCCGCTTTGGTTTTACATTTTTACCGGTTTACTTCCCCGCGCTTGAGATGTATGAGCACCTACAGTTGTCTACGGCATTTGCTGAGAAACCCCCCCCAAAAAAAAAGAAGCAAGGATTCTTCCTTAAACCCTCAATATAGGAATCTTTTTCTTTTGGGGGGGGGGGGGGATGGTCTTAAGAAGCAAATAGTAGCTGTGTGCAGGCCCTTATGGACGAGCCAGACCCCCCGGTGAACCGGGAGTAGCTCTTCGAAGTCATCGACGCCGCGTGGCCCCTTGGATATCCTCCTCTTTTTGCTACATAGCATATATATATATATATGGGTGGTTGGTCTATATTACCCTAGCTATAAGGAATATGCCTATCACATAGACCCCAAAAGGGCCCATCATGTTGATCAACCCCTCATGTAGAAGCAGGCATGAAGGTCGGCGCTGGCATAGACATACCTTGTGGTGGAATTGGCAGTGTTGAGGGACCAGGTTGTTGTTGAAGGGTCATTGGACTCACCGCGACTGCTGAGTGCTCCACGGAAACACCGGCTGCTGCATGGGTTGTCGTAGGTGAGGCTTCTAGCAATGTGCTTGCACCAACAAAACCACCTAAACCCGAGACACCAACTTCGCTCGTCGCGGCGTTCGCACCGGTTCCGGCTGTCGTTGGCTGTTCCAGTCCGGTTATCGTTGCATCAAAAGCTGCTCCATTGCCACCAGATCGGTGGGAGTCATGAACCGGAGCTGAACTCGGGGTTCTGGTTGATGACTCCCAGCGACCACACCATTCAACAGTCTTGCATCAGAGGTATCAGGCAATGCTCGCTCACCGGCAAGCGCTGTCTCCTGCGCTGAGTCATAAGGTGGCCCACTGTGTTCACCTTCATGTCTAGCCCAAGGCTTGGGCTCATAACCTGACGATCACCGAAGTGACCGCCAGGTTCAGGCCTCTCACCTAAACCTGGGGAAGGGTCAACTGACATCGGCGATCCAAAGTTCAAATCAAAGATCATGGCATCGGATGCTGAATCTAGTTTTTCCGTTCCAAGCAAACAAACTGCTGTTGTTGTTGCTGCTGTTGCGACAGCTGCAGCAGGAGGGCTCTCACAAGGGTTTAGGGCTTCTCGCCGCGCCGCGGCAGTAGATTCTATGCAGAGATGGCGCCCCTACACACAGGGGCTGTCAGGGGGTGGCGTATCTTGCGATGACGTGTTTTCAATTTCGACACCGACCAGAAAGGTTTGGTTGGTCTATTTTTCTCACCCCCTGCTTACGCAGGCATCCACTTTTCTCCTTTAAGGGTTTCGCGCGAACGCCCTAAATTCCCACTTCCGGTCCCTATCCAATCAGAAGGGTGTAGGGAAGGTACCCAGAGGGGAGCGGGGGGCTGTCGGGGGGGGGGGGGCCCGGGGTGAAACACTGATGTTACACATCCAGGTGCATGTCCTGTCTCACAGTCAACATGCATGTTTGCTTGCTTGCTGCTCAAGGTTCTAGCATCATACTTGGAGATACGTGGGGTGGATTGTCTGGGATGTTAGTGCAGATCATTGGTCTGATTTCGATCTTTGCCGCTTGTATGGCACTGACATTCTGGCTGCGCGCTCGTGACGCGTGTGCTTGTTTGGAAGTTGAGTTTTGATTTTGGAGCGAAAACGTCAGAGGAATTGCAAGCGCTCTACTTCCTGTTCTTTGCATTTGGCCTGGTGGACCTATGTCTTAGCACGGGGCTTTTCTTCGGCACACTGCAGCTTGGCTGGCAAAGTGTAGTTTAAAGGTGGCACGAGCAGGTGCGGCCAGCAGGTTACATGGCTTGGTGATTTTACCAGTGTTCGCGAGGTGTGCGTAGAGGGATTGGCTGTAGTTCCGCTGCTGAACTTGTTCTCGTTATGCTTGTAAGCATAGGCAGAACAGAACCGGCGGGCTTCACGCACTGTAAGTTCTCAGACAAGGCCAGCACACTTGAAGGTGTTGTGCAGGAGGTGTTTGAATTAATAACTAAGTAGTTGAAGCAGCGTCTTTGTGAGTAGTTCTACGTACAGGCAGTTCGAGCTGCGCTGTTATCAGGGCAGCATCTGCGTGAAAGCAACGAAGTGTGGAAACACAAAGCCCTGCAAAGACCAACCCGCAGCGAATTTAGACGTATGAGAGATGGAAAGCTTCTGACATCGGAAAGGTGCTCGAAGCTGCTCGACCATGAGCTAAACTCCTCCTTCGAATTGGAACTCGAATTTTTGAAACTCTGGAGGAGAGCACAAAAAATGCTCAAAGCAACTCAGCCATCTCCAGAACTCTGGAAGCACGCTGGAAACCCGGCAAACTAAAAGCTGTCGAACTGGAAGTCCACACGGCCTCGGCATTTTGAAGTTGAACAGCTGCCCGTAGTAAGCGGTATGCCCGATGCTGGTTACAGATTTAGGGCGGTTTCAGCGCCTCGAATGTTGCGCCAAGTTTGCGAACTCTCCATGACGGTTTGACCCAATTAAGCGCCAAGGAGGCTTCCAAGCTGCGCACCTTATGCTGACTTTGTGTCCCTTGTCCTTTGAGGTTGAGGTCCGTGGAGAGTTCGCTCCTCAGAGTCCTTTCTCTCGCTCCTGGATGCTTCCGTCATATTTTCCATGTACTATTTCTACATTGCGGAGATATCGTCAAATCGCAAGGATCCAAGCTTTTTTCTGGACGCGCAGAGTGGTGTCCTTCTCACCTCAGCATCCTTGGCGCTTCTGGGTCTGGGTGTGCCTTGGCTAACATGTGACCTTGGAAGCTTCTTCGCGTGACTGCAGCTTTCTGGAGCCTGGCCTTCTAATGTGGAGGGATCTACGGGCACAAGAAGCTGGTGGTCTATCCGGCAATGCACAGGCTGCAGTGCTCTACGGTTCGATGAGTTCTACGAAGGATGCTGATGGAGGCCAAGATGCTCCAATATGATGACACCCTGAGATGCCGTGGGTCACATGCCGCAGCAACATAATCTTCACTTATCTCTGCAGCAGGTCAGAGCTTAACAGACCCTTTCCTCCTGGATCTTTGCTCAGCTTTTCACATACACATGATGTTTGACGTGGTCAGATCAAGGGGTAGACATGTCCATACAGTCCATACAGACACAGCCGTTTGCAACAGGAGCCTGCCTAAAGCGCAGATGCTGGATTGTCATTGCGTGGCCTACGAGATCCGAGTGAGTGCGGTTTACCGCGATCTGGCCAGATGTCGGGTCAAAAGCACGGGGCAATCTGATGACATTCTTGCAAGTTCTTGTGCAATCTTGTGCACCCAATCTTCATTGGCTAGACAACGAAACCATGCCTTGTTTCTCTTAGCTTGAGGCCAAGGGATCACAGCACGAGTCATGACCCGCAAGGACTCCCATGCTGTGTTGCGTGTTTCAGTGTGTCAAGAGACGTAATAGCAACCGGCCGGAAGCTGCGGTGCATGCAGGCTCTCCGGAGTTTGGCGCAGGCCCGTCTTGCATTCGACTCACTGGACCATGCAAACAGCTGGGGATTGGGAAAATCGCCCGGCATCGCATTTCAAGTGGCTCAATGAAAGCCTTACGCACACGCACGACGCGATAATTCTTTCATTGTGAGGTTGAGGGTTGTAGAGTTTATTTCTGAGAGCCAGAGGCGGTTCTTAATGCATTCGAATTTCGCCAGATCCAGCAAAGCAATGGCATGAGCTATGGACGTGGATGATTTGCTGGACATTCTCGAGGATGCCATCGCTGTGGACTCTGTGCAGTCAAGAGCAGAGGCTCATATTATCGATGCTGCTGCCGCACGCTCAGATGCTCTGCGCTTGTGTATGGCAGGCTTTCCTCATTTCGAAGTTGCCGCGGCCCGACTGCACCTTTCTTGGCCACTTCTGCTGCCATTGCTGGCAGTCCTTTGGGTCCGGCTTGGTTCCCTAGATAAGTAGCCAGAGGGAGTCGAGAGTTGAAGAGGTCTTCGTTGTGAGCTCAGTCCATATTGGAAGTGTCCGTTGCTTCTTACAGTCTCCAGAGGGTGGCCACTCTCTGATTGCAGAGTGCACCATATGCCCGAGGGCTCTCTTGGATTTTCTTTTGACGGAAAGCGGAAAGCAGGTCTCAGCGTGGGGCCTGAAGAGGCCTCGACGCACGCGATGCTGAAGTACCATTCGGGGAGGGAAGAACACGTACCAATGTCGCAAACGGTTTGGGGAAGAGGGCCTCCATGGCGTTTTGCTGACCGGGAGACATGCTTTGTGCTTTCGTCCACAACTTGAACCCAAAGTGATTCTTTAGGTTGTTCTCTGCCTGGAAATGGTGTGCCAGCAGGTCAGAAAGGGTGTTCGATGCTGCTGGGGCGTTACATGGGATCTCTTGATCTGCTGAGGCTCTTCCAAGGCCTTCTCCAAGGCCAGCCGACGGGGGCTCCAGAGTCCCAGGACGGGCTGCGTCTTTGATCGCGATGGCGGGGAAGATGTGGATGATGGGAGATGTGAGACGATGTGAGCATGAGCAAAGGAGCAGCGCCTGGAGTGGCATGAGGCTTATCGAGAGTATGTGACCCTGATGGAGGACCGTGGACGGTGACCGGCTGAAGAGTCCATAGATGGATGCCAGTCGTGAGAAGTTATGTCAGGAGCTTGTCCTTTCGGCATGCGCGGCCCAAGCTAATGTGACGCGGGAGGTGCCTGGGTCGGGGCGGTTGACCTGGACGTGGTGGGTAGTTTCTGTGCGTGTTGAGCATACCGCCCCATTTCTGACGCAGGCGGTCCTGGCTCAGCTTGCAGAGGTCGCAGCAGCCGGCGAGGCGCTGCATGTCTGTGCAGCATGTCATTGAGCCTTGGTGCCTAGAGCCGTTTAACATCTAAAAGGGGCCTTTCCCGACTGCATGGGGAAAGCAAGGCCGGCCTCGGCCCCCGTAACGTGAACACTCTAGGCCACGCTTATGTTGTACAAAATCCTCACAGAGCCCGCCCAAACCGACGGGGCTCCACCCGTCTGGCATGTGCTTGCCACTCATGCTCGCCCGATGCGTGGGTGTGTCGCAAGCCTTATTATCCTTGGTGTAGGGGGAGGCCGGGGCTCCAGTCTCTCCAAAGTCCGTTGCCGTTGTGAGTAGATTCCCGGTAATGAAAGCCACGTGCAGACACAAACCCGATACACTTGGAATCCTGCATCGTCCTGATTATGCAATTCAAGCCTTGATTTCTGCATCGGGGTTTCTTCGCTTCTTGCTGACCCCAATTTTTCCGAGTTTCTCCCGGGTGTTCTGAAGAGTCGGTGTTCCGAAGCTCGCTATTTCATCTGTTGGATGATTGGCTGACCTTTGCTGGAGGTGAGGCCAGAAAGGGACAGTGGGTAGAAAAACGTGCATGCTTCTTGAGACCAAGCAGAAGTGTTGAGCTCCTCGATATGTGATCCGATGCCTGTCCGAAGGCTGCAGACCGGAAGCATGCGCGGTTCCTGTCGCTTGCTTTGCATTGAAGACATGAGAAGCTCATCAGAATCTTGAGGTTCTTGAGGTTACCAGGAGCCGGGACACAGTGCATGTCCGTCTCGAGGCTGAGCATGTTCGAGTATGGCAGTTGCTCGGCCAGCCATTCGTAGGAGAAGGTGGCAAGTGACGAATGGTGACACCTTTGATGACAAAGCTCAATGATTCCTGGGCCTTGCGCTTTGAGACCCAGGCTTCCTGACAATGATGCAGGCGACCTCTGGGAAACAAGTCGAGTTGTTTAGGGGTTTGATTCAGTTTGAACCTACGTCGGGCAGCTGGTTTTTTTTAATGATTGCAAGGAGTTGCTCCAACGGCAGCAGCGTGGACTGTCCTTGGACTTCGGATCTCGACCTGCCAAGGCTCGTTTTGAAAGATTTCGTCGAACGGTGGATCTGTAGTTTCGCGCATTTCTGCGCTTTGAGTCTTCTCTACAGCAGGCCAGTGCAGATGTGACATCTGCGATCGGCGGCTACAATGCCCCATGAGCTCCGAGTTCGTGCTATGAGAGCTGCCTGTACAGCCTGCAGCGAGACTACTTTGTAGCCGGGATTCATGACATGACTGGCCCAGCGAGGGCAGATTGCCAATGACAGACAGCACAAAAATCCTGATGAAACTTGCATGGACAGCAGTTGGTTGCCAGCAGTGTGTCGGTCCATGTTGTTTGCATGGCATATCCATTGTGAAAGCCTTCGATAGCTGATATGCCTCGACATACTTGCAGCAGGTGGCTGAAATCCCTGTGATCAATGCTCTGGACGATTATGCGTGCGCCATCACGGGATGTGCAAGAACAACATACTACGTATGTCTTTCTGCTCCTCTGCACTGCTTGAGCAGAGGCACCCGCTGCAGATGCTTGCGGACCTTTTGACCGTGCTCGAATACAAGGCTTGCCTCTCGAATGAGTCTGGCATCGTTTGCTGTTGAAGCACAGTCTCTGACAGGGTTCCTTCGCAAACTTCACAATGACTTACATGGGCGATTTGGAGAACAACGTTTCCTGCCAAGACGTTCCAAGAAGTCAGCTTCATGTGTTACCCTGGCAAGTTCGCAGCTTCTCAGGTGACTTATGACTTGATGCGCCGCTGGCTTGGAGTAGTTATGCCGGTGACAGCTCTGCGTGGAGCAGTGGCTTGCATTATCACCTGAGGTACTGCGGCGCTGATGGGGTACAATCTGAATTTGGCACTTTCCTCAACAGGCATGTAGTTGATTCAGTCAGACGGTCTGAGACTTGTTTGCAGAAGTTCATCTGATTGGCTAAGGGTGGACAGGGTGACATTGAGAAGTCCGCCACGACCTTGAAAACCTTCGATCTACCATGTTGTGTTGCGTACGAGACCATGCGTTGAAGCAGCAGCCCCAGACCATGGCTGAAACACATGCTGCAAGGGTCGACTATACGTTTCTCGTTTCCTGTTATCTCCCAAGGAAACGTGTAGTGGGAGTGGTGGCTGGGGAGTGCATGTCGGGCGCGGGGATAAAGCTTCGAGCAAAGCTTTGTGCCAGCCACATCATCGGCGCAGGGGCAAACGCTGTAACGAGAACCAGGGGGGGCGGGGTTTGTTACCGGGCAATGCCTTGGGCCAGTCCATCTCGGTCCCCTTGTTTTGAGCAGGCATCCGGGGCTTCTGCTGGATGAATCGGGAGTGCGACGGAGAAAACAGTTTGGAACAGAGAAGCTGTGACGAAACAGAGTAGCTTTAACGAGCTGGTGCTGGTCTAATTTTGTTTGTTGGCCCCTTTTTTCCGGGTATGTGGTGGTTGCTTCGGCAACAAGGTTTCAATCATGGTGGTCCCATGTGGTCCCTGGTTTCTGTTACACCCACCACTCCCACCAATTAAGGTCTGGGACGAAGTGAACGCGTTGGCGAAGGTCTCGGGGCGGCCACCTTGGCGGGAATGCCGAGCCCTGTGACCGACTGAGCGCCTCGGGGGCACACTCAGGTCCAAAGTGAAAGTCTGCGCAACAGCCGCCGAGGCCCTTCGGATCCGTTCTTCTTGGTAACTGGGACCCTTCATACATACTGGTATATATATATATATATTATATGTGCACCGCAAGTTGACTCAACGATCAGATCTCCCTTCCTTACAGCCTGTGGGTGTTATGAGGATTGAGTTTGAACCCAGCATGAAACTGCCAAGCGAGACACATCTTGTGACCGCAGTGTCTTGGCAGGCAATGACAGGCGTAGATTGTGTGTACACAGACAGTTGGATGAGCCTGCAGCTCAGCGACCGTTTGCTCGCGATTTAGTTTAGCAGATGAACGTCACGAGCGATTTGGCGGAGGCTATGGGATTGCGAAAGAGGAGGAAGAGGCCCGAATGAAGCTCTTCATGCCGTACCAGGTGGGATTTCGATGGCTTTCAGAGAGCGCTCCAGTGTCTGGTTGACGTAGAACTCGCCAAATGCATCTTTTGCTGCTCCTCACTGACCAAGTGATGCCCGTGATGTCGACGGGGCGAGTTTGAGAGGCACTTGGATAATTTTAAAAGTTCACCGCCAGTCCCCGCGGCCAGGCCACTAGCCTATACTGAAGTCCGAAAACATCATCCAGCCTTGTCATGTGCTGGCGAGCGCGAGACATGCTCGGGGCAAGTGACTCCAAGTGACCGCGTGACCTCCCCATCTTTCAGCTTCGGAGCAAGGCTTGCCCGAAGTAATGCAGAAACTTGGGGCCCAAAACAAGAACCAATCCAGACTGCAAACTCTGGGACGAACGTTTTCCAGGACCGGAAGCTCTGGGACTTCCAGGGACTTCCCTAAGCCCTTTCTCTGGACCACTGGAGCTTTTCGGGATCTTAGGCTTCTCGCTTCTCTCGCTCTCCGTGGTGTCGGATGTGCCAGTCACTCTTTTTTGTTCATTTTTAGCCGGTTTGCTTTCAAAGAGAGCAAGCGATGGATTCGGCAGGGGGTGTTGTGGGGGCAAGATCGTGGTGTTCTCTGCTAGTCAAGGCTGTTGCATGTGCTTCCAGACTGTCGGCCCCTCCTACACGCTTCTGCAGGTTACAGCAGATCTTATGAAACTTGCAAAGCCAGACTGCATCTTCATGAACTGTGCGAGCCACAGACTGTTTGCTCAACAGAACCCCATTGAAACGGCTTCGACTGCATTCCAAGGCTTGCCAGCGGCTCGAGGCATGGAGCAAACAGCCGAAGTGATCGATGGACCCCAGTCGGGCTTCCAGTTTCAGTTTGACACGCTGGCCGGACATGTAGAATGTGCAACAGATTTGCAAAGCCTGCTTGGATACAGTGCTGGAAAGGTCGGTGGTCTTCGACCAGGCGGAGAACCGACTTCATGCAATGAAGGCTCCGCATTCTTCAGTCAGTCATTCGCGCTCCCTTTTCTGTATAGCACTCCGTGGCATGCCTTGAGGCCTTGGCCGTCTTCCTCATGGCGCCCAAGCGATTTTCAGAAATCATGGGCCTCGGCAGGCCTGGCCAAAGCCACCGCACTAGTCTTCCTTCTTCACTGAGGGCTCACTTTTCCACCCTGCCTGGCTTTTCAGGTCTGCTCCAAGTCAAGCAAAGTGAATGCTGTCTGTAAGCTAGCAAGGTTGATGAATGGTTCGTGACAATCGTAATGCAATTTTTTGTAATGAATGCGCAGCTGATCAGCCAGTCGAAAACTACGCTAGCGCTTCAGAGTAGTTGGCATCAGTATGCCTCAGTCGTGATCAGCTGCCATGAGACTTTGGTTCTCCAAGCAACTTGCTGGAAGGACAACTTTACCCCTTTAATCTTGGTTTTCGGTATCTCTTGCACAGTGCCTGGAGGGCACTGCCAACAGGCATTTGTTAGGTCAAGCCAGACAGCCAGCTCAGAGCTAGTGGATTCGCAGCTTTTGGTATTCGAAGGCAGCTTTACAGCTCACGAGTTGCGATCACCAGAGCGTTTCTGGGTGCTCTGACCTGGAACCATGACCTCATAGTTGTGTTGGCTTGAGCAGCGTCGCTCCGTCCAAGCAAAAGTTGCATGTCACGCTTGCCCGCATGGAACAGAAGCGGTTTCGAGATTGTTCAGAGCACATGCCCACTTGTCTTCCCTTAGCTCCTTTCGAGCCTCGCACCTCGCACCTCGTGCCTTTGCACATTCATGTGCGTTTTAACGTAAAGCAAAATGCTTGCACCTTGTGGGGTACGATTAAGGTTTGCATTTCCACTCACACCGCCGTGGGCATCACTGAAGATTCCCACTGCGACTGTGGGACGGGTGGGCGCAGTACGCGCTTGCTGGCTCACGTGGTCGGGCGTGGGAGAATTGGGAACGGCCCAAAACGCTAGGCTTGTAACAGGCCCCCGGGCGGGCACGGTGCGACAAAGGGTTTGGAACAAAAACCGGTTCTTGCGACAAGCCTTGCGCGACAAGGCTTGCGACAAGGGGCGTTTTCTAGAAGGCCACGCGACAAAGGTTTGAAACATAGCTGGCGCGACAAGGGGCACGACAAGGGTTTGTAACAAGATGGGGGCCGCCCCCCCGCGACAAGGGGGGTTATTGGGCCAAGCCCAATTCTGTGCACACGACCAGGCTATTCCATCAAAACCGTTGTTCCCTCACTCCGCTCCGTGCACCGTAGCCCAAGGTGATTGCACTTCAAGCTTTGCACTTTTTCCTCTCACCTGTTGCTTCTTTCGCGTGTCGTGGCACATAGACGAGTCACCGTCTGCGGCTACAGCATCCCCGGGCAGGGCATCCACCCTGGGGCAGCCCTTGTTCTCGGAGAACTTCGCCGACGCCACGCCGGGGAAGCGGGCCAGCGGCCCTCTCTGTCCGTGACATGGGGCTTTGTCGGGGGTTGGTGCGCTCAGCGGTCACCTGTGTGCATGATTTATTATAACCCCTGCTGTGATCGTGGGTTGGGCGCGTGCAAGAGTGGGCACATGCCACCCCCCGCGTTCGGGCATCTTGCAAGGAGACGTTTCCGCACTGTGCTCCGTCCGCGTCGTTTTGCGTATGTGGAGGAACACGTTGTTGCTTCAACTATGCGCGGGCGTCACTTAACGTTCCCACTGCGATTGTGGGTTGGGTGGGCGCAAAAGTGCGCGCTTGCCGGCTCACGTGGGCGAGTCGGGTGCGCGCGAGTCTTGAACACGACCTGCTATGCCATCGAAACAGGCATTCCCTGATCACGTTTCGGGCACACTTTGGCGGATGTTGAGCGATGCGGCTGGACACGTTCATGAGCAGGACGTTTACGTTATCTCCGAGTCGGCTTATGGACTTCGAGGACATGCGTAGCAGTTGTCGGCAGCAATCGCAGAGATGAGCAATACTTGCCGCGAGGAGACCAGAAGCCGTTGCACTTCAGCAGGCCAACTGTCGAGAAAGTTTTTGTTGCCGATCTGGACGGCGCAGACTTGAAATGAAAATCTCGGCAGGCAACGTGCTCGCTTCAAGACTTTTCTACCTCAAATTGAGCACGTTGCTGCCTTAGCTCGACAGAGAGATACTGGAAGGTTTTCCTGAATGTGACTGCATGAGCCTAGATTCTTCTGGACAACTGCACAAAATACTCTGCGGCCATTGCAAAGATGCGGCGGGTGTTGGAAACTTACGAAATAACTGGGCTGCTGGCTAATTCTCATGAAGTTTGCTGGATAGGACAAACAAGGGCAAGAAGAAAGGTGGCGTGCCGCTCCTGGTACACGCAGTCTCGGGTTTTGCTTACCTTGCCACTGCTCTTTGTCAGACGATGTTTTCTGCAGAGAGCATCCAGCGCATCTGCGTGCTGAAAACACTCATTCAGAGGCGGGGGATGGTGCTGTTGAGAAGACTTGCTGTCGTTTCATTCTGTCCTCCGGTTCCAACTCCAGGCGACCAGAAATTCCCGATGATGCACTCCTGATATTCTCTGATTTGGACGAGGCGTCCAGAGCCGTTGGCACCGCTTGCGTTTTCGCATTGGAAGCTTGGCCAGGTACCTTCGGCGCAGGCGCCGGTTGATTGTCCGAAGATCTTATGGCAAATGCTGTAGGCGGTTGAATGTCTACTTTCTGTAGTTCGCCAGTTTGAGTTCACGGAAGTGAAGCGAAACCGAGTGCGTGAACAAGTGGCATCAAGTGACAATGTGAGAAGTACAAGTAACCCAACGACGCCCTGAAGGGTGTCGGGTTGAGGATGCAGGGATGTGTATGGGTTGACGGTGAAGGTCCAGGATTTAAGCCATTTTGGTTGCAAGAGCTCACGAGCTGTTGCTGAGCTGCTTGCGCAGACCTTGAGTATTAGCAGCAGGCTCGGTTGAGTTGTCACGGTTCCAGCATGTTCCAGCTTAGTGGCATTCCAATTGAACTTGGTTGTGGGTTTGGCAGTCTCTTGGTACAGCACCTCCTAGACTTGTGCGACGTTGTTTCATCACTTCATTTCGGTTCTGGCATGCTTGCATCTTCTGATCGTTCCCATGCCATGGTCTCGTGGTGTCGTGACAGAACACATGTCTCGACAAACATCGCAAGAGTTGAGCAAATTTCAAGACTTCAGTGTTTTGATCTGGTGCATGTCGGAAAATGGGCATTCTGCTCTGGACCATCCTTTACATCAGCCAGTTTACAGCAGAGCCTTCGGACTGTTCGGCTTTACTCGAAGCAGTTCCAAAATCCTGCTTGGTGCTGTGGAGTTGGCTGGCCTTGATGGCCTTGGCCAGGCCATTCAGATGTTGAGGCTTTGCAAGACCAAGCCCAGTGCAAAGGCCGCCATGGAAGGGACCTAAACTGTAAGCCCTAAGCCTAAGCTTGGCAATGTTTGATTTCTACAGTCTTTGGGCACCTTCGGCAGGATGGCCCATGGATCCAAGCGCACTACCCCTTGCCATACAACCTCCGCGCCGATCGCTTGGATCTTTCGGTCTTGAGAGCCAATGCTGCGAAGCCATGGCTCCCGCATCTTCGTCTTCTTGACCAGGTGGGCTGCAAGCCACGGAAGCAGTCGGAGTCTCCGCCACAGCACAGAGACGAACTGCTTGGACAAGTCGAATCGCAGACCTGTCTCAGGTTGCACTACCAAGGTGTGCCAAGCTCAGGATGTGGGTCGTCATTGTGTGTTAGCGTCGGAAGCCAAGTTACACAGGTCTTCACGACGATGGGCTACTTGCGCAGGAAGAAGGGCCTGGCACTGCGGCAAGCCTTCGAACGCCTTCCGCATTCAATTGTATGCTTCATGTCTGCTTCGGTGTCGAGGTACAACATGAGGAGGAACTTGGTTGTGTGTGACCCTTGGCTCTGTTCCTTGAGAAGTGCCAACCTCAGGCATCGCATCTGAGGCCAAGAGCGGGCATTCACCTGACTTATGTTGGCTGGATTCTGAGCGATTCTGAGAGATGCTGAGCTTCAGTCCCACTGAACCACCCAAGGCTCCCGTGCCGACGTGGACTACAAGCTTTTGCATCACGGTCGCGGATTCGGACAATGTTGACTCTGATAGCTACATGCAGCGGGCACACGTTTCCTACAGCCTGTACAATGTACCAGCCACAATCCCTTGAGTCAGGTGAAAGTGGTCAGGCAGGTTGCCTATTGAGTTTCAGTTTCCGCCAGTCATCATGAGCATGACGTTCACAATATGGCAAGAAACTGCCGGAGCCTACCTGAGCTTGTCTGTGTCGATTAGCTTTAATGGATCGAAGCACGGTGCTGCTCCAACGTCAGCCTGCTGGCCTTCTGGCATCAGCTGCGCGTCGCGATGGGGTCGATGGAGGAGATGGCACCGATTGACTCGAAGGGCTCGGAAGGTCCAAACGGTCCAAATGGTGGCATTGCACCACCCCCTGTGACCCAGCGTGAGCTTCGGCAGCTTGGCTTGACGAAACTCTCTGATGCAGAGGCATTCGCCCAGCTTATCTTCCACTTGGGCTGCTTTGCCGTTTGTGCCATGGTGGTGTTATGGGCGTACGATCGGGGACACTGGGGTCTGCTGCTGGTGTCTTATATTCCCTTCGGAATTGTAGAGTCCTTCCTGTTCAATGGCTTTCACGAGTGTGTCCACAACACTGCTTTTGAAACGAAGATGCTGAACACAGTTTTTGCTCACTTGCTCGGGTTTGAGAACTTTCGGGGGGCGAAGTGGTTTTGGTGCTTCCACTGGTCGCACCACCGCTTTACAAACGACCCGGACATGGACCCAGAGCTGAGTGGAGAAAGCGTCGATTTGGATGATCCCACAAAGTCCTTGAAAGGATACCTGCAGTTTGTCAGTGGCTACCCGTTCGGTTTTGAGCGAGTCATGCGAATGGCACGCACAGCACTCTACAATGAAATTGATCCATGGGTTGCAGAGAAGCCTGTTGCCACACAGCAATTCGTTCGCATGGAGTCCGCCGCGTACCTCTGCGGTTATGGACTTCTTGCCGTTGCTGGACTTTTGCGGATGCGTGAGGTTGGCATGAAGCTGTTGCTTCTATGGCTCGTGCCGCATTGTGTCGGTGCTGGACATCTGCGGCTCTACCAATTTGCAGAACACAGGGCTTGTAAGATGGGCCGGTACACGGAAACCAATGCCTGGATTTGTGCTAGGACCACCTCAACTTGGTGGTTGTACAGGAAGCTGGCCTGGTACATGCCTTTTCATGCCTCCCGGCGAGCTGACATGTCTGTAGATGTGTGGGTCCTGTTTCGGTCCTGTTCTAGTTGCCTAAACCCAGGGACATCTTTCTCTTTTGTCGGGTCCTTGGTGAGTCGTGGCTTTAGCATGTTCATGCAAGGTCGAGCATCACGCCTTTCCCAACGTGCCCTTCCACAAGCTGGAGTATGCGCATGAGCTCGTCAAGGCAACTTACCAAAAGCAGGGCCTTGAAAGCGTTCCGACCGGCTGCGATCCACCCGGGTCTGATGGTTACGCGGGCCTGCACTGGATCATGTTCAAGCGCATGCTCAACAACACCTTTTCCAAAGAGAAGGCTGCCAAGGCAGCCTAATGCGAGGGCTCGCCATCACAAGTCCAGAGCCTTCAGTTCCCGCAGATCTAGCCAGTCTGACTGCGTCCGCAGATGTACAGAGATGCAAGGTTGTGTTGTCAGACCTTCACAGTCTCCTCTGTTTCCTGTAGAAAGGACTGGGAAACTGCCAAGTCGCGCCTTACATGTGAGTCCAAGACCATCATGACGCTCAAGTCTCACTTGTGTCATATAGCAGATGCAAGCTGGTGTGGACACACCGTGATCTGAGTACATGTGAAGTGCAATCTGCCTTTCGAGAGTGGGCCAAAATCGACTTGAGACTGCCGGAGGGCTTTGGCTTGCTGTGGGTCCTGAGGGCAGCTGCAGGTCCCCGGGCGACTTTTGCAGCCTTGGGCAGGTCCTTGCCACCAAGGCAACGGCCAACGGCAAGCGGCTGAACTTCTGCCAGGCCCGAAGCAGCACGATACTACTTGCAGTTATCTGCCGTGCGGCTTTACCATGCTTTACCAGTGGATTCCTGCAGTTGCTGCACCTGCCTTAGATTGATGACAAGACGCTGGCGTCGATGGAGCAGCTGTTGCGAGACAACCCCGCATCGTGGATTATTTGAGCTCTTCTGTCGGTCATGCCTCTTACCTCCATGCCCCCAGTTTAGTTGGAATGTATTGACAGCGAGCACGGTTCAACATGCCTTTTTTCTTGTCACAGCGCGAGCTCAGTCATACAGCTTTCAACCGTGTAGTGTCGCCACACTCCTCTATTCGGGCGTACATGGCGTCGTACTCCAAAGTGCAAAGGATGAGGTCCCGGAATTATTGAGGGTTTCAGCATTTAGGCTCGAGCTGCGCAGAGCTTAAGATCCTCCCAGATTGCCGAAGGCAGAAGGGCTCTGAGGCAATGGCTGCAGAACCTGTTAGCTCCTGGAGCACGTCAGACTGGCTGATCTTGTCACTGGCTCCATGGCTGACCTTCATAGTGGCCGGCTTTCCATTCGCAGTTGCTAGCGTACACTTCAAGAGCAACGACTGGCCTCTCTGGCACCTTGGATTCATCACGCTGGCAGGCTTCGGATGCCGCAACATGATTAATGCACTCGTGGCCTCTCGTGGACCCTGGCTCGTAGCACCGATGACGCTCACAGCCGCAAGTCTCATGATACCTGCTGCTGTATGGCCCGAAAGCGAAGCCGTTGTTCTAGTCTCGCTTTTTGGTGTCTGGACCTTGCACCCAGAGATGGCATTGCAAGCGCTATGCTACTCTCGTTTCATGGAGGACCACAGCAAGCTGCAAGAGGCTTCGCGCACGCAATCCTTGTGTGGTACAGTGGGCTACGCCCTGAGCCCATTCATTTCTGGGGTTGTCTTTGACTTCGGTGGCTGGCGCTTGACAGCTGCATGTCAGGCCGCTGCGGAAATTTGTTTGAACATGGTGGTTTGGACCAGCCCTTTAGTGCGCAAAGACTGGCAGAGGTGGAAGGAAACTGCAAAAGTAGATGTTCAGCCGGCGCTACGCAGAAGTGGTACGTTTTTGGGCAACCTGCCCAAGAGGGTATTAGTTCCCGGTCTCTTCGTCGCGCTGGCCAACTTTGGCAGCAACTGGTCTTACATGTGCGAGTGGATGACGTTTGCCATCTATTTCCGTGATGAACACAACTGGACCAATACCTCCGCAGCTGGCTTCTTCCAGATGATTGGGGATGTTGTTGGTGCATTTCTGCTGGTGGCAGCCGCAAAGCTGCGTGCACGGTATGGCAGAGATGATAGTTCCAGGATGTCATGCAGAATGTTTGACCATCCCCATCATCTCTCGTGGTTGCTCGCCTTGTGGTTCCTTCTGAACTTGGGCCTCACTATGTCCGACTTAATACTTGCTGTGATTTCACAGACAGTCATGGGCACCGTTTATGTCTTTTTCATTCAGTACGTGAACGAGATGAACATGTCCCTTGCCCAGGGCGACTCAGCAACATATCTATCCCTACAGTTTTTCAGCCAGGTCGGTTTTGGGATAGGAAACTCTGCAGGCGGATACGTGTCGCTGGCAATGTATGAGAGTCTTGGGCGATTGGTGCCATTTTATGTTGCCTCGGGCATATCCCTGTGCTGCATGCTGAGCTACGCATCATTTTTCATCCTGAGAGGACTCAGTCGTCCTGTGGAGGGACGGGGCATAGGCGTGCTGCCATGCGCGGAAGACCAGGAGCCTGAAGAAAGCCCGAAGATGTCCAGTGCATATGGCCAACCGGCTTGCACACAGCCAACAACATCACAGCCCCTGTGTTGCCGCACAAGGTGCATGTTGGGGTTGTGATGACCTCGTTGCACATCATGGAAAATGAAGAATGTTCTTGATTTTTTTTGGCACTCCTTGCTATGACAGTTCTTTGGGCTGCTCCGGTTATACGATGTGAAGCTTGAATGCTGCTTGCAAGAGCCACGTATCATCAGCACAGAGGTGCGCCGCGTTGCCCGATGGGGGGTATTCAGGGCGCACAATCCGAGGGTAAGCGTGCAGGTTTACTCTCGCTTGGGCAAGGTCAACAGAGAAAGCCAGCTAGATTTTGTTGAAGCCGCAATCCAAGAGTAATTTCGTCAAACTGTGCACTTAGTGGAAAGACATAGAGCAGTGCGCATCTCAGTGTTGCAGAAGATGGCGACTATAGAATCGCTGATTCAGGCTCCTTAACCTGATTTTCCTTTGCAACGCAAGATAATTCACACACCTAGGCCAAGTCATTTTCCGACCGAATGTCTCAACTTGATGAGATACGTACCGTCCGCTGCCATTCGGCAGAATATACGCACTCGTGCTTGGCAGAAAACATGTTTTTGCACCAGCTCTGTCTGCAGTGAGCGAGTCCTTTTTTTGTGTCTGCTCTGCTGATTGGGTCCCACATCAAGAATGGAATAGTAGAGGGTCCTTGGCATTCCGCAAGTGGCACACTTCATTGCAGGAATCACTGGGGATTGAGTGTTTCTGTTCTTGCCGTGTCTAGCAAGCGGGTCATCCATTTGTGTTGGTGCCCTCTCCGTGTCAGGCCTATACAACCGCAGCAATGCAAAGTGGCACACAGAATAGTTCTGCACAAACCCATTTTGGAACTTCAGGCTCCATACAGCCCCTATCAAAGATCATACCATTTCATGTACGATGCTTGGATCTAGGGCCTACAGCATTTGGGATGTTCTGCTTTGAGTCTACACATACATGCACAGATTCTTTTGGATCCTCACCGTCTTGGAACGTGTCGGAGTCCATAACACTGATCTTGCACCGTCCTGGACCCCCTGCGGTAGGGATCCTTCGGGACCCCAATGAAGGAACAGGGAGCCCCAAGGCCCGAAGCACGCCAAGAAAGAATCTTCTCGGAAGGCCTTCCGAAAAGTCACGGGAATCTTCGTGTATGGCCTTCGAAGCTCAAGCTTCCTGTCCATCCTGCTGTACGGTTCTACGGTAGTGTAGTGGCATACTACCGAAACGCATAACTTCGAAAACTTAATATGTTCTTAATTGTGGGTCCCCATGCTCTGGGCTATGTCGAGCATTGTTGCGATCCTGATCTGTCGAGGTATCGGTGGCACGGGCTTGGGAACGAGGCTGGTCTGTCTGAATCCTTACACTGTCACTCTCTTGACTTAGAAAAATGGCAAAAGGGCCAAGCGGCCAAAGCCTTCTGAAGGCAAGTCCTCGGTGCTGCGGAAAGAGCCTGTGGGTGATCTCTCGAAATGTCAAGTGTCGGATGCTTTGATTTTACGAGGTAATTGAAAGCCTTTTGAAAGTCTTACACGTGTGTAAAGAGCGACATGCGGCCATGCGGCCATGCGCGTGCCGCATGAAGAAGCCTTTGACGATGTGAGGCCTTGGGCACTCCTTGCACATCCAGAGTCTGCCTCGCGGGTTTGGGATACGAACGGCAAAGCTTCTTGCTGTTTTGGCTGTTTAGGGCTTGGGACTGCGGCCAGGCGCTATCCCCATTTCTGGGGCAGAGAGTACAGCTAGCTTAGAAGCTACATGGGCCCACATGGGCTCATGTGGATGCGTGAACAGGTGCAAAGCTCACCTATCATTGCGTGACAGAGGGAAACCAAGACACTGCGCGCTGCAGTATGCTTCATGTCTCGGCATGATTGAGAAGCGAGGTACGGTTCACCGGTCACTGAAGAGGTTCTCCGGTGTTTTTATGGGGAGAAGATGCATGTACTATGAGGTCCGAAGAGTTCTTTTCTCGGGAGATGTAGACAAGTGTAGACTCGGTGAAAGCCGGGCGGATCCCTGTGCCCTGTTTGAAACTTCAAGATTGAGGGGCGGTGTGCGTACTGTAGACCACCTGCATCGGTTTCCACACTCCCGCTGCTGCAGCACACTTCGGCCTAAGCTGCGCGGAGCAACGGGGCCTGCCCCAGTCGGGCCAACATTAAACATGCTTCTCCAGTTGTTGGCTCGTTTGAACCATGTGTGGTGTGTTCGGCAGCAAGCGGCAAAACCGCAACTGGTGTTCTAGGGGAGCACAGCAAAGATATCGGTATCAAACACACGGGCATAAGAGACCAAGGGCAGAGTGCAAAACAGCAGCTGTGCAGAGCGCCAGACCAGGAACAAATGAATTCATGAGATGTGCTCAAAAACCTGCCAATGAATTCCGCGCGCTCCGTGCCCTCTGCACGCTCGGTGCTTTCGTGGTGACGATCCTACTGGAAGATGTAGTCGGCAGCTCCGGTACAGGCACTCCGCATCTCGGCAAACACAGCGGGCGGGATCATCACAGGTGAACATGCTGAGCGTGCCATGGGTGCTGTTTACCAAGGGTGTCTTGCATTGGCGCTCCGATCGGTGAGCCCATCGTGTCATCACAAAACAAAAGGATGGAGTTGCGTTGTGCGCCGTGATGGCGGGCAACTGGTCGGGTCAGGTACCCCAATTGCCGGCATCAACACCCCGTATGGGATTTCCACGCCAGGGGCCCGCGTTATCGCTGTTTAGTACTACTACTACTACTACTACTACTACTACTACTACTACTACTACTACTACTACTCGGCTAGCGCTCCCACAGGCGCCTGGTCTGACGCATTGACGTCCTTAGGGAGAGACAGCATAAAGAACAAAGCCATCGACATCAAGGACACAAGGACATGGGCATCAGAAACCATTGGAGGATCTGCAGCGAAATTCACAATCAGCACCTGTAGGCCTGTTGTGTCAAGGACTTACGGCAGCGACTGAGGTCTTTGATTTGCTTCCTGAACCCTAAATCCCTGGATAGCTCTGGAATGCATCGGAAGTTTAGATCTTGAAAAGTTCGGCACTGGGGTTTAGGACATCAAGGTGTGAGGCTGTTGTCCAAGTCAACAGAGTTGTCGTACAAAGATGACAAAACGTCATGACTACAGCTACCCTCACTCATGGCCCCCATTCTTGTGCTTGTTTGTTAGTTTTCGGCAACGGTAGCGAGCGCAGCATAGCTCAGCGATGTCGGCTGCAAGACTAGTAAAATGCGTGGAGCAGCGTTTGTCCCAAGTTCTCTCATCTTGAAGGTGGGCGCAGCCACGAGCGAAGCAGCCGGATCAGCTGCAGCCGGGCCAACATTAAAACATGCTTCTTCAGTTGGGGGCTTGTTTGAGCTCTTGGGTGGTCGGGCTGCTTCTTGAACCATCCGGTTTCCACAAGACACAGCGAACTCACAAATTTGAGCGAGCCATTAGTATATAAATATTTTTTTATCGCCCCGG